>JAOXNO010000004.1:16822891-16846703 GCA_028565335.1 Limnodromus scolopaceus | reverse complement strand
CCAGGATGCCATTTGCCTTCTTGGCCACAAGGGCACATTGCTGGCTCATGGTCATCCTGTTGTCCACAAGAACTCCCTGGTCTTTTTCCTCAGAGCTGCTCTGTACACACAGGTGCAGGTAGTGTGTTTGCTTTTCCCCTCAAGTATGTTTAAAAATTCTAGTCTATTTATTTGTGCACTGTATGATTCAGCTAATAAGGAGAAGAATTGTATTTAGAAATGCCTCCTAAACAACATAAGCAAGTTAAGAACAGAAGCAGATATGGGAAAGACAAAGAATGATGATCTCTAGCTATAGCCACAGTTATAGGGGATCGACTCAATTAGTGGAATATTCAAAATAATGGTGGAGGATAAATTGAGATTTACGTGTCAGTAGACATGAAGTGCAGTGAAATATACTTCCAGAAGAAGATGCTGCATGTTCTGCCCTGTTGGAACTGAGTAAAGGTTGCTCTGATGATCATTTTTATTGGCTACTTCTGATGTGGGGATGGTTTGAAAGGTGGCTGAGAAAGGAGGTCACCAAGGATTGAGTCAGCAGTTATTTAGGCTAATGAAATATTTGAGAGATAACTAAGACCTTTGGGTAGCTTTCTTTGTCTTCCTGGAAAGGCGAGATTGGGAAAGCACATGACAAACCATTCTGGTCAACTTTGCATTTGAGCATTTCTATGACCTTTAAGCCCCTTGTGCACCATGACTGTATAGAAGGATATATAAAGAGGACTCTGGCAAACAACATAATAACATACTGGTAGCCTCACTTTTTCAGCTAAGGCTACCTATTTATGCCTCATGGAGAAGTAGGCTTCATTTTCTGTCCAGCAAGTTCCTGTAAGCCTGCTAGCTAAAATGTACCAAATAGACCCATCTGTTTATCCTGCTGGAGATCTGTGAGGTGCTTCCTGGCAGTGGTGTCAGCTTACAGAGTCCTTACACAGAGTGTGGAAGCATCTGGAGAAATCACATTTTCATAATGTAGCAGCAATAAGTCATCATTTGTTCCACTTATATCAGATCCACTCTGAAAGTCTGATAGGAAGATTTCTCCCTAGGGATCTCATCTTGCTTCCTTTACTTGTTCACTGAAGACCATGAGAACCACACAAGTGGGATGAGCACTGTTTGACCCTTGGTAATTAAGATCACTTACCTTAATGTTTGCTAGTTTGAACAGAAGAACCAAGCACAATGACTTAGGACATTTACAGGGTTGGTTTACTTCATGCATGAAATATTGGAAGACAATATGAAACAACCTTTTAATGATGATTCTGCTCTTGAGCCCATCCCATTTCTTTATTAACAAATGACTGTTTTTCTTTTCTCTAAGGTGCTCTTTGGGAAGTAGGCACAGCAGACAGGGAGAGATGAATTGCTAAACTAATAACAGCTTTGGAAAACTTCTGTAAAGAGACCATGATGCACCACTAATATCATTACACTTGAGTCCTACCTAAATGAAGTAAGTTGCGTCTGAAACAGTAACCAATCTTTAGTTCCTGAAAATAAATATAGAGTTCAGGAAAAGCTAATATATATGTCAATCTGAACTTTAAATTCTTGTGAAAAAAAAAAAAACTTGGCCTCAGAGCTTCAGAAAATAAATATTTTTGCCACGTGGCAATGGTTGTGAAGTAAATATGTCCCGCTGCTCTGATCTTACATCCTGTCACATTAATGTTTCAGAGCACTCAATATAAATATTAAAACTAATAGCTTCGCTCTTCAGCTATTACTCCATCATTCCCTGAAATCATCATAAAACATTCAAAGCCTTTTAGAACATTTACACACTTGAATCTGATGGTGGGGAAAGGAGACTAACAGAGCACAGCTCACAAGCTTAAATAATAGTGGAAAGCTGTTTATGGAGTATGCTTTATTTATTCATCATTTCAAGTAAAGTTTCAGTTTTGATGGAGAGGAAAAAAATCAAAGTATAGCTGTCAAGGGAGAAGGCTGAAGTATTGCTTTTCTATACTGTGGACTTGTGTAAAAAAATATGGAAAAAAAAAAAAGTTTAAAAAAAAAAAGGCAGCAGAGTCCATGAGAATCTCAGTCCAAGGTCAATCAATCTTAGGACTGTGGGTACGTAAACAGCTAATGGATTGTAAAGACACATACCAGTGTTATGAATTTTTAACGAGCAACTCTTCAGCACAGACCCCTATAAATCAATGATGACTTATTGGCTGGATCAATTATGCAAACTTTAAAACATTTAATGACAGGTAATGAACAAGTCTCTGGAGTCCACCAGTCAACAGTGTTTTGCAGTTGTAGTTACAACTACTTAAGTGAAAAGTCTGCAGGAAGCCTTTCCTCAGAAATGATTTAAAGCTAAACTCTAAGGTTGTGGTAAAGTGAAAGGGCATGGTTCCGTTTCTCTTTGTATATAACCTTAAACAGTTGGCAAGTGGGTGCAGTTGTTAATGTACTCATAGGCATGTATATTATATTTTTTTTTAACCAATGGTATGTTGTGACCTTGGGAAATCTGCTTTTCCAAACTTTATACTTGAGGTTTCCTGCAAGGTACTGTAGGTACAAACAGTGCAGTTTTCAAAGGTAAAAAGGTTGTGCTTGTGTTAGTATACTAAATAGTTTTTTCTTTAATGCTTTATTTTGAAAATTAAGATAGATGTCAGGGGAGGAAAAAAAAAAAGAAGCATTAGACGAGGGGAGTGATAGATGGTATTACAGTTAACCACCACAAAATGATTCAAATATGAGTGTAGGCTGAATAATACAAGAAAAGTCTAATGGAATAACTGGTGTGGCATTATGGTGGTTTAATTGCTTATTAAAATTATTATCCAATGAAAGACGAAGGATTTTTTGCGGATTTTTGAATTTAATAGTTATTTTAAATTTTAAACATTAACCTTTCTAATGGGTAATTTAAGATAATTCTGCAGATTACAGGAAAGTTGTAAATTAAACAAACCATTCAAGAACAAGAACAGGTGTATAAGCTCCTGATCCAAATGCTGTATTTCTCTGTTAACTTGGTTTAGGCTTTACTCAGATTGACTGAGGCCTTCTGGCTCAATCAGTGAATTGAGTAAGTGTTCTTTCTTGCTGTTTGCTTTACTTTCCTAAAGACAATAAATACAAATGAAACCTTGGAAGAGAGCTTAATCTTTGGTCTGAAGAATTAAAGTTTAAGGGTTTTGTAAAAGTGGTAGAATAATTCTATTTGGAAAAAAATTATGTTATTCTCAGCTGCATTCTTCACAAGGAAACTGAGGACAGAAAGCCTGCCAGTGTCCAATGACAGTATATCTGAATCCTAGCTGTTTAAACTCAGTGTAAGGTCCCACCTCTTTCATGCTTGCTGTCAGCGGCGATTCATGAGGGCTCCTGCCCTACCAGAAGTCCAGCACCCTCAACTTGAGCTGAGTAGCACCTGGCTCTGAAAGTTGCTCTGTCAATTGCAAGTGAGGTTTGATGTGAATAGGTGGATAGGAGACCCAGCATGAAGAACGTGTTCGTTTTTTTTTTTTCTCATGTCATGCTCAAAGTTTGGGATGTGAGACATACAAGGAAAAGTGCAGCCATGAGAGATTGTAAATGAACTGAAGAGTCCTCCGGGGATCTGTAGTAGTTAAAAACAACTGCTATTTTTTATTTCTTGATCTGAACACAAATGAACATTCTTTGCTCAGTATTTATTATTGTTTCACTTGTGCTGGTGGATGAAGTACAGATGTGCTACTACAAGAATTGAAAAGCTTACTCATTTCACCAAGTTCCCCAAGTGCTTCTGTGTCCTCATATGAAAATATTTTTTGGAACAGTAAGATCAGTACACGATGACAAAGTTTCCTTCTTACTCCAACTCAAGAGAAAATGCACAACAATAAAGCTTTCCTGAAATGTTCTTACTATACTAATATGGATGAAACTAGCTTTTTAAGCACAGGATCTAATTAGGTGATGGCAGGAAATATTAATAAGGCACTGGAGACTTCTGGTGAAATGAGGAGTAGCCCAGATGTTGGTTATCACTTCCTTTTTCAAGTGGGAAATGTGAGATTGCTCCTGGTGGTTAAGGAGCTTGGTAGTGCTACTGGGAAATATATTTGCTTTGGTAAACCTTTTATTCTGTTACCTGACATGCTGGAAAACCAGGACATTTAAACAATAGCAGGATGTCCTGAAATTCCTGCTCTTATTTCTTTAGACTTTTTAGCTTCTTACTAAGACTGACATTACACTGCTGTTGTTACTCTAAGTGCCACAAAGTATATCAATATTTCCAGTAGCTTCAACATCTCCTGTGTGAAAATTCTCCATTTTTATCTGTCAAAACTATCACTCATTCTCCATTTTCCATATTTAGGGTCTCTCATTAGCTGTGAGCGTCATTTGTACCTGCACTGCAAGTATGATGCCAGCTGACACTAGGAGGAAAAGATTTAAAAGTTACTACCAATGAAACTGAGGTCAGATCATATTTATTTCAAGGATGAGCTTACTGCAGAGGAATGATACACCTTTTAAATGTAGATATCTTGGCTGGGTGGCTTTTTCAGGAGCATGCTCCATGGAGAGAAGTTAGGTTGACGAGTGAGATGCTTGCTGCTGAAAAGAGTAAATACCTATCCCTGCCTACTGTGTCCAAGAGAAGGAAATTACCCTTCTGATGCAATTTACTTAATTGGTTTCTACATGTGAAGAAGCAGTGGACACAGCTGAACTGGTGGGTTTCTGCAAATGAGCTAAGAGTCAACAGTGGTTTTTTTTATTGTTTTTTTGCTTGTCAAATTAGAGCCACCTGTTTAGAGGAAGAGCTGCAGCAGGTGATGGAAGAAGAAAAAAAAATTGCTAACTTGATGTGTTGATCCTTCTCGTTGCTTTCATTTGACTTTGCCTGATACAACTTCTGAGTTTTTATCAGGTCTTTTTCTATTGTTTTCTTCCTGATTGACACTCTCAGGTTATTCTAAAACCTTGGATCAAGTAAGGTAGCTAAGATGTAGTAAGCGGATTCTTTTATGTTGGAAATTCATTGTCAGATTTGCTACATAAAACATCCCCTCATTTCACAGAAGAAATAACACCATCCCTTTCAACATCTTGTTTTAGGCTTCTCAGTGTATTTCCTAAAAGACTGACGGACAAGATAATTTGACTGACACCAACCCAGTTTTTCCTGACATCCCACGCACATGCAAAAAACTGACAGCTGCCTTCCAAACATCTCTATGTCTCTGAAGTTCCAGTAAATGCTTCTTCTGGGCCCATCTATTCTGTGTGTTGCACTAGTGGTGGCCAAACCCCACAGAGCTGGCATGACCTGTCTGAAAGTGTGAGTTTTATCTTGTGTAGTACAGCCGTGACTATATTGGAAGTGAGCTGCACAGAAAAGTCTGTGGGTGACACATCTGTAAGTGTCATATGTCTGTCTGGTAATCACAGAGATGTTTTCCATTGGGCTATGTGCTAAGGTAACCAAAATGCCTTTGTTCTATGTTTTCGTGCCACTTTTGAGATTCTCTTTCTGAACTACTGGCTAGTAGGCCACATATTGATGGTGGGAGACAAATGAAGTCGTAGAAAAGTCAGTATCGTTGTGAGGACAAAACTAGCTCCCACGACAAAAGAGCAAGTCACAGTTACCTGTCAGTTGCTTAGGCAGTACCAAGCTTGTGTCTGTATATTTCAGTTACTCATTTTGTTTGGTCTCGACTAAGTAGCCTATTTAATCATGAGAAGTTTTCTAGAACTTTGGGTAAATAGGGACATATAAAGTTGCATAAATTTGGACTTATTGTCAAAACATAAACCAAATTCCGATCCAATTGCTGGCTGGAGAAACTGGGTTTGGTTTTTAAGTTAAAAAACGTTCATGATTTTTACTTGTTTTTTTGTTTCCTTGATTGTTTTGTGGTTTGTTTTTTATGATATCCACACCTTGTGATTTCAGCTGGGATGGGAAACAGAGTAACAAAAGTAATCCAGTGTGTCAGAGAGACCTCTCTGGCAATATTTTTTGCCCAGCTTAATCAAAGAATTGGAAGTCTTATGAGAGAAGGATGGAAAGGAAATCTTCTTGAATGATTTGCAGCTTGATTTTCAAAGCAGCAAGCTATGGATAAGACTATTTTGCTTGCAGTCAGATGTTTGTCTGAACTGAAGTGAATGCTATGCCAATATAAAGATGTTTATTTGCATATGCTTTCTTTTTTTTTTTTTTTAAGTTTTCTGTGGGAGCTTGTTTCTGAAGTTAGTGACGTCCTGGTAAATCACTTTCTTTCCTTGTACTAAGCTATGTAGCAATCAAGTCTCCAGTGTTCAGTTTGGCAATGTGTTTATTTTGTCTTTTTGAAGGCACGTTTTTGTACTTTTTATCTACTTCAAAAGTAGGTACATTAAAGAAAGGGTCAGGAGATGATGACTGCACTTCACAAAAGAAACAGTCATGTGGAGTTGCAAGAATTTATTGAGGTCAATGCTGATGAGAAATTGATAGAATAGGTTGAACAGTCTACTGATTTTTCAGTATATTTTTTCCAGTGCTCTAATGAAATTACTGTCATGGTTTTCTGAATGTTATATGTGCTCTCTGTCTTTCTATATGTGCTCTCTGTCTTTCTTTTCACCATGTTAATATTACTTCTTCTCTCATCTAGTGGGTTTCAAACGTACATAACTAGGCAATTCATCAATCTTTTTGCCTTTGACACAACCTTTTGCTGATATGCACATGTATCTCCTTATCTCACTGTATATTGCCCAATTTAAAAATCAAGGAAACCAAGCTGAGAGAGGAAAAAATTGCAATAGCAGAAGTTCTTTTTCCTAAATTTTCCCCCAAGACTCCACATTTTTTTTTGGATGTGGATGTTTTAATTAAATGAATTTAACATAGAAAGTTCCTAGTACAGAAGGCTTACATTAGAAAGCTCAGGTGTTTCACTATCACCTTGTTAAGAGGTGCAGCTTCTTTCATTTGTAGCACTTAGCCCTGTAGACAACTTCTCTCCCACTCCCTTCACAGTGCCAAGGGTTGCAAGTCTCATTATTAGATATTATGAAGTTTCTGCACTTCTCCAGCCCATATCAGTCTTTCTTTAATTTCTCCTCGTTGGAATTGGCTCTGGTGTATCTGTGAGCTGACTACTCGCACACATCCTTACATTGCTTTTCTTTCAATTCCCCAGTGCAGCTTTACCACTTGGGGGAACTGATGCTTCGGAACTAGCAGTTCTCCAGCCGCTACAGGGACGTGTACTGAAGAAAAGCTTGTCTGTGAACTCTCTGGAGCATTACAAGCATTCACAGACTTTCAGTCCTATAGTCAGGCAGTGATCTGCAATGTTCCTTTGCCATTAGCTGCATATGTGCAGACATGTTGGCCACTGCAAGAGGTGACCGTCACTTTCAATGCCTAATTCCTAAGCACTATTAATCATTAGAAAGACTACATGTCTCCTTCATTTAATAACGGACAAAGACCCCTTCCCTGCACAATACTAGGATTTCACTGTCTCATTCAGTTGGGACTGGGCTTGCTCATTGTTGCCTTGCCGGGTTTCAGGTCTAGCATGTTCCTGGAGTTCTGAACTTGAGTTCCCAAGTCAGAGTTCAATTGCTCTGGTGAGGTTCCATAGCAGGGGCATCCTGGCGCACAAGGTTTTTGAGATCTTAGCGCTGTTCCTGTTCTCCTTCAAGCCACCAGCATTTTAGCCAATATAAATCTTTGGGAGTTTGGCCTCATGTGCAGCTGAGTATACCATCCAGGGTGTCCCCCTTCCCCCCCAGCATGCCTTGTGTATCACTGCATCCCCACAAACACCTCTACAACTCTTTGGGAGGTGACTATGAGGTATAAGGCATATGAGATGAAAAATGTGTTATGTTTACTGTCACTCAGAGAAGTGGTGCTATCACCATTAGCTCTTCTGATGTGGACCATGATAAATACATGCCTGCTAGTGCTGGATAATTTTGGTGTTCGTGTTAATGGTGACTCCTGTGTTTTGGCTGGAATTTCATAGTTGCATAAACATGGCTCCTGACTCGCATAAGGACAGCCTGGTCCTAGCTTGGGAGAGGGTTAAAAGGGAAGAATAATGTCATGGAAAAAGCAAGACTGGAAAAAGTATGTGTAAAAACACATTTGTCATAAGGTAAAACATAATCTTCTGCAGATGAAACTTCAGTCCTTCTATTACTCAAGGTGGGATTTTGGCTGTCTTTCTTGGATTCTGTAATTTATTGTGTCTCATTAAACAACTGAAATCAGGAAAATAATCCTTGAATAACTTAGTGTCTGAGTAATCACAAACACTGATTTATTTTCAAACACCTCTGTGAGGTGAATAGATTGTGTAATCCTCATTTCATGCTGTAGTGCTGAGACTTTATGCTCAAAAGTGTCTACAAATTTTTTTGGTGCCCATCAATGCCATGACTCACTGTACTTGACAAGACTGTCTGATCTTAAGACAGAGCTGTAGTGACCAACCAGTCTAGTCACAAGGGTTGACAATGTGGTCTGGCCCTTTCCCAGCAAAATAGCCATTACAGTCAGTCTGTGCAAAGGTCAGCTGTAGTCTAAATGCACAGTTTCTCACAGAGTTTCTCAGAAGACCTGATTTATCTGTGCCTAGCACAAGTGCATAAATAAGTCCATCCCTGGAGAAAAAAGGCTACCAAAATGAGTTGTGGGTTGGATGCATTGTTCTAATGAATTATCTTGCTGAGCACAGATTTTGAAAAAAAAAACAGGATCCAGTTTTGATAAGGGGTGGCTCAGTGACAAAGACCTCTCAACACAACACACCGTGGTAAACTACTGTCCTTCGCTGTTTAAAATATGCATCTTCTTTCAAACCAGAACTCATCTAGCTTTTTCTGGATAGTAGATTTTGTTATACCTTCCTCCATCAGAGCGCTGTGTTTCAAATATATTTTTTTTCCTAGATCATTACTAGTACCTGACACATTTTTAATAACTTTGCACAAACACAGTATGATTCAGAAGTGTGTCAATGAAAAATATATTTCCCTCCTTTAAGGAAGGAGTAAAATGTCCTGCTATTAAAACTAGGCAATGCATATGACCAGTGACTTCATCAAAACCGTAGCCACTTTTGGGCATAATGAAATAATTCCTTATCCCTCAAGACTTTTACAATCAGAGTAACTGCAACAGAAACACACCACAGAAACATGGCAGGGAAATGAACCTCATAGAGAAACGGGCTAGAGCATTTTAGCAATCTGTGCTCCCATCAGTCTCTTCCATGTACAGTATATACCCTAACCCTGGACTCCTCCCAGTGCAGGTGACGAGATAAGCATACCTTCTCAGCGGATGGCTCCAGGAGGAAGTAAAGGTATTGTTCATGTCTTGTATAGAAGTCAAGGGAGATGGCAGTGGCCACCCCCTTGAAGGTGAGTCTGCTGGGTTGCAAGAATAGAAAAGACATGGAGTCAGAAGGAAAGCAAGCAAAGGAGTGTGGCTACCTCAGAAGTTAGGCCCCTTAGTGGGAGGGGGAAGAAAACAGGACAGGTTTTTAGATCCAGTAACTTCTCAGTAAAAAGATTCCACAGTAAAAGTCTAGATTGTTTTGCTGTTTTAAAAATGTGCCTGAAGTAGCAATTGAAATTTCTCATCCTGTAAGCGAGGATGCAGTAGCTTCACTGGAGCAGGTCATATGCTGGAGT
The DNA here is from genome assembly GCA_028565335.1 of Limnodromus scolopaceus. Classification (NCBI taxonomy): domain Eukaryota; kingdom Metazoa; phylum Chordata; class Aves; order Charadriiformes; family Scolopacidae; genus Limnodromus; species Limnodromus scolopaceus. Next base: position 16,837,016 of record JAOXNO010000004.1, on the reverse strand, counting down.
TACGCAGTCTGAGCATCACAAGGCAGTCTTATTGCTGCCGCTGCTGCAAGGCACAAGTGAGAAAAGCATTGTTCATTTAGACTTTTTGGGCTACAGCTTTTCGTTCCAAAGCATTGAATCAGAAGGGCACTTGTTAATAAAGAAACATTGATACATGTGTTCAATTAACATCCTGGTGAGATGAAGCATGAAACCTTTCTCCTTGTTTATTCTTATTAATGTGTAAAACCATCAGGATGCAATGTGCCTGAGCAAGAAGGCAGAGTCTGCTCTGAGGGGCTTGCGGTGCCGAGACCTGTTCCTGCAATAGTCCATGTTTATTCATCAAATGGGGAAACACTCCCCGTGTCAGAGATATTATCTGCATTAGTCATCAGTACATGCAGTAAGTGTTTGCACAGTCAGGCCATCAGTAGAGGATCTCAACTGGAGATTTGGGGGAGAGCTACTCTCTTTACATTGGCTCTGTGGGATGAGTGTTAACTTCCTCTGAATTCAAATTTAACATTAATTATAATCTCATATTTAATAATATGTTGACCTTAGTCTCATTTTGATTTATGTTTTATTTTTCACTTTTGTACATCAGCTCAGTGATGACAATACAGCTTTATTTCTGATTCCATTGACTTCCTGACTTGTTCCTATCACAGTATCAGTTTCCAGGGGATGTTTCTTTGGCATGTAAGGTCAGGCAGGTTTGGGTACTTCCAGAGTAGCGTGGATGAAGATTTTTACGGGAATTAGTTCAGAGAAAAAGACAGAGCAGAGCAAAATGCAGATTTGAGATACACTAAGTATGCAGCATTCTTTCGCAGGACTCAGAAACTTTAGAAAGATTTGCACAGCAAAACATCCCTCTGGGCAGAGAACCACCAGCTAGCTCTGAATGACTCTTCCTGCAGGTCCTGTGTCTCTGAATGGCTCTTATTCTGCCCCCCCTAATAAGGATGTCCCCTGATCAGCTGAGAGGTTTACCTGGCACCCTCCCAGTCCTGGGTAAGTGCTCTTTCAATATCTTTGTACAGCTCGTACTGTGCTGTGTGGACATATCATGGTGATCCAGCTGTCAGTGCTGATGCTGATTTAGGGACAAGGGATCAACTCTTGCATATTAAGCCCAGAGGCTCACTTCTACCTTTGTGGCTATGACTGACTCGCATGAACCTGAGTTACTCATGCTCTGCCCAGAGAAATGGGTCTGATCCTATCCAGGTTAAAATGTCCTTCCTTTTTTTTTAAATTAATATTTTTTACCATATTTTCAGGTTCGATCACTCTTGCAGCAGGTAATGTATGCAGTTTAGAGCAATTTATTTTTTATATTTGGTGAACCAAAATTTTCTAAAAAACCCTTCACTGGAGGTCAAATGAAAAATTCTGTCTGACTTAAACCAAGATATTTCTCCTTTGTTTTTATAGAATTTGAAACATTTTTTTCCTTTTTAATATAATTGAACTACATCCTACAATGGTATGATTTATTTCTAGGACTGGTTCTTTTCATAGATTTTTTTCTCAACATTAAAAATTATTCACTGAAATAGAATTGGTTTTCTGCATCACTATAATTTTGTAATACTATAGGCAAGTCAGTTTCATCACTTAGCTGCTTCTTATGCTAAACAAGTGTAATATTCCAGAGCCAAAGAATATGATGGGCCTCAATTCATTGATAGCTGTAGCATGTTTCAGAAATGTGTTGTATTCCCAGGAATATTTTCAATTGCATAGATCTGCAGGGGAATATTCAGAGTTGACATTAAAGAAAAGCATTATTTTGTGTTGACAATAAAGGCTAAATGCATGGCGTTCTCTGCTGATGCTTTAATTTCACAAATACTTGTCTGGAGACCTTTCTAGTTCTAAATTTCTGAAGGATGACTAGGATTTTAGCTGTCTGACTTCTATTTGACTTTAATGGGAGATCTGCATTTTAAAACACCATGCAGTATTTTGAAAAATTCCTCATAATGTCCAGACTAGCATTATTTTAAATCTGTCCTTGGCAATGGCAAATGATGTTATTAATATTCAGTTGTTGCAAGGTGGATTCAAACAAGGGGGGGTGGGGATGTTCTTTGGCATGGTTCTTGTTTGTTAAGAAAGTAATAAACCTTCCTTGTCTCTGATTTTATAATGGACAATAACCATTAACTGATCAACAGAAAAAATGTCAGGTGTGGAATCAATGCTGATAGAAAAATATTTCATCTGTTTACATTTATGAAGGATCACTGATAAAACCTTTGATCCCATTAAGGATATAAACTCTTCACATATAGTCGATGACAAGTCTGATGAGCTAGCTGAGCTCCACCAGCCTCACTGTGCTTAGGGAATGTTCAGCTAAAAAGGGATCAAATTGACTCACGAATTTCAAGATTCCTAGGAAATTACCATTGTGAGGTGACCCAGTTTTTTGATTAGTGTCATGAAAAGACAGGTCTCACTGAGAAATAAACGTAATAATGTCAACCATGTGCTTAAGTTCTTCTCTCCATTATACACATTCGCTTTCAAATTGTTTTGTCATTTTAGCATAAACTGTATCACTTGCTTTCATCTGAGAAACACAAGCGTAGCATAGTTCTGTGCAGAAATCAAAGATGAGCATGGAAAAAAGGCCCCTCTTTGCCTATTGAATCATTGATCAGACAAGCACAGCAGATATTTGCATGGCTCCTTAGTGGTTGGGTCTCAGTACCTGCCTTAGATAATTGTTGGAAGGGAAAGAAGGAAACTTAGATATTTCATCCCTCTGTTTTTCCCAGTAATTGCAGACCTTCTTACAGGTTGCCTTCCCACATCTGTCCTTCTTCAAGCACAGAGGGGTCACCAATTGATACTGTTGTTGATACTGTTATACCTTTGGAACCATCTAGTTTAAACCAGGAACAAGAAATCATGAAATGAACAGCCTTCCCTTCTTAACAAATGAGCATGTTGAGGGGGAATTGGCTGACTGGGCCAAGAGATTGAGGGAGAAGCAAAACAAAGATTCAGAAGTGCCATCAAATCTGAATTGCAGTGGGACTGATTTCACACTGTATTATTCTCTCCACAGAAAGCCATTTGACTGAGTTGGAAAATACACTTACAAATGCCATGAACTCTAAAAGATTTAAGAAGTCTTCACAGTGACCGGGCTATGGTCAGTCTCTGGCTGTTAGTTGGAACCATAGTGTTCCCACCTTCTTATGTCACTGAGGGCTCATCAGCTCCATTCAGTTGTTGGAATGTAACCAGCCCTGCCTCCATTTCTTACCCCATGTCTGTGACATATTTTGATCTCCTCTTCCAATGTTTTCAGCTCTTCTGGCTCTCTTTTCTCTGTTTCTGCTTCCCTGTACAGGTGCAGAGGACTTTCTGTGCAGCAGAGAGGCCCACAGCACAACCAGAGGATGTGAGCAGAACTGCCTCTGCAAGGAGAACATCAGTTCTTTTCTCTTCCCACTGAATATCGTGTGGGCTTTCCTCAGCACTCATGGCAGCTCAGTGGAGAAGAGTTGGTGAGTATGGCCGGATAAAGCAAAGGAGATTTGTCTTAGTAAGAGCTGAGTGGGAAAATCCTCCTTGGCTCAGAGGCTTATGATCACCACAGATAGCTTCACTGAAAAACCAGAAGCAACACAATTTTCACAATTTTATATTTTTCTGTTAAGAAGACTTAGAAGTCAGATGAATTGAAAAAAGGGGAAGAAAATCTCTCTAGGTTTGGTAGGTGAAAACAAAAGGAGGAAATACAATAATGTGTAATCACAGCTCTTCCTCAGTGTGGCAGCAGCATCTGTTAAAAAATGCAGGATACTTAAAACTGGCAAGGAGTTCTGAAACCATGGTTGAGCTGCAAAACTGGACTGTATCAGAGAAGTGATGACCTCAGTCTGTTGGGATAAAGTTTTCCATTAAGTGCTGAAGTACCAGTGCCCGTGGACTCTACTTTCTTCCCCTTCTCCTTTTCCTCTGCTTTTTCTCCAGTGCTTGCCAGTTATGTTACAAACTAATACTCAGTCTTCTGAGGTACCTGTTGGCTTTGACTGGTGTTATAAGCCACCTGATGATGGGCTGCAGTAGAAAAAGCAGTTGCCACTGGAGGTGAACACAAGGTGAGATAAAAACTGAACAAAAATATGGCATTGTTCTTTTTAAACTGCAAATTCAAGTCAAAGGTGTGAACAGCATAACCTTCAAATAATAAATGTGCAGACAAATCTTTCGGATGCACTGTGAGAGCTATTTTGGAAGACATAACCACAAGCCACGTGAGTTAGATGTAGCGATTGCATAGATGTAGGCTGCCCCAGCTACATGTCTTTTTGAAACTAAAGCAGAGCATTTAATGAAGACCACTGTTCTCTTTTAACTGCCTAAGTTAATTTTGCTTTCTGAGGTTCTCCCAGTGTCTTGCCTCACAGGAGAGTATGTCAGGAAGAATTTTCAGTTCTTCCTACAGCCCATGCTTTTCGTGGAGATTTTCTCTTTTTCTCTTACAGAAATTAAGAAGCTCATTTCTGTATGGCGTAATTTGGGTGGTAGAGGTCAAAGTAGGAAAGAAGAACCTCCAAAGGAAATAACATCCTCTTCATAATAACTATTAGCCAAACAGGCTCAACTACCACTGGTACAAAGAATCTCAGCTGGCTAAACTGCCTACATTTCTCTCTTAAGTAAACAGTAGAATAGCCAAGTAGAAATCATTCCCCAGATGTTATAAGTGCTCTGAAATCTGTTTGAAACTATCTAAATACTTTACACTTCTTATAAATTCATATCTTGATCCCAGAAGAGGATCCAGTGCGCTCACCATGGACTAATAAACATTTAGAAAAGTTAAATTACTTAGGGATGTTTAAGTATCATACAAATATGTGGAAAGTGTAGACATTTCCAAGCATAAAACCCAACCTGTGAAGGTCTTTGTCTATTTAATTGCATTTTGGCTCTCCCATTTAATATAGAGGATTATTTTTTAACCTCTCCAGTTCCAAACAGAACTTCAGATTCTATTATAATAGAGCGGGGGAAGAGAAATCTTAAACCAGTGGCATTTAGTCACCTGCAGAGTGAGAGAGATTGAAAAGGAAAATGGATTTACTGCCTTCCAGATCAGTTTGTAGGCAATTTTGTTTGAATTCCTCTTAAATCGATTTCTGATGATATTAGTGGTCTGAAATGATGCAAAATAGTATCGGCTACCAGCCTCCTTTTGCAGCATGGAGAAATCCTCTCCCTGAGTCCTTTTTATTCTTTAAGTCATCTGTTTTCCCTTCATTTATTCTTTCACATTGTGCTCTGCCTTCTGACGAGTGACACATGAGCAGGAAGTGGGAAGGAGCAAGCTTTGTCTCTCTACTGCCGGTGTGCTTCATACATTTGTGAAGAGGCAGACCCACATCATAAAACCAACTGAAAGCCACGGAGGTACCTCTCTAAAAAATGTAATGGACTGTACTGAAAGCCTAACTTTGACTGATGTGAGATTTGGGACTTTATCCAGGTAAGAATTCATGCAGCAATGAGCACAGATAAGGCAGATGACCCAGAGTAGGGCCAAACTGTTTACCAGCAGATGTGTTTTTGAAAATCTTCCTTAACTGGTCATGGCAGCGGAAAATACCCTGCTGTTAAACGCATCTGCAATCCACTGCGCTCCCAATCCACCTACAAAAATTCTGACCTTTAAAGAAATGATGGAGAAGCTGGTGATTTTTTCCATGGCATTGAAGCTCAGTCTATTTTAGGCTCCAAGGCAATTGCAGCCCTTTTTGCTCCCTATTTCACATCACTTTTAAGTCTTGTTCTGGCCACTATGAACCCTTCAGCACTTCTCCCTGTGCAATCACTCGAGTCAAGATCTGTGATTTGTGATTTGCAGATGACATGTACATTTCTTGGCTGATGGCTGTTAAAGCAGTTTGCAAACCTAAGGCAATAAACTGCAGGGATGCAGTTGGAGCTCTCTATTGCTACACTAAATTGCCATTCTCATGCAAATGAATAACAAGGTACTCAATATTAAGACTGAAAATAAACTGTTGTGTGTTTCCAATGTTGTGAATTTCTGCATTAATATTTTAATGAAATCATTTTGTCAATTTCCATTGTGTACCTTCTGTAGATGGGAATATCATATTTAAGTAGTCTGTATATCAAAAACAGGGATGCCACTTGCTATATGGGAAAAAGAAAAAACCAAACATTTTCTGCATTCACCAAATATAAGTCCTTTAATCTCCTCAGTGTCGAAATCTATTACTGAGCTTTAGAGCACAGTAACAGTTCCTAAAGTGTTAACACAATTATTTGTACATTTCTGATCATCTTTCATTTAAATATTTATAAAATACATACTGGGAAGTATGTACCTTTTAGAAAACTCTGTTTCTGTGTCATTTTCTTAAAATATTCACTTCTGTTCCTCTTAAAAGATACCTAAAAAGAAAACCTTCTGGATTTTAAGTGACACTATAAATGTACAAACAAAATGTAATCTTAAACAGAAAGTAATATGATTACCATCAGAAGGATTACTGCGGTTCATTGTTCAGAGAGCAGGAAACATAAAATGATTGTTTCAAATACTCACTCTTAGCTTGCAAAAAACCAAATGTATTGAAGTGCTTCAGTCTTAATGTGCAGCCTAAAGTCTACATATTGTATAAATTCCTAATCCTGTCAAAATGCAAGTCTGAAGATTAGCAGAATGTATAATAAATGTGTCTATGTCATTACACATAAAAATAGTATTGCTAAATCAAGTGTGGCCCTTTATAAATGTAAAAAAGCCCAACTTAAGCAGATTTGCACTTTACAATTCTACAGCTCTAAGGAGAAAAAAGCAAGATTGATTAAAACAGATTCCAAGGTTCTCTGATATAAATCAGTTTGCCTGCACATGCACAAAAAAAAGCCATTGGCATAGATTTCTTTAGCAAATAACTTAATATTTATTGAGATTTCTTGTACATTTAATTATTAATGTCAGCAGTGTTACAGTATTTCTATGAGGTTGCTATTACTGACCCTGTACCTGTTGGGTTTTTTCCCCCTCATATTGTTTCCTCTACCACCATGAAAGCATAACGCTTACCAATTATTTTGTGTGACAGAGTCAAAAAGACTTATGTTTTCGTTGTCTGTTGCTAGGTCTCTTATTTGTCAGCATTTCAGGGCTTGACTGACTGTCATCCTACAAAATATTGTTTAGTTCAATCATTTTATAGTTAGTGTATTTGGTATATTAATGATAAACATATACAGAGCTATCATTTCTTAATGTATTAAAATGAGTCTTGTAGAAATGTTCACTAAAGCCAGAAGAAAATATAAACCACGTATACAGTTCTTTGTTCAGCCATAGGTATAAACTAGACACAGTAGTGCTGCCCTTATATGGTGTGGTGATTTGAACTGTTATGGTAGAATATTACAGGCACCTTCCTATACAAAGGATCTTTTATTATATTAATCTCTTTCCCTTAATGAGAGAGAATAACTAGCATAATAAAGAAAGGTCAAATTACAAATCTGCTCTGTTGTGTATATTATACATTTGAAGAATGTTAGGAATAATGTATGAACCCTCACCTTTTACTGAGTTGTGACACTTTTGCGTGGTCTAAAATGGAAAATAAGTCAATAATAATTTTGTTGGTGGCAAAATTATTTTCAGACAGTCTTTTTCCTCCCACACCTTTTAAATTAACCAGCCAACCAGAGAACTCAGAATGACTGAACTCGGTAAAAAGCTGCAAGATGCAGTACTATTGAACTTGATAGTAAAACTCTCACTGTCTTCAATAGAGGCAAATTTCTCCCCAACATTTTCAAAGGTGCCTGGAGGGGTGTGCGTTACCAACTTAAGGAATTTTAAGGAGGTATTTCACACTGCTTGAAAATCATATCTTTCAGGCGTGTCTTATCCAGATGCTAAGATGTAAAAATAGCTGGTATAACAAGCATTAAAATAGGACAGCTCCTGTTCCTTAATGATGAAAATAGCTCTGATCCACCTTTTGTGATCAGCTGGCACGTTGTACCACTTTTGCATGTTCTTAAGTGTACTGATCCAGATTCTGAAGGTCTTGCATGCACAGCAACCCTCCAGTTATTGAAGACAGTGGGAGCTCTACTAGAGTCAAGCCCTCAGGACTAGGCATAGAATTTCCTCTTAGGCTCATTATTTCTTTCGCTTGAAGAGCTAAAAATGTCCAAAGGAACTAACTGTATCATTTATAGCAGAAAATGAAATGTCCTGGTAATCTAAGTCTTCACCAAAATCGGGAGCATCTCTAGCAGTGAGTGTCTTGGACAGGGACTATTAACACATTTATTGGGCAGGACTGTGTCTGGGTCTGACACATATAGGCACTGGGAGAGGAAGTACTAAAGTCTGAGTTTAAAAGCACAACACTGTAATCTCTCTTATTATTTTCTCATTATAAATTCACTAGGAGACTTTCAAGAGTCAGGTCTCTCCCTTTGTGCATGCCAAGGAGCTTCTTCCTAATGCTAGTCATTTGGGGAAAGAACACATGTGCCTCTCATCTGCTGTCTGGGAACACAGGCGCTACCCAGCCCAAAACCCTCCCTCACACAAAGGTCCCCAGACCCTCCATGCACAGAGCAGCACTACTCCAGCAATTCAGTGGACAGAAGGAGGGGGATCCCTAACTTGTAGAGGTCAGTTTTCAGCCTTTCTTCCACACTGCTGTCAGGGCACTTAAATGACCTTATGAGAGAGATCCAAATCTTAAGGCAAATATATCACCTATGCTCTCTCAGGGGAATAGGCAAGAGAATCCCCAACCCTCCAGTTTCTGTTCCTTTAAGGAAACTAATCTCTTTGGAAAAGGGTTCGATGGTATGCTGAGGACTGTGCTAAATCAGGGCAGGCAGTATTTTTTGCACATACAATTTCTTTGTGAAATGGCAGCCAAACTGAAGTCTTCTATGGGAGAGGAAGAAGGTGGAGGAGTTTTCAATTTGGATAAGGGTAATAATCAAAAAGTTTTGCTCCAATAGTCTTGAAACCAAAATTTCCAGTCTTGGAAAGCTTTTTTTTTTTTTTTTTAATTTTGAAATACAAGCTTTTAAATAGTAACTTAAAAAAAAAAAAAACAGGAAAAAAAAATAGAAGAAAATACTAGAACTGTCTCAGAAAGAACTGTTCTGGTTAATCCCAACAGAAGATTTCTTGGTCTGGATAAATCTCCTTATCCATTCCTTCAGTATTTTGGGGTTTTTTTCAGAATAGAAACCAAACAATCTCTAAATAACACTGCCTGTTGAGAACAAGTCCTCACATGCCAGTATAAGTAGGACCAGTGCCAGTGACCCTATACTTGCCAGCAAAGGATTCAGGGCTTTAACATAAGAATACATGTATATAGTAAGCAAAGAAAACAGTTAAATCATTAAAAGGTAACAAATACTGTAGCTTCTCTACAGTCCAAGTGTCTTCATTAATGACCATGGAAGCCAATGAAAATATTGCCTCTTTGGGAAAGTTTTGGATATGACTCTGAATATTTTTCTTTTATTATAGGAAATGCTGCCATGTCACTAGTACCTCTGACGAGCAGAGTATAATAAGCAAGATTCACTGGGAAAATACTTCCTATCTGTTACAAAAAGTTGACAGTTTTCAAATAGATGATGCATGATTTAGGTTTGTTGGTGAGTTATGTACACTGAGTTTTGCATTAAACCTACCACTGAATACACATTTATCATGGTAACAAGAGAGCATCATTTAATAGGGCTGCTAATATTCCCTCTCAGGATATATAGTGGTAAACATGTTTTTTTTAAAAAAAGATCTACAGTGTGTCTTTAAGTGTGTTGTGTTCATTACAATATTCATTAAGTAAGGAAATGAATAGCAATCAGAGGAAGCATGATGGATGAAAAAGGAACTATAGCACTGAAGAATGGTCTGGGGAATAGCTCTGATATGGTGATTGTTTTCTTCCAGCATGCTCTTTAGTGTTGCCTTTTACCCCAGAAAAGCTTTCAGATCACAGCTGCTTCTATATTGATGAGTATGGGGAACAGGACAAACTCTAGCTGTGAATGTTCGATCAATCTTTATATAGGTAAAATTGCCATTCTCCAGCTGATTTATGTAACGATTTTAGTTTGTACCAGGAAAGCTGTAACAGAAATTCACTCCTGTGCAATTAATTGTTTAAATCAAATACACATCCTTGCTGCACAGGATACTTATGCCTAAATTTTGTAGTAGACAAGACTATACTTCTTGAATAAATGATGCAGAAACTGGTTGAAGCCGTAGCTGCTTCTTGCCTTCTTCAAATGTAGTCTATTTAATCTCCTGTAGTGTGGGAAATTATGTTCAAAATCTCTGTGATCCTCTGCCCCTAGTAAGTTATGCAAGTAGTGACAAGTATACACCATAAGGTCTTGAGATTATATCTGTAATGTGTGGCTACAGACTGTTGATCAAGAGAGCCTGGAAGAAAAACATTATTTTCAGGTGTGAAAAACCGTCACCTTTATCAAATAATTTCTCTTGCATCTCTCCCAAGGCATTGTAGCCTATTTAAACTTGGGAGGTTAAGTTTGTAGCATTCATTATGACTGAAAATTTAGTTCACACAATCATGATGTTCTCTTTATTAAGTGTTACTGTTAAACAATATTAAAATAAACACAATATGGTTGGCCTTTTGAAAGGTTCATGGGATATTTATTTCTTTACCTAGTCTCTTAATTGTGTCTGCTTTTTAAGATTCGGATCTGCAAGCTAATGTTGCTGCTATACACCTTATACACCTTATTTGCCACATATTATCTGATTTATCTATGTATATCTTACAATTTACAGTTCCGTCTGGTGTGTATAATTGAAATGCTTAAGGGTATTGTAAATGTCTTTTGACAGAACTATGGCTTGAATCTTTGGTTGGTAGGTTTTCTTGAACCTCAAAACAAATCAGAAATAAATTCTGGCAGATAACCTGGCAGTTTTACTGTACCTAGCAAAAATCTGCTCTGTAAGACTCTTCACCCATGTCATTATATGAATTATTAGATAGAATAACAACCAGTTTCAGAAACTCTAGCAAGAGATATTCCTGTATAAAGATACCCGTACTAAAAATGGCTGCCTCATTAATCCTCTCCCGATCTGATCTCACTGAAGGTATTTAGTACCTTCAGGCCCAGTTCTTCACTACCCCTTGAAAAATACTTAGTCTCCATCCTTTAGAATAACTGGTGTTTTGTTAGTAATTTGCTGTATCCACTGTCATGGCACATAAAACATTGGGCAGGGTATTGATCCAGCCACGCTTACTGCTAGCAGTGGGTTAGGAGTCCTAAAAGGGCCCTTCAGTTAAACTTTGGAGAGATTCCTTATGTAATTCCAAGTGCATGGTATAGGTGTGCAATGTGGGAAGGCTTTCCTACTTACCTGTGGCCACAGAGTGAGCAGCACTTCAGGAACTTCAGAAGGTGCCGGGTATTTTACTGGAGGAAGGCACGTTCCTGCTGCATCCATGCAACCTTGCTGACCAGCAGAGCTGGCAGATGGATGATGAAAATTCTCTCTGCATCCTTCCAAAGTGGGTAATGCTGAACATGTGTTCAGAAATGTTTTCTCACCCTCTTGCTAGAGGGTGGGTTGGCTCCATGCCGCCTTTCACCGTGGGCTGCATCTGGTGGGCCCAATGCAGTCCTGAATTATCATCAGACAAACAATTGTTACTGGTGGAAGATCGTTTACTTGGACTGAAAAATCTTTAGAAAGCACCATGTTGATTGTGCAAACTGTGTTCTTCCCTCCAACCAGCCAGGAAGTAAGCTGGGCAAGAGCTGGGCAGCAGTTTAAGCAGACACCGTGACTCCACTTTTGGGTGATAGTTTCTATGTTTAGAAGGCAGTTTGTTAATCATTATTCCTTTCCTCTCTGCATGCAGGTCCTTTTCAAGGCAGCTTTTCAGAGACCCTGATTTCAGCAAGAGCTGCACTTCTGCAGATCAAGCCACAGACTCTTTACAACAGACTAATCCAAGGGAAAAAACAAACAAACAAACAAGCAAACAAACAAATCTGCAGGATTTGGGAATCAGATCTTTCTATGGAAAAAATGAAGAGGCCTGTGTCATTTGCTCCTCCACTCCATTGGCCAAAAAGCCTATTCTGGATAGAGAGATGGAGATACTGCTAAATTTTCTTTTTAGTAGAAGTGGCAGATGGATTAGAAACCTGAGCATCGAAAGGTACTTTTTTTCTTTTTTTTTTAAAGAATGTCAAGTGCTTGGGGGAGAAGCAAACAGTCAGCAACATCAAAACCTGATTCTCCTGAAAGGCACTCTGATGCAGTGGAAATGCCACATCTCCACTCCTGGGACCCAGTGCAATTATCTGGGGAAAACAGAATGATTTCCAAACTATTGACTTGCCAGTAGGGCTAGGTCAATGTGGCCTGATGGCTTTCAGCAAAAGGCTCCCAGTGGTCTTAAAAAAATGGGCAAGTCATAGAGCTGTTTGTTGCTGCTTGTGAACCAAGAAAGTACGGGACATCAGCTGCCATGGAAGAAAGGGTTGTAGATGACATGAAAGTGAGTGGAAGTAGACTCTCCTTTGCTTGCAGAACTTCTCTGCTGAGGTATGACAGCTATGGCAAAACCGTTTACTGCCATCAAGAGGCAGATATGAGAGAAGAATATAAAATATGCTTTTCCTTATCCAGAAAACATTCAGTGTTTCCCAATGACCCATTTATTATTTTCACCCTGTCCAGCAATACAGAAGGGTGCATCAGGGATCTGCCTTTCTCTGCTCTGAATAATTTAAGTTGGGCTGCAACATGAAATAATTGAGCTGGCCAGAATTTACAGCTCTAGGTGGAGTTTCTTCTTTCTGTTGGGTTTGTGAGTCATGACAATACGTGTTACCACATGAGTATGATGCAAAATATACTTTCTCATTTCTTTCTCATTTTTCATTTTCATACTGTTTTATGACTCAGTTCAGCTCTAGCACCCTCCAACTTTCTTAGGCAAGAGTCTCTACAATGATTAGGTATCATCTTTAAAAATTAGAGCAACAGCCAGATCATGCAAGCCATGCTCTTTCTTTTTTCACTCTGATCTTCACATAGTAAGTCCCGCATGGCTTTCAGAGAGGCCTGTCTTGTTTAATGTGGACTTTGTTGGGCTGTAATTTATTTTGCTTAATTATTTATGGCTACATTATGTATATTAGCTGCACTTGTCTAAATAACAAGGGTTGCAATGGAAGACTGCCTGTACAGCTGATTAATTCCTGTTACTTTTTGCATTTCTTAAGGTGATTTTGTGATGAGTTTATATTGCTGTTTATTGCTCCTGGGCTTGTATCTAGCAGAAACACTCTGAGATAACAATAAGAATAGGCAGAGACAGAACTTATGAAAATGGGCACATAATATTGGATCCATTTTACACTTAAGGTTGATTTCAGAAGGGTAGAGATATGTTCTAGAAATGAATGAATGAAAGATTGCTCCAAGCTAATTTTTTAGTAAAAAGCGCATTTAAATCAAGAGCTCTTTTTATTCCTTGCTGTCACAATTTTGAGACTTTTGTGGGTTTTTTGGATTCTATTTTTCATTCATAATAGTAAGACAATGTATAACACAATAACTTACTCAGAAAAGAGAAATAGATTGGAAGATTGGTTTCTTGTCTGACACATTCTTTTGTCTGCTTCTTCCTGCTTGCTAACAGCTCACAGCCGTGGCAGGCAGCTAGCAGACCAAGTGCAGGTTAAGCATTTTAATATTTATTGATAGGGAAAATACCCTGAGAACACTTTCAGTATGGGTTCTTTGGACATAAGGGCATCAATGGCTCTATAAAATGTAAATACATTCTTAATTACCTCAAGTGCCCCTCCTGCCCAAGTGGCTCTTTTACGTGAAACACATCTCATGGTAATGAGCACAAATATTGCTAATGGACTGTGAAGGGCATATTGTGTAATCTTTTTTTTTTTTTCTAGGTACCATGCTGGCAATGTGTAGGGTTTACTTCTTGTTCAGTTTGGGAAAGTTCTCTCTTTCTTGGGGGGGGGGGGGGGGGGGGGGGGGGGGGGGGGGGGGGGGGGGGGGGGG
>JAOXNO010000004.1:16805864-16822791 GCA_028565335.1 Limnodromus scolopaceus | reverse complement strand
TTTCTTCCCACCCCCCCCCCCCCCCCCCACAGTAAGGGAGCTCTTCATAAATGAGGACCACTACAGTCTTATTCTGACTGGTCCTGTATTGGGATCTGTCTTGGGGTCTCAATGTCAGTAGGAAGAGACAAAAGCACTTTGAAACGTGTTATACCTTCCATTTTTTCCAAAGGAAATACTTTCCCAGAAATTCCTTTCCTTTTCCTGCTCTCCAGTTCTGTCTCGGGAACAAGCTCCATTCCTGCTCTTTCAGCCTCTCTTGGGAGTACCATCTCACACTTCTCCATGAAGGTCTGACCTTGTTCATTCAGTTCTCACTCTTTAAGGTGAATGTTACACCTTGAGAACTTCTAGAAGGAGAAGCCCAAGCTCTGCAATACTAGGGGGCAAATTACTGGATTTGGAGTAGAGCCTGAATGAGGCCATGAGTGTTACCATGAAAGGAGCTGTAAGGTGTGAGAAATGGAGTTCGCAATTTTTTTTCAGAGCAACGGGACGCTGCTTGGAGGCTGAAGAATGAAAGATATATAATTTGATGGGCAGGGAAAAGAAAAAGGCCACAGTGCCTGTTTTGAGAGTTGTAGGTGGAGAGAAATTGGAGAAAAGAAATTCTCTACCCCACACTGCTACACACTGACTTAGAAAGCATGTGTTGACATTTTAGAGTTGTGCATGGCTTTCTTGAAAACCTGCATGAGGGCAGATGATAAAAAGCTCTGAAACCTACTGCTTCTTGAGAGTCTGAGATCTTGGCCTGTCTCTGCTGCATTGCTACCTGCAAAAATAGGCCATAAGCATTGTTGCCCTAGACCACACAAAACATGAATAAACGTAGGCTTGAAATAGGAAGGATGCATCTGTCTGAGCAGTAATGTTGGTTCTGGAACAGCCTCCAGTCGGGGTAGTGAGGGCAAGCACAGTTAACACATTAAAGGGGCAGCGTCAGTTCTTTGGGAGGGATCGTATGATGATTGCAATGGATAGCAATTGACTCACCCAGAAAGGTCTTTGTAGCTTTCTGTTTATTTGTAAAATAGGCATACTGCTACTACCAGTAATAAGTGAAAATTGAGCATGCTGCTACCAAGAGTTTGAGGGGAGATAAAGATGTGAAGGTGTCTGAGCCTCGTTCATTGCTGCTGACATACTTTAATGTCCTCCGTACACTATATGCTTTGTCAGAGGGATGCGGCTTCTGATAAAACTGTGTCACTTTCTCCATTTTCATCCCTTGCTCAAAAATCAAAAGTCAAAGAACTGTCTGGGAAGTGGGCAGAGCAAGAGGGAGATATTAATGAATCACAGCATGAGCTGGTGGAGACTTTCTAAACAGTTATTCTGACACTTTATCTCAACCTCAAGAAGAGGAATATCATGGGAGAAAGAACTTTATCATAGTCTTACATCATAGAACCTTTTTAGTGGAGAGGATTATGTCACCCTGTAGACTGTTTTACCGTAGACAGTGACCTTGTCTCCCCTGTTACGCAGTCTTTTGCCTGTGGCAGTGATGCTGTGGCTTGAACTTCTGTGGTGCTTCTCCCGGGGTGTCTTGGGTGTGACTAGGTCACGTTGCTGCAGCCACAACACTGAATGTGCATAAATGACTGTGACAGTAGAAAAGAGTAAAGGCAAAGAAAAAGGACCTGGAGAGGGAAAATCTGGGACAGAAAGGCAACTGATCTAGAGAACTTGCCAAGTCCTTTGGTGCAGACTGCATCCAGTGCTGGAGAACATCAAGTGTTCCAGAGAGGAAGTGAATTTACTCTTTCTGCTCCTGTGTTACATTCAGAAATATATCTCATTTACTTTTCCCTCTTCTTCCCCTCTCTGCAGATATATAAACTTGGTAGTTGGAAGTTCATCATGCTCCACAAAATTAGCACATTTGTAATTTATATGCCTTTTAACTTCTAGTTACATTTCATAACAGAAGAGCTGAGGGTCCCAGCAAATCATTTATGGTACCAGAAAGCTGTGGGAGAAGATTGCTTACTTCCTAATTCAGTGTGACCCAAAGAAGTGAGAGAAATAACTCAGGGCTAAGTTGTTTCCTCTGGAGTGTTTTATACTGGAGTGGCCCACAGCAATAAGTGCTTAAGTGGCATAAGGGAATAGAGGAAGAGTATATAACCAGAGATGATATCTTTTCTAATAGCATTTTTAAGAATTAAAGAATATGACTTAGAAAATAGGATAACTGAAGCACAATGAGCTAGAAAAGCTTTCTCATTAGGGGACAGACTAATGAAAGACTAAAATTATCAGCCATGAGTTTTACTTTGGAGTGATTTTTTTTTTTCTCAAACTTTTTTTTTTTTGAGATTCCCCAGCCTCTTCTATGCTTCCCATGAGCTCAGAAACAGTCATCTTGTCACATTTGACATGGATATTTACTGCTCTGAGGTTTTTTTTTTAAAAAAAATACTATCGCGTGTAATGCACATCTAGCAAAACCATATGGGGCAATTATCTCCCCTTGGATTATGAATCTTGAGAAAGCATAAAGCAGTTCTTCAAGGCCCTCTTTATCTGGAGGTATCATGTAAAATACCTGGAGGAACATTTGTGTTGTTACACAAATTCATTTTTCTAAACATAGAGACATTTCTATAACAATTTTGGAAATGTGCATTAGCACGCAGAATCATTGTTGTAGGAAAACTTAATCTGTTGATTTTACTTCCATGGTGGACTCTTTGCAGTCTGTATCATTTCCACTCCACTTCACTGATGGTGGAAAAGCTTTTTTCATGGTTTATTTAGCAGAAAGTCATTTTGATTAGCAAGATGAGTAATACTTTACAGCTGTTTGCAATTACTGCATCTGTTCTATCAGTGGATTCAAATATTGGAGGCTATATTGACAGAAACGTGAAATGCAATAGAAATGGGTACAAGAGGGGACACACAGACGCACATGCATGCTTCATGGATCTAGTCATGTTAAGAGAAATCAAACAGCATGTTAGTCTCAAATCTGTGCCACAAACTCAGAGCTGGATTTAATAAATTTGAAAAATAAAATTTCCTGTTTGCAGGTGTAGAGGTTTAGTAGAGGTTTTGTCCCAGACAGCTTGGTGTAAAAGCTACGCACTGCTCTGCTAAAATATAGTTAAAATTTTGCCATTCACTCCAAAGGAGATCAAAACTGGACTCCATGCAGATGGGAAAGCAAAATGAAGTGTCTGAGAACATTTGGAGACTATATACAGTCTATATACACAAAACTTTATGCCTGGAAGCTTAAAATAAGAGGTAGATTTTTCAGTGCTTCTGACCTTATTCCTCCAAATACACAGCTCTCTTCAATGTTCTATCTTCTAGAGAAGGGTTTGATTTATTTCAAAACTTCTGATAAATTCTTACCTTATACTTTCCCAGGTAAATCATTTTGCCACCAAAAGAATCAAAAGAGATACCAGGGAAGCTGGATGAAATAATACCCCTGTCAAGGTCTGCCACAGTTGGGCATGTCCTTCATTTAGTTGAAAAGAGGAAATGTTTTTGTGTCTGGCTCACACTATGATTATAAATAAGTTCAGTAATTATTACAGAAGTAATAATTTCATGGCAAAAATCCAATGTACTGTGGTATTCCCACCTCAAGTTTTTCTCACGGGCAGCATGACATTTCTTTCCCAATTTCAATGTTTTGTATTTCTTTGTATTCCACAGGCTACTTTAAACAAGTCATTTTGGTCCAAGATTCTTCAACTGTTATTTGTATGTGAAGATCTCAGGGCAGAATCTAAGCTTCTTGGCTCTGTGAAATCTCTCTGCTCTTAGTGATGTAGATGGTTAGGTGATCTGGTCTAATAGTTTTGTTACTATCTTTCAGGATGAATTTTGGAGTCTTTTGGATTTATCCATGCTCAGGGCGCTCTCAGAAGTCTGGTGACTCAAGTGAGTGAGTTCATGCCTCTGTAACATGGAGTACCTTTACAGTACTGATTTCACTGCATCATTATTTGGTCCTTGTCTCCAGAACTCATGGTTATTTGTGTTGTCATTTGATTTAATGTCAATTTCTCTGGTTCTGAAGTATTCAGAGTCACCTGCGATTGCAGGAACAGTGTCTCTGCCCATTTGGATTTGTTTGGTACTTCGCCAATAACTAAACAAAAATGAGTCATTGCTGGGTGTTCTGAACTGATGTTTTATTTATTGGGGTAAATAAGGGCCATGAGACAAAATCAGAGCTCCACTGGAGAATGTGAAGTTTGCCACTAGCTGTGGAGTGGAGGCTTTGCCCTGGGTACAGCTGAGGTGTTCCTGCAGCAGCACTGGAATCCAGCTCGGGGAACAAGCTCTGCTCACCACCCCAGTGCCCCAAGCAAAGGCACTGCTCATGTGCATCTCCCTCTCAGGTCAGCTGTAATACCAAACTGTCTTCCTTTCTCTCCAGATTGCCAACATGCTCTCTTTTGCCAAATACTAGTTGGGTGTATAAATGATGAACTTATTTCCTTTAGGGACCCTGGGAAAAAAGGTGTTTATAAGAGTTTTGATTCCCCACTAAAATTGAGTCGGGATGGCTTTTCTGTGTTATTAAGCACACACACGGTCTCCGTCCTCGGATATGGTAATAATATTTTTGTCTCAGCCTTGCCTTTAGAAAGATTGATGTTGTTTACAGTGCTTTCTATGGGTTTGTATTGTACCCAAGTCCTGACACTCATCAGTGAAATCTATGTGATGTATTAGCTTGTCCATTTCTTTAGGTTAGATAAAAATGGACTGGGCAGATTTTGATGTATCTATATACATGAGACACCTTAATGCCACATTTCTTTCACCCATTACAGACTACTGAAAATAAGTACATCCTTATAGCAAGGATTAACACCAGTCACTGTAAGGAATCTTACTGAAATTTGGTCTTTCTCACTTATAGGCAGAACTGTCTTTCTAGAATACTCTTTCCATATCTGAAGCAACAGCTACAACCTACAGAGGAATTACTCTGCATTGTGAGCAAAGTGGAAAACAGTTCGTGAGTGGTCACTGTAGTTCACCCAAATACTTTGTGAGATTATCAATGTGTCAGGAGTTTGTGTCAGTGTTTTATTGCATATTTGCAAATGATGGAGGAAACTTGTTCTCATCACAGAATGAGGCCCAAATTCACCTGAAGAGAGAAACTAATCCACCTTACTTCCCCCAAACAGTATGAACTCTACTTGTTGTGTTCCAGCCTTTTTTATATAGCTGTAATTGCTTGAGTATTTTGAAAGCCACACAAATGAGAGTAGATAGGAAAAAAATGACGATTCGTGATTATCAAATGGAAGTATGGTCTGGAAGAATCAGACTTACTAATTAATAGAATTGAGTAGAAAGGACTAAATTATGAGATTTTATTTAGATTGTAATGTGACAAATTATTCTAAAAATATGGCTCAAAATGAAAACCTTTTTCAGAGAGAGCGAGCAATATCACTATAGCTGCAAAATTTAGATTCAGGTGCATTCACAATCACAAACAGCAGCACCTACACTGTACTGTTAAAGAGTCTTTTCCAGCTCAGCTTGATGGGCATGTTGATGCAAGTTTGACAAAGAAAATATAATTCTTTTTTGCCAGTGATGGAGATTTCAACACTTGCTTGAAATAACTGATAATCTGGCACAAGAGAGTTAAAGGATTACTGCACAGTATTTCATTTGACTAATAACAAAAGCTGTTTAAAAACTCCATGAGAACCATGTTTCAAGTACAGTGAAGAAACATTGTTTTAATGAGTTTTGCAACGACTATAATAATTGTTTTTTCACTCATACCATACTATTTTCTATTCTCAACAAAGGAAAATAGGAAAAATGACCAGATAACTCATTTGTCCTCGCTAATACTGTTCACACACAGGATGGGAGAGAGGTGGTGAGAAGGATCTGTGTATAGCTGAGAAGAACATAACTGAGATGATCAGAAATCTCCCATGGAGGTAAGTCCAAGAATGTCTAGATAGAATCCAGGGCAATACTTTTTCTTTCATGCCCCTCAATGTGTTTTTTGCATCTACTCATATTCCTTCTTTCTTGCTGATTTGTGACAGCAAAGGGATGTAACTGCCCTTTACCCATTATCTCTTGTCATGTGTCACATATCACCCTGCTTAGGAGCAAACCGCATGTAGGAGCACTGCCCAGTACATGTTCTCCTGTGCAGCCCCCAGCATTTTAGCTGCCTTTGCAGTGCCAGGGTCAAACAGAAAAGAGGACTTGGAGGTTCCTAGGAGGGTACCATCATTTTCTGCTGCAGAGAGGAGATGGGATGTTAAAACTCTCCGAGCACAGACAGGGCTTGTAGGGATGCCAGGGCTTTCCCATCAGAGCATTGTACAGGCAGCCACAAAACACATCGGAAGGGCTTCTTGCAACATATATGGCCTCCTCAGCTGAGCTAATGTGCTTGGAGAAGTTGCACCTTTTGCTTGTCAAGACTTAAACCAGGTCACAGGCTAACATCAAGATGTATCACCAGTACAACTTCTACTGGTGGTACCTACTGCTGTTGCAAGTACTCAGTAAGTTGCCTCTGTGGTTTTAGCTGTCCCAGCAATTTCAGCCAATTTGCCCAGCTGTGGAACAAGGGTGAGCAACCTCTGTGCTCCCCAAACGACTGGCAGCGCAGGGATTTGCAAATGTGCACTGGCCTTTAGCAGCGGCCGGCCCAAGTGGTGGAGCAAAGGGGCAGCACGCAGTCTTGCTATCAGCGTGCCAGTTGCATGGTTGAAAATCCCTTAATGTCGTATATTCCTGAGAGAATGTAAATAGATCTAGGAAAGTCAAAATGCAAGGGAACCCTAATCTCCCTCCCTCGTCATCCTCTTCAAAAGGCACTCAACATCCCTCCTTTCTGAATTCGGCATTGAAGCTGAAGGCTGAGGCTCTGTGTTAGGAAGGGAGCAGAAAGGGTCTCACACTTGCCCTGTCTAGATGCTTGCATAGGGTGGGAACAGACCTCATACAAGATGAAATTCCCCCACCCAGGACTAAGAAGCAACATCTCATGTTTTGTCTAAATTTTCTCCCTCTGCTTTCTGCTTTGAATTTTATTTCCTTTCCTGCTGTTCTTGTAGATCTGAGTGTCTGTGAAATAATATTCCAGCTAGTCTGGGAAGCTGTAAGTGTGGGCTAATTAGTTCATAGGTTGTATTCTGAAAATAACAAAGTTTTATCAGTGCCAAGCAATGTGATTTGTACCATTTTGGAGATACGGAAATTATATCTATCTGCTCTGTAAGACAGCTTTTGTGCCATGTTGAACAGCTACAAAGGCAGACTTTTTTACTAGAATTGTGATACTAGATTATGATTAAAACTGAAACACATCAGGAATCATCAGATTTTGTTACATAAATATTAAATAGCATTTTTTTAAAAATAACCAAACCAGTCACATCTTAAGTGCTTAAAAAGGGACATGTGATTTCGAAGTGCTGAATGTTGATTAAAAAAAGAAAGGGGAAACATTTTTACACTGAAAAGTGGATTGTGTGCCCTCTCCAACATTAATTTTCAATTTTACATGCAAGAAAGATTAATATTTATTTATGAGTGGGATCTGCCTGTATCATGCAAGTTCTTTGTGCAGTTTTGAGGTCATTTTGGTAGTTCAATGTTTTCCATTCTGTCACACATTCATTCTTTTCATTTCTTGTTTTTTTTCTTACCAGTACATAAGTGAACACTTCTGAGCTGCACACCACAGGGGACATACAATTCCAAAAAGGGCAGAGACAGACGGAAAAGTGGAGTTTCAACCTTTACAGATGAGAATGTGTGTCCATTTGATAATAAAAAAAAAAAAAAGAAAACAAACTCAAAAATATTTTCAGAAAATTGAAGTCCCAACAATAGCTCACAGCAGCTATGGGGCAGCAGAGAATTATTCCAGGACCAGCAACAGAAGTAATGGCCCAAGAACCTATGCTGCCACTTGATAGCTTCGTACTCACAAAGGGCCAGTGCAAAGCTCAGGTTTCCTTGACCTGCTTCTTTACAATAAAAGAACTCACTGCTTAATGGTAAAAAACTGTGAACTTGAATAAAACAGAGAAAAGGGTAAAAGGGAACAAGAATGGAAAAAGAAAGGCTAGGGAAATTAGGAAACTATGTCTCTTCCACTAGAGACATAGTTTGGACAAATAAGGATTACATTTCTACTGTCCAGCTTAACCATTTGCATTTCTCCCCTCGCTTTTCACAGTATATATATACCTGAAGAGAGATGCCCTAACTTTGGTGTCTATTCCCTTCTCGTTCTGGGAACGGACCTAGGTGAGGCCATATTGTACCTGCTTCCAACAATTTAAATAGCATTGCCTTGAACTTGATTTGTTAGCTCAGAACATGAGAAAGAAATGTTAGTGGAAGAAAGGAGTCACTCTCTGTCTCTTGGCCTCTTCACTGTTGTCCACTCCTGTTTCTACATTCTGAGTGGCATGAAAGACTCCTCCAGCCTCAGTGACCTCCATAGACAAGCTGCAGACGACAGTGGTTTTCCCACTGCTGGGGAGTATTTCAAACCGGTGGCACTCGAGACACACAATCCCACTTCAAGGAGGTGCAAAATGTTCCTTACCATCAGCCTCTAGAAGCAGAGCCAACCCTGGACCTCCAGTGTTTGCTGGGGCTTTACTATGTCATGTGAATCTTTGTAGTGGGCTTGCTGGCCAGGAGCTGCTCTCTCTTTCTAGAGAGAACTGTAAGGATGTCAGAGCTTGGGAGAGAATCACCACTCCCCTGGCCTGAGCCCTAAGCCAAACCTTCAGCAAACTGCTACAAATTCACCCACAGAAGATGGGTCAGTTCAGGCTTCATGTGTGAGCACGGCCTTTGCATGAGCCAATATTGGTGCTCATGCGCCAGGACCCTGTGAGCCGGGAAATTTTGTGGGAGCAAGTTGAGGTTTTTGTAAGTAGAGGCATCTCTGTAGGAACTGCTAGAAAGTTTTGTCCTTGTGTCCACTTCAACTAGTTTGCGTTTCCTGGGAATATAGAAAAGGCCTATCCAAAACTATTTCTTGTCCACCAAACAAAAGGCATGGATGTGTTTTTCTCTCCTTTATCATTTCCCATCTCTCAGTAGATTTTTCCCTTACAGATCTCCTTTATCTCACTGTGGCCTTTCAGGCAGGATCCCTTACAGTTTATCACCCAGAAAATGCCCTTCCCTCCATAAGTCTCAGTTTGCTCTTTTCCTTTGCAACAATTCACCTGAACTCTCCTGATTAATGTAAAATAAAAAGACATAACTTGCATTACATACTCACAGGACAGCCTGCAAATTCTATAAAAAATACGAAGTGGGAAAAAAGATGGGAAACAAAGAAAAGAATTGAAATGAGTTGCTTAAAAGGTTTGTGAAAGTGTGAAAAGACTTACTTTGGTTGTCCAATATTTGTCATTCATTTAATCAATTAATTTACTTCTCACAGCCAAAACAGTGCCATTAAAAAGGCTTACTCAGATGCTTTACCCTGTTCATATTGATTCATTTTCAGTGAAAATATCAATATCTTTGTATAGATCTAGACCTTAAAGTTACTTAATTATTGATTGAGAAACAGTTGCTCAGACTGAGCAGGCAGATTTCTGCTGTGTTCAACAATAATAAGAAACCAAGCTTTTGCATGGATAGACATTGTGTAGGACCATCCTTATTCAGTGTATTACGTGTCAGAGGGGACCAGAAGTCTAACCAAAATGACTTTTCTGTGACCTAGTGTGGTCAACACTTCCCATTTCATTCATCAACTATTGAAAACTAAATTAGAGAACTGTGTACCCTTTTCAGTAATTGTTTCTTACTGTCACTCTGAAGACAGAATGAACTTTCCTGGTGAAAACTGTAATAGTAAATAATACATTCAAATCATGTTGCTTTTCTGGGAGTCTCCAAACAAATTTTTGAAGCAAGAGGACTGTTATACATCAAGATGTAATTGATATAAACATTCGGTGGTTTTGGTGACTTGTGAGTTCTGCTGAAACAACTGGTGGTGAAATCTTTGTAATCAGGAATTGGAGATGAACAGGAGTTAGAGTTTCATCTCACATTCTGTAGCTAACTTCTTGGTTTGTAAGAAAACTTGGTGTTTTGATATTACCCAGAGAAGAAGGTGGAAAAAAATTTAAAAAAAAGTTTTCTAATGACTATGTTTGTAAGTGAGGAGCACAAAGCTGGATCCTACAATTTCCTTGGCTTAAGAGGAAAGCCTGCTGCTGTGAATGCAAATGAGGTGGGTCTGTGCAAATCCGGAACAATGGTATATCAGGATAACTAGTTATAACCAAAGTCACCAAGTGCCTTTGTAGGACTTTCTATATCTTAGCCTCTTGCACTTCACAGCCATGAGCTAAATGATGGGTTGCAGACGCTATGTGTGACAGCTAGAGCTGGCTCAAGGCTCCTCAGCAAGGCTAGCAAACCTGAATGTTGTCACCCCAAGAATGAGGGGTTGGGGCCAAGGTAGAAGCCCAGCCCTGCATCCCATAGGAAGGGGAGGAGGGCATAGAAGGAGCAGGGCTGAGCTTTGCCCTCCAGCGGTATCTCCAACGCTGAGTTTTTTCTTTGGCTGCAGCAGCAGAACAGTTCTGTATATCCAAGCGTCTGTCAACTGTAGGGCAATTAGGTACTGGCAAAGAGCAGTTTTTAATGTGTGACCATGGGTTTACCAGTGTAGTGCCACAGGTGGTTGCCATTTCTGTCCATGCCTGTAGGTGAACTTTTGGCCAAAGTCTTAGAAATACAGAAGCAATCATCCTGCACCAGTCATGTCTTCTCTCTGACCTGGGGCAAGAGCAGATATTTCAAAAGGGGTAAGAGATCACAGCACAAACAATACAGAAGAGTCTGCCCATCATCATTGGAGTGGGAAATAAAAATCTGCAATTTGCAGGTACTAAATGACAGTTTTGGAATGATTTCAATGTGAATTAATATGAAGTACTCTGAGTTTTTAAAAGATTTTTATTTGCCAAATAATTTATAAAAAACTGTGATTGACTCAAAATCCACAAACACAGCCACATTTACAAAATACTCTGACATTAATCAGACTTTACTGTCTGAGGTATAATTTTCAGTAGTTCTCTAGGTGGGATGGACCAGTTTGAAAATGCCTGAAGCTCTACAAGATCTCACTGCATCCAGGACAAACAGCAATGGAAAGCTGGGCTGGAAGAATGCAGTGATTGGCCTGGCCATCACTGTCATTGGTGATGACAATGTCAAGGTCAGGCTATCTGTCTGTGAAGATCCTCTGAGTCAGTTGGAGAACCCAGTTGCTGGTAAGTAAAGGCCATATCATATATATTTTAGATCCTTGATTCTGTAAAAAATAAACTGGGTAATAAATGGAAGGCCCTGGATCTCACATGTAAACAAGGGCTGTCCGATGTACAACTGGGTGAAATGAAATCCTGAGCTGCCAACGTTTCCAGAAGGAAAAACCACCACCATCAGTGTGGCTTTTCCCTGGTTGTTCTGCAGTTTTAGAGGTTTGACAATATTAATTTAGCTAAGAAAAATGTAGATTAACAAAGTTTAAAATAATTTCTATGCCCTGCAGCTTATATAACTACTAAGGCTAGTAACATATCAAAAGTAGGAAAATATGAGAATAGGATAGATTTATTCTGCTTTTGCATATTCTACATCTCTTTATGAAAAACAGAACATTAAAAATGGAAAAGTTGCAGAGTTCTGAGGCTTATTGTGTCCACAGGACCTAGTTTTGCATGAAGTTATGATGTCTGCTCTTCAGTTGTTAGGAGGCTAATAAAAAATAAATCCCACTATGATAAATTAAAGGCATTTGCACAAAACTGACATGTGATCAGAGTCAGGCCAGGTTACTCTATATCGCAAATTGTCCAAGAAGATAGTAGACCAACCCTTTCCATATGTAAGGAATGATAATTGGGCTACATTAAGAAAGATTGCTGAAGACAATACCTGGTATCTATGAGCCTATTTACAGTATATCTTCAGAGCAAATCCTCCATTTCAAGTGCCAGAATGAGAAACAGAGATTGAATTTGTGCTTTAATTTGTTTTGGTTTTGTAATGTTGATTTTCTATTGATTTTAATTATGCGTCATTGAATTCTGGGTTGCAAATCACTCTCTCTGTTCTCTGTAAGTGTGAAGGGCACAAAGCATTCTCTTAGAAAGATCATGTTCTTCCCTGACTCTGTTCTCCATATTCAGTTTTGCCTGCACATGCCTCTTTTCCCCGTGGAGTTCATATGCAGAATGATGTGGTACTGTGGCTATTCTGTGTCCAGCAGAAGCATTACAAATACAACCCATACATTGGCATAGAGAGAGGTTTGGGGCAAATACAAATGTCATTGACAGGGTATACACAGGAGTTTCTTTTTAATCATGCCAGAGAGCAACACTCATTTTAATGAAGACCGTGTACTTTATTTTACCCTATGCCATGCATCAAAGAGGAAGTCTCCATGAATGTGTAGAGCACAGGAAGTAATTGGTTTTAGAGCAGTGTGAGGAAACTGCCTCAGCAAAATCTTCTCTAGTCTGGACATCTTTTTCTCGCTGTTGTCTCTGGAGAGTACATCATTTTCTATCTTTGCATGCAAAGATGAGAAAAGGTGATTGGAGTCTTTAAAAGGAGGAGCTAACTGCTGATGCCTGTGTTCAATAAACTCTTGATTATTCGGAGCTGGGAGGTAGATCCAGAGCACAAAGACAACTTCCTGCACAGACTTATTTTTTCCATAATACTCTAGGAGAAGCAGACCTGAGGTGAATGGAAATTTAAATCAACTTATATTTTCCAACACTGAACAATTTGACAAAGATAGTCTGTTTCTGAGAGGAAATTAATTTCTTTATCAGAAGCTTAAAAATCAGCTCATTGTCTCCTTCTTGTGTAGCATCCATGTACTCTGGTGACTCCCTGGGCTACTTGAAGAATAATTTTTAAGGAAAATCTATCCAGGGAACATTCAGTTCAATTTACTTATTTTTTGCTTGGTCTTTATTTTGAAAATTCATGGAAGTTATTATATACCCATATTGTTCTCTTCCTTTCAATGTCAATAAATTGATGAAGAAGCTTGTTGGCTCTGCTCAACAGGTGGAGCAGAAGTGTCCATATAAGAACATTCTTTCAGCACTGATCCAAAAGAGAGAAAGCCCTGCATGAATCACTATATTCTCCTAAAATCCTGCTGTAAGTTGAGTATGTAAAACAACACAGGTGTCTAAATGCAGATTTCACCTACAACAAAGTGTCAGGGCTATCTTCCGTATATCTGGAAGGAAGTGTCTGTTTGGAATCAGGATATTTCCAGATAATCTATGCATGGAAAATGTGAGTCTGTTAAGCATCTAACTTTTGCATGACCTAGAATGATTATTTGTGTGTGCAGGTACCTTACTTTGCACCTGATAGCATTCTAAGACTGTATATAAATTAGGAGCAAAGTTATGCATCTGTACATAAGCCCTTAACATAGTTAGGGCCATCCATTCCTATTCATCCATTGCAATGATGAAATTATTTCAGCTAACATGATGGGGTTTTGCCTCAGATATCCTTATTATTGTTTTGGATATTTGAAAACTCATTATTAAATCTTGAAGGCCCAATAACTGAACCAAGTGAAATAGCACAGCTCTCTGACTTCAATAGAGAGAGCCTGAGTTACACCAGCTGAGAATCTGATTGTCACTTTTGAGCTATCATAATTGCTTAAGTGAAACAGCCAAAGTAATTGGTGCAAACTAATACAACTGATGGAAAAAGATTCAGTGTTTGTCAATACCAACTATGCTATGGAGAACCTAATCAATGAATTAGTCCATCAATTAATTAGTCTAGGCAGAAAATGACTCCCTGTACCGTTAGTCCATGAAAAGATCAATAAAGTCAAATGTCTAGTTTAATTTTTCTCACGTAATGATTGTATCATGAGAAGAATAATGAAAACAATGTTTATACTGTTTCAATTACAATTTTTAAGTGTTCAATTAACAAAAATATACGCAGATAGTCCTGTTAGAAAGATAAGAAGCACAAATTTCAGGATTTTAATGCTGTAAAGTTATTTTTCCTCCTGTTTGAGCTGCATCTTCAAGGGACTGATACTCTTACAAGGGAATAATAGTGTGGTATAAGGATTCATGTATGCTGAGCCACTATTTTGTCAATTCTTCTACGTGGGAAATTGTGGCAAAAACATCTGGCTTTAGGCCAAATCCTTCATTTTGGTAGGGGCTAGACTGGGCCACCTCTCTGGGATGACTTTGGCAGTTCACAGCTGTTGTTGTGAGCATCAGAAACACACTGGGCAGAAAACTGAGAACTCAACCTTTTTCTGTTTTAATTGGCTGCAGTCTTATTATTTCTGCTAAGTGTGGCCTGGTCACCCACACTTTGAATTTTGAATATTTATAATTGACTTTACAGCAAAAATAAGCAAATACATCTTCTGTTACAGTCTGATCAAGTCCATAATTATGGAGCCTTTAAAGTCTGGCTGTTTGCCCTGTAGTATAAAAGAGAAGTAGCCATTCTTGCTTTCATGCACACACGCGTTTGGAGGTTATGAATTTTAAAAGTACGCATTGCACTATGGAAAAAAAGAAAGCATTTTGGATATCACCTGTATAAAATGCAAGAAGTGAAAATCACATGGAAACCGAAGTCACTGGCAATTAGGCAGGCTCGGAGGCTGATGAAAGTAGATTTTGCAAAGAGGGAGGGACACAAGAAAAAAAAGTCCAGATTACCTGAAAATGAGAATTTACTGAAAGGAAAAATTTGTTGCAGTAATCCTGTGATAATCTGCTGTAATGAATACTAAACAAGTTGCAAATATCACAATAAGGGTATCTACAGTCAATGAATAATTACTGCTTTGAGATGATCTAGGTTTTGGTGAACATGTAGATTACTTTTAATGTTGGACATAACCTTTTACGTTTTTCAGTCCGTTTCCAGACTACAATACTATCTTTAAAAGCTTAGTCCTTTGCAGAACAATAATGTGTTACTTCATGTTTCATATTCCAGTATCAATTTTTCTATTAAAAATAGATTAAATTTTAAGTAACTAGTGATGATATGTTCAATAAGAGCTAGCTGGATGAAAAATTAATGTCCACAGTCTTCCTGTTTTGCAGGGATTAACTGAACTAGCTAGAATAAAATTTAAATGTGCCTGCTCTTCTTGGTTTCAGCATATTCTACCTAAAACTTGTACTTTGTACGTGCTTTAAGGTATCAAAAACAAAATAACGGCTCACTTTGGTATAGGGAACAGTAATTTCCAAGCTGTTGCACAGGCAGTCATAGGAGATACGTGTCCATGTCACTTTGCATCCTCCAGAATGCCTAGTTTTGAAGCAGAGCCACCCATATTGCCACTGTGCTAACGTTGCAGTTGTTACCTTTTTGCAGGAGGTGTCTGGAGCCTGCAGAACAGCCTTCCAGCAGATGAAACATCGGTGACACAGGGAGTAGATATATTTAGCCTATTTTTCATATGGACAGCCATTCTGGGACAGAGGAGTTCAACATCACACTGCCAATCCTTTCATTCACAACGTAATGCTAATGTCATGTTCCTAAAATAGAACCTTGTCTCAAGGATTGACTGAGTCAGAATAAACCAATAAACTTCTCCTACTTACCCAGCTCGCTTCCCAGGATGAATGTCCCTAAAAGGGCTCTTTTCAATCTGGACCTGACAGAGTATGGCAGGGGTTTCCTGCCAGTGAATATCTGCAGGTTAAGAAAAAGCCTTGAATGGTTTTAGGTAGCCTCAATATCCCACAACAGATGCTGCAAGAATATATTAAGGCTTGAACTTCTTTGGGGCGTGAAAGAATTGGCTTCTTCAAGGAAAAATTTGCACAACACTGTCAGCAGGACATTCTTAATGCAGATGTGGAAGATGTGCAGATCTAGGGATCAGTCTTTTATAATGGTCCTCTGTGAGAGTAACCAATATTCATTGCTGCCAGATCCTTAATTCACAGTGTCACTAATCTGGCTGCAGTCTCTGATTGCCTCCAGCACATGCACACATCTATTTGGCTTTTCAGAAGAAAGAGATACTCCTCATCTGTGGGTAGAGATGCACCTTGAGAACTTTTGCAGCACTTTAACAGAAACCTAGTTTTCTGTATTAATGGTATTTTGCTTGGGTGGGGGACTTCTGCTGCATAAAACAACAAGAGTGCTGCTCCACTGGATCTGAGCAATTATGGAGGTGGTTTAAGTAGCAGTGCAAAGGAGTTTAGCTTCTTAAGGCTTTCATATTTAAAGTCAGCCCGTAGCAGTTACAGGGTTGGCAGGTGCGTGCAGGTGTATGCGATACAAACATCGCCATCAGAAAACGTCAGCCCAGCTCCTTACCTGGTTCAGGGTGACTCACTGATGTCACTGTGATGAGATTGCACTGGAAGAGACAAGGATCCCACACTTTGTTCACCAAACATTTCCAATCACTCTTCATATTATCACAGCACTCATGTCCTGTTTATGGAGAGGGACCAGCTTGTGCTTGGTAGTGAGCAGGGGACTCTGTGCCCCAAGGAGTTTACACCCATCTGCCAGCACATGAAGAGGGCAAGGAAATGCACTCAGCTCTGGTGGGACAAGAGAGAGCCTGATAGCCTTTTAGCCTAAAGTATGCCACCTGTCTGAACAGCTCTCTATGTCTTTTTTTTTATTTTTTTTTTATTAGGCAAAGAGTTTCTTAAGCAGGAATTTGAAGATCAGTGAAGTAACTTTGCTGCTGTTTGCAGAGAACCTTTCTGGACCCTGAGCTACCAGCTGGGAGAAACCATGAAGGTGCTTGTTTAAAAACACTACAGTGAGTAATAATACCACAGATGGAGTGATTTCCTTGGTATTTTTTTGGGGGCTGGGGGGGGTG
>JAOXNO010000004.1:16777192-16800686 GCA_028565335.1 Limnodromus scolopaceus | reverse complement strand
GCAACCTGGTCCAGTGGGAGGTGTCCCTGCCCATGGCAGGGGGGTTGGAACTAGATGATATTTAAGGTCCCTTCCAATCCAAACCTATGATTCTATGAATATAATAACACTTTACTGGAAACAAAATTACCCTGCCTTTAGGTAATGTTAAGACCTGAAACTTAGAAAATCAATGTGGTTCTACAAAGTTGAGGTCCAGCACTCATTTATACTGGTGCTATTTTACATCATTCTGACAGATTAGAGGTACGTTTAAGTGGGAGTAGATCATATTGCATTAAATTTACACACTATTACTTATCAAGAGCAAGCCAAAAGCAGTCCTGGTATAAATGAGAATCAGATGTCATGTAACTTACCAGGGGAAAATATTAAAAGGGAATATAATTAAATTATGTTAACGTATAAGCAGAACTAGAAAAAGTGGATAAAACTTTAAATTATTAGAAATATTAAGCAGTATTTTGGGGAATTTTTGTTTGTTTTGAATATATTGTAGGTAGTGCCGGTTCCTGTAAAGATGCAGACATAAGCTTGAATATACACACTGAGTCTCCTTAACTTTAATGAATTACTCCTGTACTTCATGGTAAACATATGTTTTGCGGTCTTGCCAGAGAGTATTGATCTTTCCAGAATTAAACCCTATGCTTGGTAATACAGATCCATGGAACCAAACCTGTATCACCTTTCCTGTGAGCCTCTGCCAACCTCAGTAAACAGGAAACCTCTCTGTCATCAAAATAACTCATTTCCAGGACCAACTGTTACCTTATTTGGCTTCTTGTGACAGCAGAATAAGAGGCAAATCTCCAGAAGAGGTTGATCAATTAGAAACTGTCCAGAGAATAACAACAGGGACAGCCACTGGTCTGGAAATATAATCTACCGGGGAAGAGCGACTGAGGGCTTTTAACAGACTACAGCATATATGAAAAATTATGGCAAGGAGGCGGGAATAATCTGTGCTTTGTGTTCAATTCATATAAATAATCTGTTCTCAAGGGTAGATAGACCAAAGGGTAATCAGTTTAAATTGTAGCAAGGAGGATGTCAATTAAGAGTCATTGGAGGTGGACTGCATGGAGAGGGGGCATTCATCCTTTTGTGTTCCATTGTTTTGAAGCTTTTTCCTCAAGCTGGTCCAGCAACAGAGGATGTGAATGGGTTGTAGGGGGAATATAGTCCGTCTAGAGAGTTGCAAGGTGGAGGGAATTTGGCCTCTTCATCTCACTTCCCTCTCTGTTCCAGCAACCTCTTTAGTGGGGCCTGGGGCAATGTACAATATTGCTGCTGCTGTGCCACAAGTCTGGATGTGCCTGACCCAGAGAGCCTTGCAGGATACAAGAATTCAGCAGTGGGACATGCAGGTGAGAGCAGGAATGATTTTTTTTAACCATTTGGAGTCTCAGCCAAATGTCGACAGTATTTCAGGTAAGGCAGCAAAGCTGCTTCTGGCCAAGATGATACCTCTTGGTGCAAGAAAATTCCCAGCTGCAAACAGTGGAAAGACGAGAACATTTCAAAGTAGAAATTACAGAACTCTTCTATAATGGAGCTTAAATCCAGAGTAGCTAAATTCCTTCTGTTCTGGACTGGGCTGGCACGGTGAGCTAGCACTTCATCCTGGGTCTAGGATGTGTGAGCACATGTGTGTGTACACAGCATCCAGCAGAACCCCGCTCCTCCTGTGCCCTGGGGCACTACATTGGTATGGGCTGGGCTGGAACTGAATTCACTAGATGAGACAGTAGTCTCAAGGGGAAAATTCTGCTTTTAATTAGTCCAGCCCACCTTATTGACGTCAATTTGTTCTAGCATTTCCCTGGTTGTTGATGAGCTGCCATCCAAAGAATTGCAAAACAAGTGTTTCGATGCCAGTCACAATGCCATGAAAAGTGACAGCTTCTCAGAGGACACCTTTAATGTTCTTGAACTGAGTTATGGATACGATTTTGATAATAAGATGAATAAATATTTTGAGTCAAATTTAGTCTATTTCTAGCTCTTTTAGTCATGGGTGGGTTTTTGTTCCCACATTGCTAACTTGCAAGGAGAAAAAGAAATCAAGGCAGACTTAACGATTTCAATTAAGCATCTTATATTTTTGCATTTTTTAAAAAACCCATTGAATTTGCACGGAAATGTTTTAAGGTTAATAGATTACCTCTGAACCCCAAGGAAATCAAGCTTCCTGTGCCTGCCTGTCATTTACTGGAGTGGTTACTTATCTGTCAATATTTCTTCCTTTTTTTCAAGTCCCAGGCCTACTTGATCTTGTCCATTTGGCACTGCTGGAGGAATAACAAGTTTCTTCCCGTCATGCATCATTCTGGGATACATCATGACAGAGAAATCTCAAAGCCCAGGTCAATTATAACAGAAGATGTGTAGCACCTCTGCCCCCACAGCGTCTTCTGGGGATCCACTTGGCAAAATGATATAAAACTATTTCCGAAGACTTCCCATGATCTAGCCCTACTTAGAACGAAGTCACCGGCAAAATATAAGGAAATATGCATATGCACCGCCACTCGCCTTCCCCCTTGTTTGCCAAAGAGTCAACTAATGTTCGTGCGTGGGGAAGGAGCTGGGACTGGCAGATTCCTCACCGTACGGTAATTACTTTTTAATTAGAATCCATTGAATACAGATGGATTCCTTCCATACTTTCTCCCACTGATGATTTTAATATTCCCCTGTCAGGTATTATGAGGCAGTAGCTGACAGTGAGTTACACGAAGTAATCCTGTAGCTGGTAGCGACTTACATAAAGTAACCAACTTAACCATTTGTCTTAGATAAAATATGATCTCCATCCTCACTTCTTTTCGTGGAGTCTGTCACCAGCGTGTTGATGTAGTGTTTGTTTACTCTCATTCCTGCAGGAGGAAATATCATAGTTCATGTATCAAATTACTGTAACTGACTGGAGCATTTTTATTTAAAATAATGTACAGTGATGTATTTTCATAGTGTCGTTGATGGATTTTCAGGATTTCTAATTTTTACAAGTATATAATCTGAATATCATTTATCTGAGCATGAAGTTGTAAAATCCAGGGTAATATCTGATCTCATTATAAAAATCAGCACTTAAGAATGGAATAGAGTAACTAAATCTGAAACTGACTCGGTGTTTGCAGTATTTTGATAGAAATAAGAAAGAATTTCAGTTTTTTTCTTTTTGCTGCAGGGCCTCTAAACACAATCTGACATGTGATGTATTTTTGAAGTCAAAGTTAATAATTCTCTTTACATAAAAAATAAATACCCCCTATTGAATACATGCTCTAAAATTAGAATTGCATATTTCTAAGTAATATACCTAAGGAAAGTGATTTATTCTAATGCAATAATGGCATAGATTTACAAAGCTTGAGTGATACAATGTTTCTCGTTATGGTTGTAAAATATTTGTTGCCACTGTGGGATTTTCTAGATCATTATTTTAAAAAAGGAAAAACCCACTTTGACAGATGAACTGGGGCCATTCTGAGCAAATCACAGATACTTCATATAACAAGGCCTCCAAAGAGGGGAGCACAGACTTATTACTATGGCAACCCAGATCAAAACACTATTTTAGTGGAGAGTTTCCAGTTTTACAATGCAATGATGATTGTTTATAGTACCATTGAAACCAGATTCAGCAAAGGTTCAAGAAATGAGCTGACAAGAGGAAAATCATTATAGATAAACTGGGGATACTTGAATGACATATTGTGGAACCTGCTATTATTTGCTCAAATGATGAAATTGCTACACAAACATAGATAAATAAGGGTAGATGATACAGTCTGATGGACCATATTTTGTTAGTTGTGTTACATTGTGTACATGGAAGATAATTATTGGTTCAAAGCTGCAAAACACAAAAGCAGAATTAATAATAGAAATCACTTAACTTTGAAAAACCCCTATCAATTAATTCTCCCTAATAATTTATGACATATAAATTCTACAAATGCTCTTCTTCCCACATCATTTAATAACACCTGCATAATAACAAACATTGCCTACACCTGGCATTTAGACAGCACCTCTGGTGGGATGCTTTTTTTTCTGAAAGTGCATCAGGTGGCACATGGGCTGGATAATACATGATTAATTCCATAATAACTTTGATATCAGCTAATCAGTGCTTAAAGACACTACAGCAATGAACCTCTTCAAAACTCTCTCATATCTGCAGTGGCAGGACAAGGGGATTTTTTTGTGGCAATAGCCTAGGAGCAGCTCTGGGCTCCCTTCAGCTGGTTTCTGCTTCATATCTGCTGGCCCAGGGAGATGAGTTGTTTATTATCCTCCTTCCTTGCTGTAATGGTTCTACTGGTTTCAGTGTAGGAGCCACAGCAGTCTGGGGACACTGATCTGTTTTCTGCTTAGGATTATTTCTCAACACAAGAGCCACTTATGAGGTTACTCGTTTTTACTTCCTGCCAAGTTCATGCCGTCCTTCACCATAAGATCTTGAGCAAATTATGGCCATTCCCCTTCCCAATCTTCTTGCTTGCCTCACTTCTCCTCAACTTTATCACATTAATGCTTAAAAATCTCAGCTCACCTGTCCATGTTACTGGGGCACTGTGGTAAAAGCCTCTGTTCTCACAGCATGAACTGAGAAAGCTCCTAGTGACTTCTCTAGAGGCTGTAGAAGCATCCCCTGTGCAGGCAGAGAAGAGACAGAAAAGCTCCCAGTCGGAGAAGAAGCAAAGTTGGAAATGAGAAAGGTGGATGAAGCTGACCACAGCAAATTTCCTATACCTGGAAAAAGTCTGAGCATGCCCCAGGCGCAGATGTTTCCTCCACAGGAAGAAGCTTGCTTGGATGTTTCTCTTGGTGGGACTGGCTGATGGGACAGCTCTGAGAGTGGCAGGGCCACAGGACCACCTGGGGCATGATCTTACCACTCCTTCCTCAAAATAGTTTTCTCTATGGGATCCTCCAGCTGAAAGTGTCTGTGAGCTCAGGACTCATTTTTCCCTGAAAAAAATAAGAGAAATAAGAGATTTACTTACAGAAGCCTTTAAACATTGGACTGAAAGTACAAAGCGGATGGAATGTTTTCAGAAGGGTGATTTACTATGTAGTTTGTATATTATTGTGGGTGGAGAGAATTTGGCTCTTCGTGGAAGTCTGAAGCAAAATTTTGCCTTACATTTGGTGTTTCAGATGAAGCAGGGAAAGCATTTTCTGGTGTAGTCGTACTTGGACCAGCATACAAAACACATGCTTTAGTAAACTGTGACGCTTTAACTTGTTCAAATGGCACTTACCCAACAAATCATTTTGAACTTGGAAGCATTAGAGAGGTCACATTTTTACGCAGTTGATCTGCTTCTGAACAAGCTTTTTTTAGGTATTAAGAGCACCCAGGCTTTTTTCAACACCAGATATCATGCCTCATCCTTGAATTACATTTTCCTGAGTTTATTATGACCATTTCAAGGAAAATTAAGCCACTCCATTAACATCTGAGACAGGGGCACCCTTCAAAAATCCAATCCGGTACAGCAGTTGATGGTATTTATTGCTCTTCCCAAATGCACTTTTATTTTCTCTGCCATGAGAGGACTATTCAGGCATCATCATACAAGTATCTGGAGTATGTTCCTTGTCTCAACTCCTAAGAAATGATACTGGCACATACTTAATCATGGAGCAATTGTAATCTAAAAGACTTCCCAGAATACAGATAGAGTCCCCACATAAATGTATGGAAGCTGCGAGTGTTTTCCACCGACTCCAGTATGTCCATACACTCTTGCCTTTTCCATCTAACCTCACAAACACCTGTCTTCAGCCAAGACACAGCAGCAAAGATGTCAACATCTGTTCTGTTCAGCCAAGTATGGCACTGATGTTAACATTTTCCAAGATCACATTAGTAATCAAGGGCCTCAGAAATAATTCTTCTGCAGCCACACTGTTTATGAAATATGTCTCCTGTCTTCAGAGTATGCTCAGTGCCCAGTCATACAGCATGGAGCACAGATGAAGGCTACTGGGCTGCATTTCAACTGGTGAGGACTGTGCTAGTTACTTAGAGGTCATAAGAAGCATCTGACAGAAATGGCCAAGGTAACTTCAGGTCCCTCATTGACCCTTGGTTTTGGCATGGTGTCATTTATTCTGGGAAGTCTCAGGTTTAACATGTGTCTCCAGGAGTTCACGTAACAATAATGGCAAAGAACATCCCTTCCCTTTATTCATCCTTGCTCACCAATATTTATGTCTGGTTATCCAGCTTATCTGTTTGCCCTGTGTGGTGGATGTCCTGTGTGGCGAACGGTAGGCAACATCTGAAGACTGTGGTGCCTGTTTCCTCAACGCTACTTTTGATAGTGCTTCCCACACCTCTGCCCTACAGAGATTATGGGTTGTGCTGAGATTAGGGATACCAGAGAGACAGTTTCTATCTTCCTGTTCTTGATGGCTGAGATAACCGAAGCATCTTTGTGATACCAGTCTTCTCATTTAATAAAAATATATACACCAGGATAGATTCTATTTTTAACTTAGCCCTGCTGCCCTGCTCAGTCAAACACTTCCATTCTCTTGGTCTTCAAGCTCCCTATCAGATCACTGTCTGAGGCCTCTGGTGGGTGTGTGATGGTAAAAGTGACCTGAGCCTGAATTTTTCCAGATCAGTTAAAAAAATCTGAAAATATGAGGTGAGCTCATCATTTTAATATTAAATAGACACAATATTTAAGGAAAAAAAAAAAAGGCATCCAATACCCCAGTGATGACCATTGTGTAAAACCCCTTGTAGGCTGGGTGAAGAAGCAATATGAAAATAAGTATGTGAGAGAGAAGCAGAAAAACCTTGTGGCTCAGAAATTTCTCTGTTTTCCTCTTGGTCATTTTCTTCAGCTCTATCTCTCAACAACAACTTGTAGCGGTCAGAATGTCTTTAGCATTTTATCTCCAGCCCACAGAGCAAGTAAGACCTTTGTTTAACAGCAGCTTCCAGGTACAAAATAA
Source organism: Limnodromus scolopaceus (assembly GCA_028565335.1). Classification (NCBI taxonomy): domain Eukaryota; kingdom Metazoa; phylum Chordata; class Aves; order Charadriiformes; family Scolopacidae; genus Limnodromus; species Limnodromus scolopaceus. The sequence goes on along the minus strand of JAOXNO010000004.1, from coordinate 16,793,696 downwards.
CTCATAAATTTCAAATGCAAAACAGCTCCTAAATTTCAGAGAGCTGCCAAGTGAAAATGGCTCTGTGAGGCGCAGCAGTGGCTCTGGGGAAGACTGTCTCCAAGGAAGAGCAGCACAGAACCAGGCTTGCGTGGGTCTCTGCTCTCCATCACTCACATATATGTTAAGCTAAGAAATAATTGCATAACTTGATCATCTCCATGCTTAGAAGTCAGCACAGCTTTAGTCCTACCCAGCTACCCTGCCACAGGATAAATCCTCTCCATCTACCAGCTTTGTGTAAGCGTGCCATCCGGCTCTCTGGACTGTTTTTATCAACAAGCACTGTCAGGTTAAAAAGTGGATGACTTACTTCCCCAAGCGATCTGAAGAATTCAGTGCCACAGAAACATGTTTAATGCTGAATAACCATCCGCCTTTCCCAAGTGAATTTTTAATGGCTGGGGCTGCCTTCCATAGCGTGCCGACCAGAAGGAGCTGTGATTAAGCCCCACACTCCGTGATTTCCATCCAAAATTTTCCGCTCAGCGGTGACAAAATCTTATGTAGTTTTCACTAAACTCTCCTCCAATTTCCCACTGGCTTTTAGTATGTGCAGATAATTCAGAATAAAGCCCCTTGTCACAGTAATATGTATTCTAGCGTAGCATGGAGGAGCTGTTTCGCCATGTAAAAGCCATATTGCCAAGCTGTATTATGCTTTACCTGTCACCATGCCAGGAAACATTTAACAAGGAAGGAAAACAAGGCGAGTGCATGTGTTGCCAGCTACTCAATATAGGCCATTTACCATTAAACTGTGGAAAGGTGCTGCAGTTTAAACACACCCTGGTTTTCTTCCGTTACTAGTAGCAAAAAGCAGAAAGGTTTTGCACTGTTGACCTACTACTCGGTGCTGCTAATTTAGACCTGGACTATCTCACTAGGTCTTTGTGGTTCCCTGGTCTTTTCTGAGCCTCAAGGGGGTTTGTTGTTTGTTTGTTTGTTTTCAAAGGTACATACCACCCCAGAAAGTGAGGTTTTGGCCATGTGACCAGTTTCAGTTTCTGTGAGACAGGGTGGCCCAGATTGCCCGAGTCCATCAGTTGCCTTGGTGAGCGAGGACAAGGCTCAGTCCTGTGCAGAAATTATGCACAACCTCTTAGATACAAGTGTCTTGCCTTTGCAATGCCTTCATCACCCTGTCAACCCAAAGCCCTGAGGTGGTACATATATACCAATATGGTGCTCCCCTTGACAGCAAGTGGTGCCTTTGAACAGCGCTAACACTCACCAACAGAGAAAAGCTGGAAAATAAGGGGTAGTCAAACCCTTCCCTTTTGGGGGATGCCCAGCAGTGTCACCCTTCAGTTCTGCTTCCTGCTGTAGGGGCTGTCTCTGCAGTTCAAATAAAGCACTTGTTCGATGACAGCCATGGAACTGGGACTGTAGGACATGTCTGCCCTTTTGGTAAGTGGAAAAAACTGCAGGCTGCAGTGTACATAGTCCTAGCATCTGGTAAATCAAACTTTGTTTTCTGTTGTAGAAAGTGGAGTAGTTTCGGTGGAAAGGATGGGACATGTCTTCTACGTAGCTCCGCTCCGACCAGCCCGCCACCTGCAGAAGGGCAAAGGTCTGCCTTTGAGTTCCCACAGGCAGAAGAGGGGACAGACTTACAAGTCCTGCCTTTCACCAAGAAGGTCTGGTATAAAGCACCACCCAGCAAGCCTCAGTAAGTAGCTGTGCAGTTACACAGTCACATTATGGGTATTTTTAGTTGATGTGGCTCAATGCTTTTATTGCTTTAATTGTTTGGTTTCTATATGGTTGCTTTTGGCTGTTGGTGCTTTTGGAGTAAAAATTTGGATTGTGGATACAGAGTAGTGCAAGAGTAGCTCATAGAGAGGGCCTCTGCCAGGCTGTGTCTTCCTGAAGCGTGGAGCTGCGTGCCTTACTTCAAAATGTCCTGGAGTCTGATTTAAGTACTGCGCTGAATCCCAGAGAGACAAATGACTGTTGCAAAAAGGAGGTTGATGAGTGTTTTGCGACAGCCTTGTTATAACGTGATCTACTGCAAGCAGGTGTGTTATTCTGTCACTTGAGCACAAGTCAGTGTAATACAGTTTGAATCCAGGGCACGAGGGGATAGAGGTGCCCTCCATTTACAGTTGTTTCCGTGTAGGAACCTTGAGCTACAGGGAGGAAAACCTGAGCTAGGCAAGGTATTATACTCTGACCGAGACCCCATGAGGACCTTGTAGTGCTTAAAATGTGGGTGAACATTGCGCAGTGTGGCTACAAAGCAGTTCTGGGCCTCTCTACAGAGGTTTCATTGGGGACAGGGGGAGAATAAGGCTGCTCTGAAGCACGTGAGCTGTAAGGGAAGATGGCAAGGCTGGTGCTGATGGCTGTTCCTCAGTTCTCCCTTCCCCTGCAGCCCCTGTAAGGACGCCTCAAGCCACAGATTTGACTGATCCTTCCTTTCTCTTTAAGTGCTTTGGAAAGCGTATTTCAAACTGGAAACAAAAGGCACAAATGGATACAATCAGCAGGTCCATCTCTTCTTCCTCCCCTCCAAATGGTGCTGTCTTGCTGACCCTGGCAGTCATTTTATTGGTCGCCTCTCGACTAGCCTCTGAGTCTCCCTACCTGGTGCTCTATTGCTAATTGATACAATTAGCCTCTTCCTCCCTGGGCTAGTTGCTAACGACTGTCTCATCATCGTCATGGGGACTAGAAGAAACTTGCACAAGGGAGAGGGCTGCAACCACAGAAACACCAAGGGGGAAGATGTGGAGGTGGGATGGGCTGGTTTGCAGCTCTCCATTCCTCTCACGTTCACTCACACAAAGCACATAACTCTTTCTCTGAACAACATATAACATTTCTCTGGATCATACTACCAATAAAGTAACAGGGCTCTTCAGCACCAGGGGGGCAGTCGTAGGATCTGTAGGGCCCTTTGTGGCATTTGAGCACTTCAGCTGCTAATACTCACAAGGTAAAACTCCTTAGCTGTCTGCCCAAGGTCTTTGTAAGACACATTTTATGCAAACACCTGTCTGGAGAATATTGCTGAAAGTTGCTCAAAGGCTTGCAGTAGTAGAAAAGTTAATATCCAGATTGTTTAAAAGGAGCTGGGAACAAAAGCCCTGTTGGCTTTTCAAAAGAATAGTGTGATCTCTATACAAAAAATACATGCTCCTGAAACTGCTACATGTTTAATATTAATACAAGTGTTTGTTTGTGACTATATTTGAAATGGCTTCAGATGGCAAGTTGTCCTCTGTTGTCCTCAGCAGATAGGGAGCCTTAGTGAGAAGAATCTGATTAGAATTAGAGAATAGATTTATAAAAGAAAATATTGAAACTGCCTTTTCATACTGGGACCCGATAGTATTTAATAGTACCTTCACTTTTTAAAAAATACATTAATTAGATGTATAAATTACAGTACTGTTCATAAATAGCCTTCTCCTCACCTGGCATTAGTGTAACTGGGATGAGCACCTGATAGCAGACTGAAGCTATCCACCGGACCCGCAATGACCCATGCAGCATCCCCAGCTCTCGGCAGAGGGCTTGGGGCTGTAACCTGAACTCCTGGGATGCAGGCAGGATCTGCACACTGGTGCTGGGGTAGCTGCAGGGCGGTTGCCACTGCGTGCTTCTCTTGCATAGAGGTAGTTTAGAGGTAGTTGTTGGGATCTTTTGAGGTACAGTGAACTGTCTCCAAACAGTGCTCATGTGGGTGCAAAGTGACAATACAGGAGCAGACCTGCCAACAGCAGAGCTCAGTTATTTTCTCTCCAGTGTAAGTAACATTTATGCAGTGAAGTGTCAGAGTCCGGATTTAAAGGTGACTCTATGGCCAGACTCAGGGGGAAGAGGAGGAGTAGATAACAATCATCTTCCTATGGGTAAATCATGTGCTAGCTAACCTGACTGAAATCAGTGGGTGAGGACTGAGAGGGTGTGCTCAGAGATATGACTTTCCAAATACATGGATGCAGTCAAGGGCTGGGGAGCTCTATTCTGTATGTTTGTAGCTCTTGCCATGTTGACGAGTGAACCCAGCTGAGCAGAAGAACAGAGTCAGCTCAGTGGAAGATCAGGATAAACCCAAGTGGCACCAGAGCCAGTGTCATGTACTCAAAGAGCTTTGCCTGCATGGAAATGATTTTGTGTTGGTTTGACCTACAGTATAACACCCTGCCCCACGGCTTAGTCAGCGAAAGGAAGGAGTAGAGAAGGGAATCCCTCACAGTTTGAACTTGTCAACCTGGAGATCAAACCTCTGTAGACGATGCCATGCAGGACTGTAAATAGGTACTCTGTTATTGTGTAGATACTCAGCGTATCACTTGGCAGGCAAATGGAGAGCTGTTCAGGGCAGAAACAGTGGGTTTGTTGGTTTAAATTCTCAGAAAATGCTGCTGAATGTAAACTCTGCATGTTCAGGTAAGAAAACCTATGGGAATTAGAAAAGAAATTGTGGTGAAGTTGATTTTATGGACTGACCCTGAAAGAAAGAATACCTGCAGATGAGGGCAGCATGAAGGTATTTGCTGTTGTTGAGACCACAGATGTGAATGAGCAGAAGCCAAGACTCTGTCAAGCCTGATATGTGGCTAGTGTTTTCCAAGAGTTATTGCATTTTCCTAATGAAGTGACCTCTTTGAGATGAGGCACTGTTTATTCCATGGTATATAATGTTTTGCACTATCTCAGCTTCTTCAACCTTCTTCAGGTTTGAGCTCAGTTTTTCCAAGCTGTCTTCAGCTTGTAAAGCTATTCATGTATCCAGGCACGGGGATGTATATCAAGATATAATTTATGGATCGACACTGACATTTAGAAAAAAAAACATCAGACCAGGGAAACATCTGCCATGAACAAAGGTTTAAGGAACTATTCTTATCTCATGAAGGAGATGGGTGGATGGTGCAGGGCACTTCACTGGCTTTGCTGTGAACTTTACACTTTGCTGCTTGCGTGGGGAAAGCTGTGCGGTGAGGGGGGCAGAGGTTGGCACAAACAACCTGAAGCAAGAGGGAGGTAGGTTGGGCCACTGAAGCACTGAGTGCCCTTGAGTAAGTGGCTTGACTTGCTCATTCCTTAGGGTGACCTTGGGCAAGGCTCTTAAATTCCTTTCCCTCAGTCAACCCAGCTGGCAAATTTGTTTGGGGGTGAAGAAACACCAAAATGACATTGTAAAGCAAGCTGTGCCCCTGCATTGCCCTTTCCAGGGTAAACAAATCATACCCCAACATCCCCCCCCAGCCCGCCATCGGGGGTTTTCAGTGTGTCCTCTGTGGAGCCCCATGGAAAAGCCTGGATGCAACACAAACTATAAAATGATACAGTTGCATATTCAGATATAATGGAATGTTTGTTCATCTCTCAAAACGTGTGTACAGTACTGATCACTGTATTATCTGTGTACTTTCTGCTAATTAGCAATGCAAATATAGAAAGATTCTTCTCCTTACCTCCTTTTCCATAAGCAGCCAAAAATGCATTACTTTTATTCCTCCGTTACCTTTTCCGCAACAAAAAAAAAATGATGCTAGACATAAGAAACCAGTGTATTCAGCATCTCGTATAAAGATAATATTATAAGTGTGAAAGATGGTTTTCCTGAAAAAGGACAGTTTTATTCATTGGCTAACAGAAAGCATTAGTTTTACAGTTCAGGGTAGAAACTGCCATAATTCTGGTCGTATTGTTTCTTCTGGCAGGGAATAGACTCTCTCTCTTTTTTTATACCTAGAGGTGAGTTTTTACTCTTTCTCTTTGAATTACACTGGTGGTCATCAGAGTGGTGGTGGAACAAGAGTGTGATGTTGCTGGAGTACTTCAGATGTAGTTGCTCAAAGCACTGCCACTATAATTCAAAGTGAAGAGAGTAAAACTTACAGCAGGCGCTCAAAAATGGAGGACACCGAGGTCTTTGTTTACTGTCCTCGTCCTCCTTCCCTATGGGCAAGAGCCAGCGTCTGACATCTGTGTTGCTAGGTACATGGAGTTACCCAGACAATTACGCACCGCGGCAGTGCGCGAGCCAGCTGCACACAGAAGACAAGCATGGGGGGACGGGGAGGAGAGGACCAGGCAAGAAGAGGTGTCCCCGGTGCCATCTGGGGACATGCAGAGTCACTGGCCAGTGCAGGGTGCTCCCTGCTAACAATAGTTCTTATTAAGACCAGTGGTCTGATTTAGGAAGTAAAAAAGGTTTGATGGTACCCGGTATAGATGAAGTGTTACACAGCTGTAGTCGGCAGTGCTTCACTTCCAAAAATCTAGCTGGGGTGAAAAGAAAAAGTGAGTTTGTTTCCATCCTTTTCTCAGTCCTAACCTCAAGTTTTGCACCTTCTGCAAAATATTTAAGCAGATTTATCTTTTCATAAACCTTACAATAAGTCACAAAAGTGTACTATGCCTGTATTCCTAGCAGGATGTGTATTTATATATGATGAACCTGGGTCAAAAGCAGGGATACCAGAATCCGAAGTTTTCAAGAAATTTGAGCCTTTGTGATGCTGCCGTTTGCAGCCTCCCTTTGTGTTTGTTTCTAGAAGGGATTCTGTGAAGAGTCATATGATTTGTTGTGACCATTCCCAAATACATCATTGTTCCAGAAGATTACTCAATCCTTTTTCTTTATCCACCAGATAAAGTGTGGATGTTCTCCCCATGGAGCTGAATGCATGCACTTCGCACAGATATATCCCAACACGTAAAAATAGTGACCTGATCATGCACAGAGCTCTTTTGAACAGCTAAGCACAGAACCTCCTTCTAATTTTCGTTAAAGGAAACCAGATCTGATCACTGGCCTAAGCCATGCTGTGGGACACATGAGTGGAGACAGAAAAAGTGTTCCTCTATCTTATGCTTCACATGGCTCCTGTCTGAGCAGTGAACAATTCTCTCTTTTCTCTAGACAAGTCTATTCTTAACTTAAGAGAATTACCTCTCTGGATGCATATTAACATAATGGTATATTATTGACAGTGTGTGCGCATACGCAGAACTTTCTTCCAGTCAGATGTTCCCTTTGTTCTTTAAAAAGAAGGCACTTTAAAAAGGGGGGGAAGAACCAAACTTTTCTTTAAGGATTACCTGAATCCCTCTGTAATTTATGGCAGCCCCTTGACACTGGAAGAAATTGCATCACATCCACATGAAAAAAAACAACCTTGTGGAAAGAGTGAGATTAGACATAAACTTGCAAGCTCTGCTTATAATGTGGAGCAACAATACGTGAACATCCTGTTCTGCTGCTGCTACTCTGGAGAAAGAATGAGGGTAAAACGTGTGAGAGAGCCACAGTTAAATTACTCACTATTAGCCCCTACAGTGTGCTTCCAACCTGCGTTGATATATATATACAGAGAGAGCGAGAATGTCACAGTTAAATTTTTTTTACTAGTATAATGAGGAAAGAGACCAAGAGAAGAAGTTCCCTTGGCTAATTTTCTAGCCAGCAGCCACTGCAATGTTCCCACTAGGAGAGACTGAAGAAGTGAGAGAGTGATATAATAAATAATGACTGGCTCTGCTGGTAAGGAGAAATTATCACTGTGCTTGGGGGATCTAAGTATGTGCTCACCCAAGATACGGGGAGGGGGAGGGGGCCGGGAGCGCTCAGTCGTGTCTCAAGAAGAACATTCAGCAATGTTTGAATTAAAAAGGATTTCAGCCACCGCTTTGTCTGATAAACCAGAGAGGGGAAAGGCTGGACAGAGTGGTTCTGGATGAGATGCATGAAAAGATGTCATAGGAGTTTCCAATCTAAGCTCTCGGTTTAAATCTGCTCCCTAAAATGGAGGTGTAAAGCAAAGGTGGGCTCACAGCCTGGTCCAAGGATGTGAAATCCCACTGACTTCTCCAAGGAGTGCACTCCTGTGCCGTGGGCACAGCCTGTGGTAAGTTCTGCCCTTGGTGGGCTACTTGCCCTCTGGCATGGGGCTGAGCAGGCTCAGGCCATGGAGAAATCACCTCTTGGAGGAGGTCCAAGCAGAGGCCGAGGAGGCTGCATTCAGCTTTGGGATCTCACCACGGCCAGGGCTGAGGCTGCACTGATGGGATCCGCAAGCTGTTCTTGTGGGAAATAGCACTGAAATGGTTCAAGTCTGGCTGTAATGTCTCCTCAGGCATAAAAATTAGCTACATATTTTAAAATCTGAAAGGCTTTTTTTTTTCTTTAGCATAGATTAAAAGGAGGAGCAAACCAAGATAAAGTCCCATCAGTACAGCTGAACACTGTGCATGTGTCTGTGTGTTTCTATTCAAAGGCCTGTCTTGCAACGTGGCACTTGCCCCTGCAGGCAGGCATAGTCCTTAGAAACAGAAAGGTGCAGTTCGGAGAAAAGGTCTCTTACAAGAAAGAAAAGAAGTGTTATGGCTTAGCCAAACACAAGTTATTGGGCTTGGTGCAGGGCAGCTGGGTAAGATGCAGTGGGCTGTGATGCAGAAGATGTCAGTTCAGATGGTCAAATGGTTCTGCCTACCCTTAGGTTCTATTAATTAAACTACATGGGAAAAGTCATAGGAGTTGTGTTTGCTAAAATCTCTTGACCTTCAACGGTGAAAGAGCGCAATCAGCTATTCTTGTAAGATTTGTGGTATTTTAGCAAAAAGAATCTCCTTAGGAAGGCTTGGAGAATTTTGGAGCCATCTAACCTGAATTAAATTCCTGGCTCGGGCTTGAATTGCAGACACTAGTTTAAACCTCGTAGCTAAACAGGGCCTCCTTTCCCATTTCCAAAAATAGCATGCTACTTTCTACATTTTGCCACATGTGCTGCTTCATATACAGAAATAAATAATCTGGGATTTAGTATGATTTAGTTGATTTAAATTAAAGCAACTTTCACATAAAGAGTTGGGTACTCTGCTTCCTAGACTCCATTTCAAGCTTTTTTGCAAAAGAAAAGAAGCCCTCTTTCTTTTGTGCTCCAGCATCATGAAAATTTGCATGGTGAGATGCATTTCTCACCACATGCCGACTGCAAATTGTATTTGAAATGGAAAGTATCAATTAAATAAGCCTTTCTGAACTGCCTGGTGACAGCTGCCATGCCGCTGAATGTTGATGACACTTGCAATATCAACAGATTTGGGCCCTTGCACTGGAGATTATAAAACACTTTCTAGCCATTTAAACAATGGTTTAACAAGCAGATTAAGATCATGATTTCAATCATTAAAGACAGAAATGTTCACTGGGGGAGCCTTTTCTCCATGAGCGCACCCAGTAGCATCTACACTGGTGCTGGCTTTGTTCAACGGTTTCAAAAACCTGCATGAGCTAATGGAGGGGCAAAATGAAATTGGTGCGCTAGGACAGTGGGAGGCTGGGCTGACTGCTCAGATAGCCAAAATCACCCTGGGAATCCAGGGATGGTTTGAGGGACTGAAGACTGGAGGACCCTCTTGGCTGGAGGTACAGGGCTGCTCCCCAGCAGCTCAGCCCAGCACAACAGGCATCAGGAGGCAAGGCTGGACTAATGAAGAATCTGAATGTCTTTTAAAACTAAGCCAGCTTTCTTTACAAAACACCCGTTTGCTTAAGCCAATTTTTCTTTTGAATGAACGTGGCAGGTTTGAGTGAAGCTGCCTTTTTCTCCAGGTTGCAGTTCCTGGACCGAAGTGAAAGCCCACAGACGTGCTAGGGGAGAGAATTCAACTGGGACCCTCAGCATCTCTGGTAGACAGTGTGCCTGTGGAGCTCTGGCTATTGTGTGGTAGGGGTTTTGCCCTGTGAGATGTGTTGGGGTTTTTTTGCCAAGTTTATAAAATCTTGTATTTAGTCCAAAAGAAAAGACGATATATTTTTTAAAATTCTTTAAAATCTTCTGAAAGCAGGTAGAGGCATCCTTGTTTCCAGAGACGCTGCAACCCGCAGTGAAGGGGAGCTGTTGTTAGAGTGTACGGTACATGGAAAAAAAAACTAAATTAGCAAAACCAAAAATTCCTCCACTAACAACTGAACCATCACCTTAAGAACACCCCCATTTCTCTAGCACAAACTTTCATTTTCCATATGCCTTTGCCATCCTTGCATGAAAAAAATCCCGTGTAGACGTGAGGCGCAGTCTGGTGTGCTTATGCCAACACACAGAATATGTACTCCTGCAAAGCCTCAGCAAAAACAGGCCCTGGTATTGCTGTTATGAATAGCAGATGCACTGCATTTTTAATATGAGTAGTGTGCCTAACCATGTCTAGTGTACAGTACTTAGGTTAATGATATAAACTAGACCCTGAGAAATACAGCTATTGTAATCTTTTCATTATTTATCTATTTTAATCTCTCTCTATTAGGAGACGATGTATAATTTATTTTTTATTTCTGCAATGAATAATATAACTAAGATCTCTTTATATTTTTTATTTGAAAATTCTGTTTTATAGCACTCTGTTGGATAACATCAGTTATATTTTCCTTTTTTGATAATAAAAGTGAAAATAATATGCTAAGCTTTTGTACTAGAGAGCATATTAGAACGGCCTTAATGCAGTGGTGTGCCTGGCACTCTGGAGACTTGAGAACTACTTCAGCTGTGGACTGAGACCTTGGAGTTGTATGGCCCAGCACCAAAGACCTGAATACTCATGCTAAATTGTTGGATTTCTGTGCTTTTAAAATCCTGGTTTAAATTTCTTCTCCGCTTAGATCCTGTTCAGATTGTGCCCCTTACGACTGTTGTTGCTATCGTCAGAGTTACGTATTTTGCTGGCAGAGTTTAAATGACATCTGGGCATGGACCTTAACACTGCAACCTGGAATAGGCAAAATCCTAGGTGGGTATGGAGTGAGTAGGAAATGCTCTGGTCAGAGAAATGCTGTCTGGGAATCGTGGCTTCTGCCAACATCTCCATTGGTAGTCCTGAGCTGTGGAGAGCTTCCCAAAATGTCTGATGTTCAGGGGTTTGCTCCCCATAGCAAAAGTGTCTGGATGCAGATGGTCTTCAAAGGGTGACCTCCTCTTCAAAGAGGCAAATTGCTAAATCCTAGTCTGAGGGTCTCCTAACAAAATCCCAACAGATTTTGTGGAGTGATAGATGAAAATAAAAAGAGCTGCCTCCATCAGTTTGTTTCTTAGAGGGAAGTGGGTTGAGGGGCAATGCAGAAAGGCAAGGACAGAAAAATGTCGCCCAAGTCTCAGTCCTGAGAGATGTACTCCTTGAGCAGTCTCCTTCTGGCAGGCCTGCACTAAAATCCTTGCTGCCGTGGAGGAGAAGGGTCCCTGTGCCCGTAGAGGAGATGTGTCCCTGTGAGGCCCACTGCACTGAGCTGCCATCAACCTGCCTTCTCCAGGAGAGCTTGGCTTGGATTTTAGGGCGCCCATCTCAACTCCCCACAAGAGGTGGCAAGCAGAGAGTCTGCTCCAGATCTTGTCCTTGAGATTATTAATGGTTTCCATCACTCCCACAGGTATTGATCCCTCTGGAAAAACAGAGCTGAGTAAAAGAAAGGGACAATTCTGGTCCTATGTAATTTATTTACTGAATTAAAGGGTCGGTGCAACTATTAAATATAAGCCTTGTTGATCTGGATACAGATGATTGCCAATTTAATTTGGTGTACAGTGAGGTTTTCTCCCTGCCTTTCAAAATTCCCTGCATGACTGTGAAGAGCTAGCGTTGGCCCATCTTAATTTGGGATTAAAATTCTTCAGGAGGTACTAGTTTAACTCCTCTGTGGTCTCCCAGCTGCCCTCTCTCCCTTGCAATTTGAAGCTGCGGCAGCAGCAGCATCTACAGTAATGGAGAACAGCTGTATAGTTTAAGCAAAAGCCAAGAGGTTTGGACACCAAGAAAGCAACCCTCCCTACTCCCTGTCTCACGGAAGGGAAGACATTGTGCCCATGGATGTAGGGCCCTAGGGTGGTTTTAAATTAACTGAAGACTCTACTTCTGTGTGAAGTTTGGCTGCAAGAACAGTGTGGTAAAACACATATTACCACTTTCCTACATTATAGTTAATCACTATTTTCTAGAATAGTTAAACTGCCATCCCCTCCCAGAGAATAATTACTGCTATTTAATTGTATTTATAATTTAGTATACACCTGAAAAATATGCTATAAAATATCAGGGGGGTTCCCTTTAATACTGGTGTTCCATTTACAAACTGTCACATTTATAATGCGTCTTTAATCTTCTGTGGTCTGCTAGAATTTTATATTAAAGTCTGCTTTGTGCTTTAAATATTAAAGATTCTGCAGTACTTCAAAAGGTGATAATGCCTGATGCTCTGGTGGTGCTTAAATCTCAACAGCTAAATATATTGAGGAATGTTCGGTGGCCCTGGCTTAATTAAACATGTATGTGTATTTTCAAATGCAATCTTTTTCTGCTTGTTAGGTTTTTGACAAACCTCCAAACAGGTCCAGGTGGAACAAAGCATGTAAACAAGCTTGTGAATGCAAGCTTAAAACACTCAAATTAGCACCTTCTTACAATTAATATGCAAACCCTGGGATCTGTGTTATTGATAATGCCATTTAATATTATTTGCAGCTGAGTCTTATATTCTAGCCTTTTCATTTTTCTAAACCGTGTCCACTTTAATTATGTGAAAATGTACTGTTAGAGACCAGTCATCCAATGAGACCCTATTTACTACGAGAAACTTATTCTACCCTGCATAACACAGTATAAATTACAAGGTTGTGATAGCATTTCAGTACACCATTTGCTTTACAGTGTTTAATGGTCTAATTTAGCACATACGGCTAAATCTGGAACCATCAAGGTATGCACATAGGTTAACACATAGTCTTTTTATTGTTTTCATTGCCTGTTCCCCACCCCCCATGGGTTAATAAATTCACTTTTTGCATCTTCTCCAAGTGCTATAGGGGAAGCAGACTCTCCCCAGTAGGAAGAGGCACGGTACCCAGTGACGGGCTCTGCTCAGAGCCGGGGCGGGATGTGAGCCCCTCTTGGCACCCTGCTACCGAGTGATACATTTAATACCAGCAGACTTTTTCTTTTTTGTTTTTATGAGAGTAAAATTGCTCTGACTGCAGCATCTGCTCTTGCAGGTTTCTAGCAACAGAAAAATGTTTCAGAAGGGTTTTGTTCTTTCTAAAATAGCAGGAGGGCAAAGCTCAGCTGCCCCAAAACATGCAGAGATTGTGCCCCGCGTCTGGTCCACTCACACAGCCGGTTTCGTTGGCAGTCCCACTGAATCTGGCTGCTCTTGCCCACTTAGAGTAATTGGTGCAGTTACAGACAGTGTGTGTAGTCAAGGTCTCATGTTAATGACATGTTGCTTTTGCTACCTTAAAATTAGTCCATAGCCAAATGAACTGACCTGTCATTTCTTTTTAAATTTTGCACTTTAACCTGTGGGGTTTCTATTAAATTTCAGTGCTTTGGAAATGCTGCATATTTAAAAAAACCCAAACATGTATGAACACAGACATATTCATGCATATGCTTATGATATGATACATATATCAATGAAAAAAATAGCTCTGTGTGTACGTGGGAGCCTTGCCTTCTAATTCTGCATAAATAGAGATTGGCCATAATTTGAACAGGGAAGGAAATATTCCATACATGAAGAGATGTGGGGAATTATTCCATTTGTTTTAGTGCAAATATGCAGCAATTGTCCGAATGCATTTGAAATATGATGAAAATACCTATGAATGCACCCGAGAAATGTTCTTTTATTCTACTGTAATAGGTAAGGTGATGGCAGAAACTGGGGAAGCTGAAATAGAGCTACTGCAGTTTTACAGGTGAGGCAATGTTAGCAGGAAATGACAAGCAGACTAGAGTTATTATAATACCTAGGGCAAAGCAGCAAGCATGCACAGTGATAGACAAATCTAAATTAATGATAGCAAGGGTGGTGTGGCATTTTAATGTAAACTTACGCTACTGTAGGGAAACTTGTAACAATATTGTAAAATAGGTGAAATACCAATCATCATATGTGACTAACAGAATGTTTTGTATAAAAAATACAAATGCAAACTGGAATACTGTAGCTGCCTATTATGAAGGGAAGTGACTTTCTTTTTTATTTTAGCAACACCTTAAAAGCCTAATGATTGCTTTTGGCAAACACAGACTACTATAATTTTAGATCTATTGAACAAACACCTTGAGAAACTGAAGCCCTCATTTTATCTTGCATTTTAATGTTCTCCTGTTCAGACAGAAAGGGACTGGTTAGCTCGTCTTCATTAACTCCTTATGAGTGAAAACTGTTTGTTTCCCTGTTGGATTCAGCATGTTTTCTCAGTCTGTAACCACCACCTATAATTAAAATGTCATCCTAACAACATCAAGGTGCAGAGAGTAAAAGAGTCAGTTCACCTCTGGAACTGCATGCTTTATGGAGCTCCACAACCCCTCAGAAATGGAAGCTCGGGAAACTGTCTCTGTGATCTTTAATGGATTTTTAAAGATGACAAGAAAGGAAATGGGAAACTAAAGGCATGGAAGACATAAATTCCCTAAAGGTACATTCTGAAGTAAATCAGAGCAACTGAAAAAGTGAACTCTTTGAGCCCTGGGATATCTCCCAGGTTTTTCAGCTGGACACTTACGGCTTGTCGGGTCCCTGAACACCTCTGCTCTGGGCATGCTTTGACACAGCGAGTCACAGAAAGATGAACAACATCACCTGAAGTGCTGTTTGAGGGGCAGAAAATTGCTCCCATTGCACACTGTGCTGCCTTTACTCTAAATCACATGACTTATTACAACCTTCCCTTTATAAAAGAAGTGCCATTTAGGTATGTTAACTTCTCCCGCTGTAATAGGCATGTTTCTCTCCTTATTTCCACAACAGCTAAACACAGTCAAAGAAAAATGTGAAGATCATGTTTTGTAAAATTAAAATGTGGATTTTTCTCAGGGCTATGGCTGCACAAAAGCTAAATAACAATAGGCAAGAACAAGAAGCTTTAAAAAGCTGTGTTACCCAATATATGTTATTTATATATGGCTGTTTCTATAAACTGGTAGGGGAAAAAAAGAAAATCAGTTTCCCTTCCAAAGATATCTGACTACAGTTGTGCTTTGTAGCTCTCAGTGAATAATACAGGCTGAGGCTGAACGCAGTCAAACCCTCTGGAAAAAAGAAATACTTTATTTTTAAGCGGTTTCATTTACTTATTCAATTTATGAAATCATGTAATGTATATTCATCTAGTCAAACAGAATTTAGATATTGGGTTTGCAGGCAAAAGTACAATGTTAGTCTTGTGTCTTCATAGTGAAAATCCTTTAGCATATACACAAAGATATGAACTGTATATATTTGAGTGGGAAGGGGTTTTGTGCAGACCTGGTTCAATCTCTTTTTGATATGTGGTGGTCTGACAGCATATACACCACCTCCTTTCTTTTGAATACATTGGTATCATTGCTACAGTCCCTCTCTGGCTTCTCTTCATGCGGCAACACCTGACCATTCATTCCTGCCGCTCGGAGGACCCAGCCCTGCTCCCGAGGCTCCGCTGGGCCTGAGGGACCCAACACACTGTGTCGAGTTGGGGGACAAACAAGACCCAAATCTGACAGAGCAGCCACTGGTGTCTGTGCGGCTGATAGCAGCCCACTCACATCCTACCAGAGCTTTAGGCTGAAACATTGGAGGAATTACTGCATTATAGTACTTAATTACCTTGGGCTCTTCTGGATGTTCATCCTCCAAAAAAAAAAAATCTGTTTTTAAAATTGACCTTTTAACCTGTAGTTGTCTGCAATCTATTGGTAATCAATTTGATTAACTGTGATTCTTGAGTTCCAAGCTAGCTTTGGAGAAAATTTAATTCCCACCTTTTATATTTTTTATGTGCAATACATAAAGGTGCACTTATCTGTCCTCCAGAAAGAAAAAATCCTTACATAGAGTGAAAAGGGAAACATTGGTAAAGACAGTGGTGAGAATTGCAGAGGGTCATGTTCTGATGATATAATATGTATAGCAGAGGGGTGCCTTTAGAACACTCTTTTTTGGAAGTGTTATTCTGGCTTTCTTCTCCAGTGTGGATGGATCCATGGAAAATGCTGTGCTTTCCCAGTCAGTCACAATTTTACCCAACAACCACAAATAACACCAGTCAGCTATGAGGAAAAGAAACATTTTCTGTATTCTCCAGCATTGTGAATCATTGATTCTGCTTTCAAGTGAGAGCTAAAGCATGCAAGGAAGATGACATGCTCAAAACTATTAGTATTATAAGCCTAATGTTGTGGCTTGGAAATCAGTTGCAAGGTTCATGTACCATGATTATTCCCTCTATTTGCATTTCAGTAATATTTGTTTTGGGAGGACCAAGATAGGATTTTTTAAAATATGACTATTGCAAGTGTGGAGTGCAGCTGTGTAAGAGGTCGGAGGAAGTCACCGGAGGAGAGGAACTCAGTGTTTGCTTGGACTGAAGACAGGGTACGTAACTGCAGCTAAATCCTTTGGCAACAGGCACTGCAGTTTCCTCCCCCAGCGGGTAAAACATGAATGCGAACTTTGGGTCCAGTGCAA
>JAOXNO010000004.1:16762192-16772192 GCA_028565335.1 Limnodromus scolopaceus | reverse complement strand
TATGGCAGGATGTGCTTTGTGGTGCGCAGGATGAAGATGCTGGGTCTTTGGCGTTGTCTGGGTCCTGGTTACCCCTGGCTGTTCACCAGGATGAAGCCATTCACTAAAAAAAAAACATATCTTAAATATAGCCACCAAAGGAACAGAAAGACATCTTTGAGAAATCATCTAAGTATACCAGATCCTGCCTTTGTGCAGGAATTTAGCTAGGATGGTTTACTTTTCCTTATATTTTTAGGACTCAGTAGCATTTTCTCTGTCAGGCTGTACCTGAGTGAGGAGGAGGGCTGCCATATAGCTGAGTGGTTTTCTGCTAACTGCTGTGGTAGCCATGTGTTCTCATTAGTGGCGACATCAGTATGATGGCAGTATCTTGATTGCATCTCAGAGCAGACTCCGTTTGGCTGTCTGTGGACTAGGAGGCACCTTCCTCTGTCTCAAAGCAAGGCAGTGCTGCACAGTGTTCCATGAAAAAGGGTTGCTGGACACGGGTGTTTGTGTTTCATAGCAGCAGTACGAGACACCTGTATCCAAAATACATGGCTGTTTCTAAAACAACATAAACCATCACACACAGACTTGATGGCTTTCCATCTCCAGATGGACATTGCTTACATGGCCAATCATTAAAGGTAAACCATATGTCCGTATCTCTTTTTTGTTGTGTATTTCTCTCATATGTCAGTGTCTGGAATACATTTGGAGTACTTGACTGGAAAAGGGGCAGGAGTTGGTCCTTTCCACCTTACAAGCATTTCACCAGCCAGTGAGATCCAGCAGGCTGCGGGAAGGAAGATCCTGTACATTTCATTGTGCTGGGTCTCTTTTTGTAATTTCACTATGTGCTCTCCAGACAGTGCCATTAGAGCATGTAAAATTTAATTTCCATCTCATCAGTGTCAGAAGCTGATCAAAGAGTGCCCACAAAAAAAATATTGTGCTACTGGCTGCATCCAGAACATATGGGCATAGCATTAGTCACCACGGCCTCCACAGCTCCTTCAGCGATTACCATCAAGGAGAGCAGGCATGTCATACACTTTAAAGAAGACAAGCATTTCCCAATACATCTCCTAACAGCGAACACCTCTAATTCTAGTACGGCAGGAGAAGTCAGAAATTGAGCCTTATTTAAATCTGTAAGATAAAGAGTTGACCTCGTTGTCGCCTAAACCGCAGTGCCCGGGGCACGTGTGCTGTAAGCTGCTTGCCTGCACTTTGTTTGGGGGCAGCCCTCCAGTGCCAGCAGACACAGCTCCCGCCTAGGGCAGCGAGGCTGATAGGGTGGCAAGAAACAGCAGGGCTGGGATTTTTCCTCTTCTAATACCAGCTTCTTATTTCTGCCTTAACATACTGAGGAATGACACATTCCTTACTCTCCTCACACCAAGGGGTATTTTCTGTTGGCTAAACAACATAAAGTATGTCATTTTACTTAACCGTCTTTGTAATCTCAGATAATGAAGCCACCAGGCACATATTAAAATTAGCGTCGCTGCCCCGAGTAGACGTTTGGGTCCTGGGTAGACTTCTCCCCTGGCTTTGTTCTGCAAGAGGAAAAATGCTGATTAAAGTGCAGAAATACAGTTTACCCAAAAAAGCTGGAGCCTTTACAGCATGTTCAGATCTCACTGTTTTGTGGGGAAAGTGCCCGCTGCCCTTCTCCTCAGGGCCCTGGGGGGAAACTTGACCATCGGGAGTCGGTTTTTAGCCGTTCTCTCATCTTGGCTACAACAAGGGATGAAACACAGTGAGAGGACGTCAGTGGCCACCCTGCATGGGATGGGAAGGATCACTGGAGCCCTGGAAACATGGTGAGCCACCAGCCAGGGGGGAGGAGGAGGCCTTGGGGGTCCCGTCAGGCTCTGTGCTCAGTGTGAAACATGTTAGCAGCAGAGATTTGTTTCGGGGCAGCCGACCTTGGCATAAGGATGGCCCAAAGCAAGGTCCAAGTCACTCTTTGGAGCCCTCAAGGATTTATAGGGCACAGGGGCATCACCAAAAATAATATGCAGAGGAATATATGTATCTCATCAACTCCATGAGGGCTGCAGAGATAAGAACAAAAAAGTTTGCTGTTTGATATGCTGCTTGTTTAAAAACCATTTGTGAGTAGAGTGCACATAGACGTGCAGCCTTTCATACCTCCTCTTTTGTTTTCATGTAGACATGTATCAAAAGTGATGCCTCCTCCTGCCATATCTGGGGTACTGGCTTTCCTCAAGAAATTCACCTTGACTGGATTTCTTTTTCTATGGGCTCCCGCAAATCTCACAGTCTATCATTTTGTTACTGTTTGTTATTAATAACCATATGTATAGCAGGTAAAAATATGGTTGTTTCTTGCCTCCCACATCTGCAAAGAGGAGCAAATATATCACTTCCACTCTGACTCTGTTCATATGACGATGAAGCTGAAATTTTCCATCCTTATGTTTTATACCCTCTGTGATACAGACGGACTTGCTTTGAATTATGCCCGCTCTTTTTTCACTCCTTCAGACGATCTTTCATTAGCTGCCATGGTCCCATATCTGTCTGTCCACACAACAGAAAGAAAGAACTGATACAGAAACCTTCTCCTTTGACATTTCCATCAGGAATAAACTTCCCCGTGTGTCTGCCCTTTGCTAACTTCCCATTTGTGTTTGGGTTTGCTCCAAAGAGTAAATAAGGAGCCATTCCCAGAAACACTAGCTCTCTTTGTGAAAAGCCACTCTACGAGCTAAAGGTAGTTTTAAATTGTGTCAGATTGTAGTCTTTTTATATTAACATCAACTTTTTAAAATTTTTTGCTATATTAAGTTAAACATGATGTACTTGTCTGGGAAGTACTTAGGCAAAATATGTCTTTAGGAAACATATCTGCTGATTTTCTTTCTGAAGAACGAATCCGTGTTATAGAAAGTAATTGAATCGTCTTTCTTTCTGCAGGTTGTTTCTTTTCACTAGTGATTTCCAGATTTCCCGGGTTTTGCATGTCATTGTAACAGATTGTATTGGTCACACATTATATGTCCAGATGCAGTTCTTCAGCGTTTTAAACATATTTCCTCCTAGAGAATTATGATAGAAATAGGAGTGTTAGTATAAAAAAAATTCCTTGTGTGCATTTTCAGGAAACTGTGCTTTAGCAAAGTTGAGAGCAGAAGCGGAGGCTGTAACGCACTGGGCGTCTTGCGCTTTAAACCCAAACACGCCTCCTGCAGAGGAGAGGTTTCCTTATTCCCGTGCAACGGAGCATCTAAAGCCAGTAGGACAAAGTGAATCAGGTCATGACTGTACAGTTTGGAGCTTATCTTGTTTGAAGCAGTAATTGCGCTGCCCAACACTTGCTAAGAAGCTGCTGTTTGCAAGGCAAATATTTTGTATCAAGTCATTACTGGGTTTGTTACAAGCTGTGGACACATAATAAAAAATGACTACAGTAATATCTTGATGATAGTCCCTCCACTGATCAACTGCAAATGATCTGATTAACAGTCAGCTGCTGATTCCCGGTTTAATTAATCCTGATGGGCTATTGATGCGCTGCAACTGTTTGTCCTAATAATGAGTTTTGAAATTAGACTGCGACAAGCCACTTAGACAGCTGCCAAGGAAAATAATCATTTAGGAAGGCGAGCAATGGAGACGGCAGAGGAGGAATGGCTGCTATTTGACAGAAAATTCACATGGCTGTGTCACATGTGTTTTATTTTTACATTTGGAGCACATTAACTGTACCAGCAGTAAGTGGTGACTGCAAGACACATAACTAGCTTTACAATTAAGAATGCTACTTCTCATCAGTATGCAAAAGCTAAACATGAAACATGAAGTGTGTTAATAGCAGAATATATGTAGCTACAGACCATTGAACAATTTAGGTCAGTCCTTTGCAATGTTTAATTAGACTAATATATCTGTTTGCAATTAATAACAGATGTGACAAGCTAATGTGTCCATGTACTGACAAATTAACCTTTGCCCATCAGCTGCTCGGATC
Organism: Limnodromus scolopaceus; assembly: GCA_028565335.1. Classification (NCBI taxonomy): domain Eukaryota; kingdom Metazoa; phylum Chordata; class Aves; order Charadriiformes; family Scolopacidae; genus Limnodromus; species Limnodromus scolopaceus. The sequence goes on along the minus strand of JAOXNO010000004.1, from coordinate 16,768,204 downwards.
TGTGAGAAAAGTGCCATATTTTGCCTCAGTTCAACTGAACCTAAATAAAATTGCAGGATAATTATAAACATAAATGTTAATAGAATGTGCTTTCCATGGGAAGCAGAAACCAAAGGCAAGTATTTCTCAGCCAGGTCATCATACTGTACTTTGCCACGTGACAAAACCTGCAAATTATTTTTTTCCATTTGTCTCAGTGCAATTAGTGTTTGGTTTGACAGATGCTAGTTCGATAGTCCTCGTCGCCCATGGACCTGGGACATACCAGAGACCCTAAATTAATAGCCAGGGTAAGAATGCTTCCATAGCCATTCGGTCTTTGGCTTTATTTGCTGTCTGCGAGCAAATGTGCCCTCAATTTGTGACAAGCCTTGCCACTGAAGTGACGTGGCAGACATGTCTGTCAGGACTTGGGCTGAGGCCATCAGCATATTCCAGATCAGTAATGGGAGCATCTCTCACCCCCTGGGCTGGTGGTCTGTTTGCATTTCCAATATAACCTCTCTCTCTCACTCTCTTTCAGTTCCTTCCCCTACCCCCCGCCTCCCTTATATATATAATGTATATATTTTTAAAAATTATAGGGACCTTATAATGGATACATATTAGAGGCATCTTTTCCTGCTCTGCATTAGGGTCTATTAATAAGCTCCTGTTATTGATGGGATTTATTGAGATTGTGTATATAGATATATATACTCACACACATACAAATGCACACATAAATGTGTGTGTACATTTGTATACACACGTGTGTGTATATATATACCCATACATGTACATGTCTATTATTTATAGTAAAGGTACTTGCACATAATATTATAATAAAAATTTTCAAATTCCATTAAATGGTTATTTTCCTCTAATTTGACCTGAACTGCATGCTTTTTAAAGTTAAGTTTTTGAAAGCGAGTGGCATGGTTGGATGCTATGTGTCTGCGTGCTTGCCACTTCTGCAAAATCAGCCTTTTTGGGCCGTTGACGTTGGCATGTTGTCCTCCTCTAAGTGCTCCCTGTTAATGGCTGTCAGAGACTAGATACTGACCTAGGCAGGCCCAGTACTGCCAGTCTTGAAAGTCTTGCTCTGCATTTTTGCGTGCTTGTTTATGTTGATTAGGAATATATTAATAGGTGACGTCCCTGGAGGCTGGCTTCATGCTGAGATGGCCTGAAACCTGTTGTGTGATTGAACGTGGCACGTTCTGAGGAGCAACCAAGCCTTGGACTCCTACTGCGACCCAAGAGACGAGGGTCTCCAGCAGCGGTCGGTTTGGAGAAACTTTGAGCACATACTCTGGTAAGCACTTTTCGCTGATACCTGAAGTTTTTGTCCCAGAATCACCCCATCTTTGGATTATGTTTATAGCATCACATCTGCGATTGAATAGTATCAAATTATCAACTGCCCAGAACTAGCATCAGGATTTGAGGAAAAACTCATACAAATGGAGCAATATTAAAACACAAAGGAACTACCGGTTACAAGTGCTACAGCTCCCTTGGACACCTGCTTTGTGCTGCTCAAACTTACACATTAGGACTCAATGTATATCGACATCCCTTACCCAAATAAGTGTCAAAAGGTAAAGTATCTTTATCTTTTATCCATAAAACCACAGTATCCACCCGTTTCCCCTCCTGAAGGTCAGAGACTGGCAACCTGCATGTACTGTCCCTAAAATGAATGCCACATTGTCATCAGCATTCCACACCACAGCCGCAGAATAAAGGGAGCCCAGCCAGACACATGAGAAAGAGGAGATAAAAAGAAAGCAGAAAGCAAAAATAAAATGCCTTAAGTCTGTGCTGCAGACTTTTGCCCTCCCTTGCTAATCGATTGTCCTCCTGGTGTTCATTCTCTCTGCCGAGCGACGGGCTGTGGAGAGACCTGCAACTGCCCAAATACACGGCACAACCCTGGCCTGGGCAGGCAAGAGCAGCAGCAGGAAGTCGTGCAGCTTTTCCACCCAAAGAGCAAGCAGGTGCTGCTCTTGCAGCACAGGCAACTCATCCTCCTTAGCTCTGACAAACTTTAAGAGAGACCCTTGCTCCCTTTCACTCTCTGGAAATTTTGCTTCATGGAAAAAGGCTTCTCTGCAAAAGATGTCCTTTCCAAGGGGAGTGGAGATGGAGACCAGCAGGAGCCAGGGGGGTGCTCCACATCTGGTGGCACCTCTCTTGCCTCTGCACCTCTCTCATTAGGCTCTATTAATAAACCCATGTTATTGATGGGATTTATTGAGAGTGGACCTTGGGCAGGCTGGCCACCTGCCGTGCTCACGGGGGTTAACACCACAAGTCACAGGACGATCCAAAGGCCAATTATTCTGTCCCATAGCCTACATCTTCAAGCAAATCTTTTTGAAGTGCAATTACCACCTCACTTGAAACTCTAAATGAGTACATTTTTCAAATCTACCTTGGAATGATTAGTTTGATTTCTTTTTTCTGATCTTGTAGGCATGTTCACCCTTCAAATTAAAAATAAATTAGAAAGATATGTACTCTGAATCAACCAACAGCTGGGAAAAGAAGAGTGCAGCCTATTTTGACATAAAAATAGATCTGGGAGATGTGAGCAATCCCAATCCTTCCCTTGAAGCCCTGATGCGAGGACAGAAGAAATGAGGGCAGAAGGAAGAGGCGCTGTGTGCTGAGAACCCCAGTGTTAGAGCTGTTCGCTGCAGAAAGGAAGAAGCCCTACAACAGGAACTGCTGCCCAAACTAGTTAAGGTGCAGACTAGATGTATGCTTACAAAAGAGGCACGCCTCTGCTTACACACCGGCTGGAGTTTCAGGCTGTTCTCTTTCTTTTAGGCAAGACTTTTGAACTTTGCTGTGTGTGTTTGGTGACGGGACAGCGTGGGCCACGTCGGGCACGAGTTTCTCTTTACAGAGCGGCAGAGAGGAAGAGTTGCACCGTACTCAGGTACTGTGAGTGCCCAGGCTGGAGCTACAGCAGGCCTCTGCCAGCTGCACGATGGACTGGTCTTCTAAGAAGGTTTGGTTTTAGTAATTGTACAACTGCTCGTGCATTTGAAGGAGGGAATAGATTTTGAGATTACTCCTGCCCCCTTTTTGCCCTGTGTATTCCTGGGAACGTGGCAGAGAGGTAGCTACTGGTGCTCAGGGGAAAAAAGAAGTGTAATGGATTGGAAAAGCGTATACTTTACTTTGAAAAGTTCATCCACACGTTTTTGAGTAGTTTTTTTTAAAAAAAAAAGAAATCTATAAATGCTACATAACTTTTTCATGAAGATGGCCTTTAGCTAGGCTGAACTTCCAAAAATGGGTTTGAACTACTATGATACTGTATCCTGATGGCTCCTGGTGTAAGGAAGCCTGTGTTTGTGTGCTTCCAGGAAACCATTGTGACAGCTGTAGGTGAACCTAAATAACAGGAGATATAGAACCAATAATATGTAAATGATGTGTGGGGATTTGGACTCTATTATCCCTCTCGTCCCAGTCCCGCATGCGGCTGCTGAGCTGAGGGATATTTCTGCGCCTGATTCTGCAGGAAGCCAATATTGAGCTTTGGAAAGTTGAGCAGTTTAAAACCGAAGGCAGTTCCTGGCCTTTGGGTTAGCGTGTTCCTGCCGCGGCCAATCTCACCGCAGAGCTGCCGGAGGTGGGTGTTGTGTACAGCATCCCAGCGCGATGCCCGGTGCACAGGCTGAACACTGAATACCCTCTTCTTTTTGTTTAAGTAGCAAAAAGAAATTAATGAAAATCTGATATTCAGCACATAGGCGGGCATAGCTGAAAGGGTGGAATTAACTCTTTGACCATCATTCTTGCTATTTTACTTTAAAATGTGAGGCTTTGTAACGTTACTTGCACACTGCAACTTTTGCATCTCACATTGCAAGATTTATTTCATTTCTCTATAGAGCTACAATCAAAGGATACGTGTATGAAGGGCCTAATAATTTTCAGAGATTTTTGTTTCAAGCCATTAAAGCTGAAATACATTACTCCCTTTCCAAAGCTTTCAGAAAATAAGCAGATGAAAGCTCTGTGCTTTTTCTTCCACTTGTACAAATAACATATAATAACACCTGCATTCGAAAACTGGGGGGTTTTGCCCTTCATATCCCAAAACAGTATAAATTGATGTGGTTTAGATCAGCTATTAAAAATTCCTCTCTATTCGCCTCAATTTACAGCAAAGCAATATGGCACTGGTGGACTGGTATTATGGATACATGGTATTACTGCATAACCTATCACCATACGAAATTAGATTCTTTATCAAAAACAAAAGTTTTAGCAGGATGAAATTATGATTCTGTGAGCAGGTCTCCTGCTCTGGCATCAACATTGATGCAAAATTGATGAAACTTCCAAGTGAAATTGCATTGTTTGATCTTCACAGTCCTGGAATAACATAGCCTAAAGCTACAGTTTCTGTAAACTTACTTTGCACAAACGACTTAGCCAGTACTGATGTATTGACATAGTGTGCCCATGAATGACATTAGGGCTACTTAGAAAAGAGACAAAATAACAGCAAAAGAATGCAGCAATTGGTTCTGAAATTACCTTTTTCCAGTGAACCTCTCTGAAAAATTACCTTTTTCTGCTGAGTCTCACTCAAAAATTACCTTTTCCAACTGAAGCTCTCTCAAAGTGCCTTGATGTTAAGCAATATAGTTTTTAGTTGAAAATGTCACAAGGCCATGAAAAGAAATTGATAGAAAATTTCAGGGTTCCTTGTTGATATTTGAAGCAGCCTGTGGATTTTTGTTCTTTAACACAGATCTTCTCTGCTGTGCTACCACTTTGATTTCTGTATTGCCAAAACCAGCATGTTTCTAGGCTTAATGGCTTCACCGAGAGGAATGTGAAGGTGATTTAGTTATTGCTGTGGAGGTGATGTTACCAGTAGGAAATCGGTAAACAGATGTCTTCTGAGCCCTTTCCAATCACATAGAAGGAGGTGGTTTGTTTTTAATCATGAAATAGAATAAATAATCTCTCTAAATGTCTTCCTTTCTAAAGGCATATATAAATACAATAGTACTCTGATTATCTGAACTACTTGGGTGAAGGCATTCAGATATTTGTCTACATATGTGGCTGAGAGGGAATAGTGATCCAGAGCTCGTGGAAATCAATGGAAGGGCTCCCACAGCCTCGGCAGGCTTTAGCTCAGACCTGTAACTGGAAGTTAAGAGACCAGGTGACTGCCAGCAGGAATTTAGAGTGGAGCATTGCACAGACAGGGATCAGGTTTTTCTATACTTGATAAGACCGAAGCCTCAGGCTGTTCGTGCAGGTGGATCTAACACCTTTACACGGCCTCAGTGAACTGTGGCAGGCAAAAGAGGCAGCGTATTAGCAAAACTGGGAGCCAGGAGATGCCGAGAGTAAAGGTATGGGCACCTGAATAAAATACCATGAAACAGCTGGGGGATAATTTTACAGTGCTTTGGCAGTGATTGCATGTGTGCAAGTTCTTACTGCGGTAAATGCAAGGTTACGTTTCTCTGAGAAGTAAGGTACTTTGCATTTACAGGGGGTAAGAGCATGGATGCAGGTAATTACTGCAGAAGAGCTGACTCTCCACAAGCTCTCACCCTTGTAGCAAGTTCATGTGCTCATGACATCGGGGAGAATTCATCCTACTTGCAACCAGGTACTTGGTCTAAACTAGCAATTGAGGTTCCCTCAATAGTCAACGGAGACAGAGGCCCCTCCAGGTTCCTCCTGTGTGCCCTGGTGGGACTTTCACCCCTCCTGGAACACAGAGCATGGAACCTGCTGTGCACCGCTCTTGGTGTCCTCTTCCCAACAGACCCCTGGCCTTGAGGCACCTGTCTCTTCCTATTGACAGGGGAGGGACGCAAAAGACCTGTGACTGAATCATAGAATAGAATCATAGAATCGTCTAGGTTGGAAGGGACCTTAAAGATCATTTAGTCCAACCATAAACCTAACTCTGACAAAAAAATAAATAAGAAATAGGAAATAAAAATTACTAAACCATATTCCTGAGGACCATGTCTA
>JAOXNO010000004.1:16722194-16762092 GCA_028565335.1 Limnodromus scolopaceus | reverse complement strand
AAATGTTTCCTAATATCCAATCTAAACCTCCCCTGGCACAACTTGAGGCCATTTCCCCTTGTCCTATCTCCTGTGACCTGGGAGACGAGACCGACCCCCGCCTCTCTACACCCCCCCTTCAGGTAGTTATAGAGCGCGATAAAATGGGGCAGTTCCTTCATGAAGATGTAGGAATAAGGGCTGGCGACTGACTGTGTGGATGCTCTGGGCCGATACAAACGAGCTGTTGATATGAGATTAACTTTACCTCCAAAATCTGGTGCAGGATCAACAGTTTATGGAGACAATGAACAAGGAGCTGCCCAGTAGGGAGGGAGAAATACAGTCTTAGACTTTGTAACTCCCAAAAGGACAGTGGCTCCAGCTGGGTTTCATGGGAGAGAAAGGTGTACGATTTCAAACTTTCAAACTTTTTAAATTGTTTGACACAGATAAATGATAAATAGATAAACAAATGAAACACAAATTTATTAGAGATAAGAAGAAGATGAATTACAAATCCCTTTTGGTTGTGTATTCTGCTACACAGGAAACAGAACAATGCATTTAATAGAGGATACTTGAGCATCAGCTGCTATCGGTCGATGAACACTGCAAGATCAGCTTTGAGGTTTACATTTAATATATATTTAATATATTGAGCAGATTTAGCCAGATAAAAGCCTACAGGAGGAACAAAACACTTCTCATAGAAACATGCATGTTCTTATGTAAGTTTTTGAGGCACTGTAAAATATGTTTATTAGAAATCATGGCATTTTGAACTGATGCCCCTGAGTTCCTGAAATGAGGGCAAGCACAGGATTAACCAGAACCCTTCAAATTGTGAATTTTTTGCTTCCCTGAGAAAAATCTATGCAATACCTTCATTGATGTCATGTATATCGACTTCAATCATTGGTCAATACTCTCTGCCTGTGGCTCTGACATTGTTACCAGGATTGTAACTACAGCTGGCTGGAAACAGACAGTTGTGTGTTGTGAGAGAGATTTCAGAATTTGTTTTCAATATCTATTAGTGCAAAAAAAATGAACCCTTCTCTATTGCCACATTAACTGAAGTTTAATGTGAGTCCCCATGACGTGTTTTGGGGTGTACTTATGTGCCTTGGTAGCGTGGGGTGCTGCAGTCCAGCAGGGGTCTGAGTGTGGAGCACGCCAGCTCCAAGCACCGCCGGGGTGGCGGTGGGAAGGTCACCTGGATCTGGCACGGAAACACAGGTTTTGCGTAGATTTGAAACTGCTGGTTGCCTTTGCACAGCTCATGGAAAGCTCAGGAGGCTTTTCCAGCAGGGGTGGGAAGAAGGATGAGAATGTAAGTATTTATATTTACAGTACAACAGTAGCATATATCTTACAGTGCACCAGTTAGGCATATGCAGTAACAGCGTTTGAGGCAGGGCCAATCTTTTTGGTGGTGGATGCTAATTTATTTTTTTTTAACCCTATTTTCACGTGTGAGTCCAAATCTTTCTGAGTGCAAACAGTTTGCCATCACTGATACGGGGAAAAGAGAGACACCTTTCCACGTGTGGCTCAGGCAAGGAGCGCTATGAAGCCTTTTAGCCCGCAGCCAGCAGTGAGGGGCCTCCAGGGTGATGCGAGTACAGGAGGCGCGGGCACCTGTGCAGAAGTCAGTGCTCTGTACAGCAGGGTGCAGGGACAGCCAAGGTGCTAATGACAGAAAGTTCCGCAGCAAATCCTACAGATGACAGCCTCTGTGCAGGATTAGTGCCTTTTCTGTAGATCTGGGGCTGGGAAGCTACTTCGTGTCTTTTTCAAGCTCTTCCTCGTAGGAAGGGGAGTTTCCCGGCTGAAAACACCACTGGGTGATTTCTTCACTAGTTGCCCGATGAGCACATGGCATGATGGCACACAGAGGTGTGGCTCTTAACAGGCCAAAATTTCTATGATTCTCTGAAAATCACAAAAGAAAATCATGTAGCTTCACTCTTTACCAGGCAAGGCAGTAAACGTCCTACAGTTCCCCCGAAGGAAAGAGTACTCTGAGTCTGTTCATTTAAAAGATGTGGGGTGGGTCTCTCCCCAGATCAGCATCCCTTTCAGAGGAGTCAGCTCCGGGAGCCCACAGCCCAGCGGGGTCTGCCTCCGGGTCTGCCTGCGCTGAGCTCAGCCTTGGGCAGCTTTCAGGGGCTGCATGCAGCCATGCGTACCCCGACACCTCCCAAAGGAAGGCTGTGCAGTTGAAGGAATTGTCTGTTTGCTAATCAGGAGACACAGGCCAGCTGTTTTAGCAATAATTAAAATGGTGCACTCAGGTATCCTTGCATGGAAAGATCACATTTTAACACTCGGCTTCATTCTATGCTGAAACAAATCTATTACAACCTTCAGCGTTTTACTCATTACTACCTCATTAACCTGCTAATGGACACGTCGCAGGACTCATGTCTGTAATTATACAAAAATCAAGGGGAGAAGTACAATTCTGCAGATTTCTGAAATCCATTCCAATAAGCAGGAGCTCTTTTAGGGAACGAAATTTGGAGGAAAGCTGAATGCTGCTGGATCAATTTGCTGTTATTTTATAAAGACAGGCTGGGACTGCCTACCTCGCACGTCTAAACCTCAGAGTGACTAGGAATTTGGGGTACACAAGAAGTGTAGGTTAGAGCAGCAGAGGTCCCTCCTGCAGAATACACGGGGTAAATACACCACTGCTTGAGATTTCTACAAGGTTACGTGAGTAGGAAAGCTATGATGTCTCCTGCCCCATTATAATTTTACGTTCCTTAAAAATAAATATATGATGTACAGAATAAAAACAGGGGACTGGGGTCATTAATAGGCCAGATAGGATACTATCAAAGTGTCTGTGGCTCCCCACACACATTAGTGTTGGAGCATGCTTTCCATAAAGAGCCCAGTAAAATAACTGCACTCCAAACAAATCCTCCTAAAGAAAATGCTCAGGTTAAAGTCCAAATCCCCTCATTACCTTGTTTTTTACATCACATATATATATTTAATGTTCTTTCAAATGTTCCTCACATTATTTTCCACCTAACAAGGTCCCCAACAACACACCACCCGCCTTCATCCCCAGTAATTTCAGAGGCAGTTTCGGTGCCGGGGCAGCCAAGCTGCCTATTTGCGTTTTCGGTAGCTCGCCTGCAGATCCAAGCCACAGCTACAGCCACGCGTGAGGAGGAGGAGGAGGAGGAGGAGGAGGAGAGCAATGCCAGAGGAATCCAGCCTGGCAGATGCCGGGGCTGGGGTCACCCCTGCATCGACCCTCCCCTGTCCTGAGCGGGCCCCGAGCCCCAGCCCAGCCCGGGGGCCCCATCCTGCACCCGGCCGAGGGGTCCCCGTCCCCCGGTGCTATTTGGGAGCCCACCGCTAGATGTCCCGTGGACTAAACCGGAGGGAAGGATGACGGCGCGGGGATGAGGGTTTGCAGGTCTGTTACGGCCGGGTTGGGGCTGTGAAACCGGGGCTGGAGCCGCTGCCCCTCGGTGGGGCCGGGCCGCCCTCGGGGCTGCCGCGGAGCCGTGTCCCCTGGCAGACTGTGTCACGCTGCCCCCTTTACTGTGCGAAGAAACAATTATAAAAATCCGGCACAGACTAATCTGAAGCCCGAATTTTAAGGCATGCTGCATTACACGGCTGTAGGCAGAGCACTCCTGCTGTGAGACCAGGCTTGCCCCGGGATCAAGCTTTTCCCTTTCTTTTCTTTTTAAGGGCATAGCTTTTTAACAGAAGCAGGTGTCACATTTTTCTTTTAAAAGAGGGACCCAAGGCTCTCTGTATTAATTTCTAGGAGAATGAAGACAAATTGCAGATAGTTTCTGTTTTCTGTCATGGTCTGTGGGTGTCCTGGGTTACAAAACGGGGCAGCCCAACACTTCAGAAACGTGAAGTTGGCACGAGCTTCTCCAGGTCTCTGCCAGGGCCTGAGGCATCCAGAAATCCTTTTCCATAGCGATGTCCTTTAACATCAATAAACACGTATTTTTAAAAATGCCGAGGTCAGGGGAAGCAGAGGAAGCGTTTATTAAAAATCCATTTAAAATATGGAAATAAAGCCTAAAATGCTCTGCTTCTTTCCAGTGCCTCCGAAGGACAGTCCCAGAGAGGCAGGTGTAGCCATCATAAAGATCGCTTCCCAGAAATACAGGACTGGAAATGGGGAGACAAGCAAGTTTATATTACACAAACACACATACACCAGGAGTGAAAAAAATAGGAGAATATAGTCACCTGGAGCCAATTGCCATGGACTTGTTTTCTGTGCTGGAAAATCTCTGACAATACATTGATGGCTGAAAAAAAAATCAGATGTGATAGTAAAAAAAATGTGCAGCTAGTATTCATGTCTTGCCCTTTAAGCAAAAAAAAGAAGTATGAGTTATTGTATGATCGTTTATATATTGTAGGGAATATGAGACTCACTTGATTAAAAACCAGCTGAAAGAATAAACCTGTTTCAAAACCCCGGCAGATTAGTTTATATAAGGCCAGGGATTAAGGATATCTCCAATGTCATTTGCCATTTTTTGGTGTGCTGCATTATGGCACCCTTGAATATTTCTGCACTAGCCATAGGCAGTGACATCCAGTCGTGAGGGCAAAAATGAGCAACTACAAGATCTTCTTCTAACTTCTAAACTTACCTGATAAGTAGCTCAAAACATGGTTCTCCTCCGTGACAGCCCTCAGGCTCTTGAGCGCTTGTAGGCAAACTGCCACCCAGCCCTTCACCTGGTGAAGCCAGGAAAAAGCAGCGGCACACGAAGAATTAAAGAATTGTTTGTTGGGTTTTGTTTTAGTGGTTTTTTAAGGGCAAAATCCTGGGTTTATTGCAGTTAAATTGATTTACCAATATTCCAAAGGAGACAAAAATGCTGTTTAAAATGACGGACCTTCAATACAGCAGCAGAGCCCAAACCCCTGCAAACAGAACTGAACCCTGGGCTGCTGCAAAGCTGTGTGGGGTGGGAAGGGAAAAAAAAAAAAGGTCAAGTAATTTACAGTAGGAGGGGTCTGGCAGTGAGATTAGCTGTTGTGCTTAACTACACTGTGTGAAAACCTTCTTTATTTAACAAATTCATGTTCCCATCATTGCTAAACAGAACTGCAAACTGGATGTCTCAGAGCTGGGCTGGGGTTACAGTGGTACCCTGGATGTCTGCGAGCATAAAATCAGAAGAGACCAGGACAAACCCTTCTGGAAAGCAGACCTCAAGGTAGGCCTGGAGATGAATGCTGCTGTCTGCTGCTCTGCTGGCTTTCCTGGAGAAGGGAAATGTTGGATTTGAGAGTGTCTCGGCAAAAGGGAGAACTGGGAGGAGGGAGCCTAAGGAGCAAGCTGGGTTACAGCTGCTCATGAGGCATAACGGCCCCACAAAGTCCACTGAAAATCGCAGGGTGAATTAGCGTGTTGGTATCCATATATTGATGGCTTATGTCCTTTGAGTTAAATAACAGAATAAACACGGATTTGTAATCTTAAACCCCCTCCTGCCGTGTTTAATGAATTTTTAGTTCAGGATGTACATAAATAATCAGGCAAGTCAAACAACAGGAATTACATTTTACAGTGAAAAATAATTAAACCTAAAATATAGACTAAGTCTCTGTTATACAAGGAAACGTAAATAACCTCTGGCAAAAAGTGCAGGAGTACACTTGCTCAGCTCTGAAAGTCACATACACTGACAGAGGAAGCTTATACAAATACTGTCTTTCATTATAATGTAGAAAACATAAAGCTGTACCAGGAGTAATAATAATTTCTGAGAGCTATTGGAAAATAAAATAAATTTGAGATTTGCATTCAGGAATTAATTTTTAACATAAAAAGTAATTCCAATTAAGTTAATTAGATAAAATTAAAAATTGTTTATTAGAAAAACATTATTTGAACATGCAACACAGAGCAGAATTTTCTTCTAATTGGGCCATGCGGTAATGGTGAAATAACACTGAGTCACATTTGATATTGTTCTTCTGAAAACTTAATTGGGAAATTTTTCTGTGGCTGAGGCTTGATACTGTGTAACGTGGCTTGGGTTTTTCTTTGGGTTGGTTGTGGTTTTTCTAGTGAGCATACTGTTATTTCATATTCTTTTTTTCATTCCTCTGTTTAGAAAGAAAAAAGTGAACAAGCAAAGCACAACCTTTGGTAGACTGATCTGTGACACTCCGTAATCTTTTGATACTGCCTTGATTTCTAATTGCGTTTTTCACATTTTTAGCAAAAGAAATACGAAAAAATCAGAAATGTAACCTATATTATTATACTTTAATGTGATGTTCTACTTTTCTGTTTGTAGTTTTTGAAGTTTTTGTCTTACTTCATTAAACATTTAATAAATCACTGCCAGTTTTGTGACAGATTTTAACCATAACACAAACAGCAGGAGGTGTAAACTCAGTTCAGTTCGTATAGGCATATAATATCCGTGTCGACATCATCATCCCCTCAAGGCATATTGGCAAAACGGCCAATGGAAGCTAAGCTTTTTCCGACAAAGCTTCGAAAATAAAGTTTTCTTCTTTTATCTTACTACAAATCAATTGGAGCCCTTACAGCAAAATCCTATAAAATAACTTCAAACACCGCTTCTTAGTCTAAAAATTTGTATTATGGCTAAAACTCTTTGAAGTTTTATGACTGAAGTTTGGAGAAAAATGATTTAAGTGCTATCTGCTAGACATCAGAGTGTCAAAATTTCTCTCAGTTTTCTTGACACATAAACTGCTACCTACTGTATGTTTTTTAGGGTTGTTTTTTTTCTTTCTTTTAACCACCTAACCCAGCTTGCTTGATAAAAGTTTCTTAACTGCAGTTTATCCCATGAATTAATACCCTTTCAAGCTCTGGCTTAAAATAACTGATTACTTTATTTTTGATTTTTAGCTGCCTCTGACGATGCAGGTGGTAACGGGGTGGGGAAAAGAGCCTCTTTGCAAATGTTGGATTGATTTTTGAGTAGAAAAGGAAGCAGGTAAAATGCCCAAAACAATGCATTTGCAGAACACACAGGCGAGTTCTCGGTTTGGGGTGAATGTGGGAAGGCCTGTTGTGATAAGTTGCTTCACAAAGGGGAGAAAAGCCCCTCCTGCAGGAGAGCCTGCAGCGGAGGCGGCTCACAGAACAACCAGAAATGCTGGCAGCAATTCAGGTTTCATGCTGCTCCTTTTTAAACACGTCAGTGAAAGAGACCCCCCTCCACATCCACGCACATGCCGCCGCACCGTGCTGGCGAGTGGGTGATGGTGACACACTTTGTGTTGATATTGAGGTGCCTGAAGTCCCGGGGAGGCCGGGAGCAGGATGCATCCTGCCTGGCTGCCATCAGCCCTTTCTGTCAGGCGGAGACTGGTCCTTTTACAGCGGGCACTTGTCAGTGCCCTGCACTGGGCACACTGGCCTGTGTACAAACACCACCATCAAATGCTGGTGGGAACTGCTTTATTTGGTTAAAACGCCCGTTGAGTGCAAAAACCTGGGGAAGGACTTTGAAATTGGGGACACAAAAAGAAAAGCTTGATCTAAGCCATGCCTTTTCTATTTACATTTTGGATTTAATTTAAGAAATAATCAGAAAAGAGTGTCAAAAGTATTCGCTGTAGAAGAAAATTGGTGTTGCATTGTCAGAGTTGCATCAAAGTGACATGTGTCAGAATTCAGTAAGATGGTTTGCATACAAAAATTAAGCAAGGAGCGTGAAATCTTCTGCAGAGAACAATAGCAAAAAAGTAGAAAATAAAAAACCAAACTGTGTCATCCTGCATACTGCAGCCTTGCAAAATTTTATGCACCCAAGATGAGTGATTTGTTTTGATGGGCAAGCAAAATATAATCATTTGAGGGAAGAAGGAGGGAAAAGGGAGGAGATCCATTATCATCATCTTGGAAAAGGGTGGGTGAATAGATTTTGTGCCTGAGCTGGTAAATTTGTAGTACAGCTTTGCATGGCTGGAATAATATAATAAACTGACTTAAATATAAATGCCATTTAGGAAGTATTCCATAGTGAACAGTTAAAATGATGGCATTCAACAGAACTGCCACAACAGAGCCTGCTGTTGCTGCTAATTTGCTGAAGTAGATCTGCTGTCTTTACTTCCTCTGCTGCTCCTGCTGCACCTCAAGGCATGCTGAGGGCTCATCCATCATGTGCTGGCTCATAACAAGGCAAGAAGAGGGAGCTTGATTGTAGCGTACAAGAAACTGAAGTGTAGGTCCGAAAGGTCACAGGAAACCATCAGCTGTTTAGAACGGACAAGCTGGAAAAAGATCTTGCTGAGGAAAACATTGCAGGAAGGCAGTTGGTATGTTCCTCCATAGCAGCCAGGGAGGACGCTGTGGATGCGGAGCTGTGTGTGGACAGAGCACGCTAAGGACAAAGCCCCAGAAGGCCACATAGTGCTTGATAAGCTTTTAATGCACAACAATTGTAAATTGCCATTAATGCTCCAATGGAGAACTGAGATACGCAAGATTTTTGCCTTCTGTCGTGTGGCATTAGGTCAAAGAAGTGGACAATAACAGCAATACATGAGTCCCACCAGAGAGCTGTACTGACACATGCCACATGGGCATGGTTTTGGCACCTACGCACACACTGGCATGACCTGACTTTCAAATAATCGGTCTCATGTCACACAACACATGGCACGGAGCAAACCCCGGGCTCTTGCGGGCAGCTCTGGAAATGTGCCTTGCCTTTTCATGATCTTCTCACCTGGCCTTTTGTGAGATGGCAGGTAAAGGAAGCCACACCAGTCCATGATGTCTGACAATGGCTGGGGATTAAATCTCCTGGCAAAGAGTTTAACACACTCTGCCTAAACCGATTCTCCACAATAAACCACCAGGCTGCAAGGCAAATGATAAAGCTCTATCTGACAACGCAATCCAGACTTCACACTACCAGTCACGTCGATCAACATCTGAACTAATGTCAGAGTCTTCTCTTACTAATGAGCTGCTGCACTGAGACGCAGCCTTGCTATCAGTCAGACACCTGTAATGAGGTAGAATGAATGGCAAGACCCCTCTTCAGACTCTTCCTCTCATCTCGTCACAGAGGGGTTTTGTTGTTCACTTATTTCAGTACAGACCAAGAGTTTCTTCCTAAAGGTCTCTACCAGCATCACACACAGTACTTCTAGCACCTCATTTACATGTTAACTGCAGCTGTTTGGAGAATTTCTACCAGGAATTAATCTTTTTTTTTTCCTTCTAATCTTTTGCAGTCCTGGTGCTTGCATATAACATCTTAATGTACTCTTCAAATTCAAATGAAAGTACCTTGCCAAGTCCCAAGTTGAACACCTCCATGAAGCATTGGTTTCCTCAAATTATCTGGCTACAATTTTGTTTGTCCAGCTGCTCATGCTTTCATTTTAAGCAGCAGCTATCACGCAGTGGTGTATTCTATTTACACATCCCTTAATATCACTGGAGGAACCAGAGGGATGTGCTCCAAATCCATAGCTTTCCATCAATGTAACAAAGCCACAGTAATGATTTCTTTATTTTTCCTTGTCTGTCGTATTACTGCTGAATGACCTGAACTGAACAGTTACTGCCAGGCCCAGAGGTCCTGCCCAAACCAGACCTAGGGCAGTTTGCTAAGAAGGTAATTTATAACTGCAGTGATTGAAGAAGCACCCATAAACTGTAGGCGAGAAGAAGTCGATGAGCAATAAGGAAAGCTCCAGTATTTGATGCAATCTCCCACTCAACCTCTCTATGGCATTCTTTTTTAGTTACTAAATTAAGAGCAGGATGGTTTTGTTTCTGTACTGGGGTTAACTCTCAGCACAGACAAGTTGGCTATTATTTGTTGCTTCTATCACAATAGTCATTACAGAAAAGCTGGGCTTGGGTTTGTATTGCAGACTGAGGTTGTGATTCGTATCTTTCTCATCTTCCCAAATGTTTCAGTCAGGTTTTGTTTTTCTTTATCTTAAACCAACATCTTATATCTCTCAGTGGCAGGTCTCAGCATGCAATTATTTATTCACTTCTCATTCCATAGTACATAAAAAGGTTATCAAGTTTGTATCTTTAAGACTAATGAGCAGATGGTTAACAATTTTGAGGCAATTAAACAACAGTATCGCTTCTTATCAACTGACAGGGACATCATTGCATTTTAATTTCTCCATGGGGCAACTCATACATCCAGAGTTCAGCCTCTGCTTGTTTGTTCTGACAGACAAGGCTGCAGGTGATGAGCAATGGGAAGCGATAAGTGACCTGCACACTGGAACCCTGGAACCACCAGCTCACGTGGTCTCTGACGTCAGTTGATGATGTGTCAGGGCAGATAGGTTGGTGGCACTCAGCAGAAGCGTTTGCATTTGTCACTCTGTAAGTGCATCCATCTCAGGCCAGTTATCAGATCAGAGCAGCTTTTCACACCCTCACACGCCTCTCCTGCTGCCTGCGCAAGGACCCTGGCCAGGACTTCTCAGTGCCCTGTCACTGCCTGGATGTTGCAGCCATCCCTCAGGGCCAGTGGCATCTGGCTCAGGCTAAAGCTGCCCTTCAGCCTCCTCCGACTGCTGCCCAGGGACCAATAAGGCAGACTCAAGGTAAGGGCAGAGCAAATCACCTTTAACGATGTCTGTACCATTATCCTTGACCAAAACACACAGAGGAAAACCTGGCGAGGGCGTGATGAAGTCTCCTAGGGTATGTCTTCTGTGAGGACACAGAGTCTTTAATTTTCATGCTCAAGTGCCTACAGGGAGGTAACCTGGGAGGTGCAGTTTTCCTGTGCCTTTAAAAGACATGCCTTTCAAAAACATTCTTTTATTTCCTGAACAGATGAGATTTCTTGCTGTGAAATAATTTTTTCTGAAAACACTAATCCTCCACACACATTTCATTGAAAATGGTTTGGGTTTTTTTCTGTTTCCAGGATTAATATTTTATTTGAAGTTTACTTTTTATTAATAAAAAGGGAGGGTCTCATTTTCTTTTCAAGTTTGTCCTTGTCAAAAGGCCATTTTTTGTCACAGTGCACTTTGCAGGTTCCTTGCTGGCCCACTTGGCTGTGGGAGGAAAGAGTCATGGCTCCCAGGAGCTGCAGTCCCACTCCTGCCAGTCCAGTTCACACGTGTGACCTGCGGGTCCCTGCACTGAGCATCCACCGATGATGACACCAACAGCTCCCGTGGAGAGCAATGCTGGGGGCACCACAGGAGAGATCTGGCCCCTCTCTGGGGTGGGCAGCACAGAGGGGTCTGCCTGCACTCCTTCCCTGCTAGTGGGTATCCCAGGGCAGCCACTGGCCGGCTGTGAGCAGAACAGGCAGGTCTGCGCTGAGGGGCAGCTGCTTCTCTTGGATGCACATCTGCTCCCAGGGCTCTGCTCACAGGGTTTTTGCTGGCAGAGGTTTGCATAATCCCAGGCTGCACCTAAGAGAGAGGGATTCTGCTACCTGGCCCATGGCTGCCATTCCCTAACAGTACAGAAAAGCACTGGTGGGAAAGTATGGCAATTCTAAAGGTATGGTAAATAAGATAAATCCATGAGGCTACCTCCCTCCATGAGGGAGGTGATATTCCACCTGGGATTTATATACAAACTCTGAAATATTAAAAGCACCCTAGTGAAGGCATTGCTAATTAAAAGGATAAAACGTTCGTGTGTAGAGAACAGATTATTTAAAACATAAATTATTTCTTATTAGGATAATAGTGTCTAATTAAATGTTGAAAGAGCTGGATAGCAGTTTACACTGTAAAATGATCTGTTAAACATGTTCCCATTAACATCAATACAGCTATTGACAAGCAGATCCAATTTTGTTTTACTTTGAGAGAGCAGACAATAGCAAGTTTTACTACTGCTATCTTATTTTACAAGCATTAATGAACAATTAACCAACACTAGCACTCTTTCCATCTGTAATCCTGTAGTAGGATCACTAATCTCCACCACTAGCAGCTAATGATGAAGGTCTCTTAAGCTTTACTTCTTATCTCAGCCAGTTCTTAATACTTGCATAAGTATGCTTTCTGAGCAAGGCGGCCCCCCATTGCTCTGCGACTTGAATACAAAAGACTGGTGAAATTTTTGAAGGGTTTTCTGTTCAATAACACTTCTATACTTATGTTTGCCTTCCTACAACAACAAACACAAGTGATCAGCAGAGGACTAGCAAGGTCACTAAGGGCTCTGTGTTTCCATACTTGTTCTAATACTTATAAGAATGTATTCATGCCCTATTATATATATTCCCTGGCTACTCAGGCAGAAGCTCTAAACTAAACTAAACTGAAATGAAATAAAGGGGGGAAACAGAAGACTAAAACAGTATTTACTTCAAGAACAAGTTTGCTGTTTGTATCGAACAAAAGAAAGTTGGAAAGTGACTGCCATTAAAAATACATGCAAGATAAACTGAAATTTTTATAGTACACAATACACATGACATTTTCTAACTTCTCTTTCAAAGTGTTCCTGTGTATACTGTACACACGAGATCTG
This sequence comes from Limnodromus scolopaceus, assembly GCA_028565335.1. Taxonomy (NCBI): domain Eukaryota; kingdom Metazoa; phylum Chordata; class Aves; order Charadriiformes; family Scolopacidae; genus Limnodromus; species Limnodromus scolopaceus. The sequence continues at coordinate 16,749,614 of JAOXNO010000004.1, read as the reverse complement.
TGCGCTGGGATGGCAGGGAAGTCGCCATTCTGTTAAGCTTTTCTGAAATAGCTAAGCCAAGCGAAGGCAGTAATACCTTCCAGCCAGGAAGCTGTGAGCACAGTGGGTTCAGTCCCAACCCCCATCAGGAGAAGGTCGACCATAGCCAGGGCGGTCATCCCAGTACTAAAATGGGGTGCTTTTAAAATTGAGCCAAACAGGCCTTCAAGGGTATCTTTTGCTTTTAAGAGAAGTAGATGCACCTAAGCAAGACACATTTTCCCCAGTCCATTTTATTTATAACACGTACAATGCTTGAACACAGCATCCCTGACCCAAGCAGAACTCAGGGCAACTCAGGGGTAGTTTCCTGGCCTAAATGAAAGCCTTGACACAACTACTCCAGCTGGGTCCAAACACTCACTGCAGCTGCTGAGATTGTTGAGGATGGTGAGCAACAGGTGAGTAGCAAAAGGCTAGTTACAGTCAGGGAGGTGACACAGGCCCATTAAAAGCTCGCCCTGACCCTGCTTGCATTAAACTGTGTGGCTGATGGATAAGCATCGAGTTGCTTCATCGTCCTTGGAGATGGAGGTGCATTCTCAGACTGCAACAGGTTACCAGGAGCTGAGAACAAACTTATCTACAAGCTATATCCCCAAAAACGTTTTAGCAACAAATAGCAGCATGAGGTATTGCTGAGGAAATGTGCTGTATAAGCAGCTAGAAACAGAGAATTAATGTTTCTAATGCAATCAAAAGCTGCATCCTTGTATGTTCTGTTCCAAGACGTTTTCTAGTCTAAGGTATACAAAGAAGCTGAATTCACCCGGCACCCATGGCTGAGAGATGTCTTGGAAAAAAACTCCTACTGAGTGTCACAGACACTAATTGGCCCCTACGCAGATACAGGCTGTTTTTCTGTTGTGTTTGTAGAATGCATATCACAACGCTGACCTTTTCCTTCACCAGAGCTCCTCAGCGCAGACAATAAATAGCATTAATTAGAGAAAAAAAACCCCACCACTTATTCTGTACCTCTGCAGGAATCGTGACTAAGCCTTGCTTTTACCACGTTGCCTCCTTTTGCTGTGATTGTGGCTGCCCAGCATGGCCCAGGTGGCTGCGGCACTTGGCAGGCGTGTGGAAGGAGAGGAGTGACTGCTCACACCAGCCCCTCCGCGCGGATGCTTAGAGGGGCAGCTGTCTGGCTGGGGCAAGGGGCCAGGTTGGCCAGCCTTACCTGAAAAGTACCATTGAGATCTTAAAGTAGGCTGTGTGTGTGTGGTAGAAGGAGTAGGGATAAAGGAAAGAGATTCTGGGACTACCTGCAGTCTTTATTTATTGAAGTAAAACTCCAATTTAATTCAAGAGGTATTTTGCCAGAGTGAGGCCAACTAAGATGTCAGAAGCAGGCCTTATGATATCTAGAGAGTGAAATGATTGCTTATGGACAAATCACCAACCATTAGTGAGAAAAGAAGGAAGATTTTGATTTGTTTCACCCAGCTTTTCCATTTTTGAGCCTTTGCTGTTTGGCTTCATATCTGATGTATGGAGATTTCCTTGATGTGACAGTCGCCCGCAGTGTGGGTGGATAGCTCATTCCCACTCCCCTCTTCAGGCTTCAAATCTCAGCAATGACTCCAGGTGACGATGGCAGGATCAGAGGATGGGGAAGAGGAGGAGGATGGAGCTAATTTCAGCTTGACACATTATGGGGACACACATTACATAGGATGCGCTTTGGCGGGTTTATTTAGATTGCCTGTAGATTTGACCGTGAGGCTCATCTGTTCCTGACTGCATAGTAATACTTGAGCCATCTTCAACCAAGCTCAGTGATACCAGCACCAGAGAGAAGCAATTTAACTGTATTAGCACGCTCCATCTATACTACATTTCTATACTAAAAGTGCAAATTATCCAGGACAAAGATCTGGAGTAACACAGCTAAACCCATTCTGATTCTTGATACAGTCCACAACGTACCCTCAGCATACCCCAGGGAAGGCATTTGGAGGGGAGGAAGCAGTTCAGTCCTGGAACATCTCTCTTTCACCAATTCTCTTTTGCAAATACCTGTGGGGAATCCAGGAATGCTGTCCTGGAAAAATGACACAAATGCCACAGCTTGCAAGATCCTTCGATAATAGAAAGATTAACAAGAAAACAAAAATCTGATGCTGTGAAGCATGTTCTGGGGAGTGGACAGAGGGTGGCCTATTTGTCATTATTCTACGCCTCCTGCTCATTTGCACAGCTGTCAGCCCCAGGGCTGTTGGGAGTGCCTGGAATGACAGTATATTATTGGGCTGCTGCAGTAGATGAGCATAAGAACATCCTGGTCAAATGGTTCCTTGGATCAAGCATAGAAACTAGTAACTATTTTTCTCCAGCTGCTCTCAAAATGCTCATTAACTTCCGTTTAATTTTTGTGTTTTCCCAAATGGATGGCATTTTTACTTATACCTGCTGTACAAAGAAAATGTCAGTGTTTAGTGCACTGTTTCCATTTTTATGATAGGATAAAGGGAAAGATAGAAGCTAATTAACAATATTACTTCCAAGATAGCAAAAGGGCTTGTCTGTGATGATAGTGCTTTGAATTGACCAGGATGAAGCCAAAACCTTGGTTCAACATTTCCACTTTGTAGATATTGGATATACTTCTCTACCCCCACCCAGCTCACATATTCATTACCCAAATTGCCTATCCTCAAAGTGATAATATAGTGTGGTACAACATGCCCCGACAGGACACAAATTGACTCTGTGCCTAGATACTACACAGATAGTGTAAAGCAAATATCTCACTCTATTATCTGTTGTCTCTATGAATCAACAGATTACATGGTTCACTGGGTAGCTGAATAACTTTTACACAGTTTGCTCATATCTATTTACACATATTCTACAAAAAATGTATTAACACCAAAGAACAAATGTAAAAAAAGTATACCTGCAGAATCCAGATAAATTACACATGTGAAAAAAACAGAATAAACAGTCATGCTTAAATTTCATCTACAGCATCTGTAGATAAAAAGGGAGTCTCCTCTAGCAACAGAAACCTGATACCAAAATCCTGTGGAAGACCCTAAAAACCTTAAGAGGTACCTTATCATTTGTGACAAATTATGTTTGTAGCTGAGATTATGCACTGCATTTTAAAGAGACTTTACTGTTCCACAGAGTAGAGGTGTAGCCACAGAGGGTGCTTCACTGATGATCTTTACGAAGATGCACCTCCACCTGTCTCTAAGCTACGGATATTCAGAGCACTACATCTCCTGCATTCACCTTCGTTCCTAGATGTTGTTTTGTACAACATGCCACTTTTTTGGAAGACAAAACAGCAGGCCAGGCCCTCCTTTGTCATACTCTGTGTGACAATGTAGTGAGCAGGGAGGTTTGCCCCATGTCATACTAGAAGGGAACCCAGGATTTACACACAGCCCAAACTGCAGTGGATACCATGCTGTCTGGATCACTTGTCCTGGTTTGTCAGCTCCCTCCAACGCAACATTCAAGAAGCAGAAGTGAAGATTGTACAAGCGAAGAACAGAAGATGCCTATGCCTTGCAGTGCTGCAATTTACAAAAGCCAGAATATTCAAATTCCCCCCAATACACACATGTATACAGGCTTTATCTATATATATACACACACACATACATACACACACACAAAGTGGTCTCCCTAAGCAAGTTTCCCTATCCAGTGTCTTCAGCAATTCACATTCTTTTCCACCCAGCTCTGTAACACACTGGTACAACTGTTTGCACTGGTGTGTTAGGAGCTGTTCTCTCTTTTCCCCTTCACTGTTGCCCACAGCCAACTCTTTGCCTTCCCAGATACCATTTAAACCTGTTCCCTGGTTAGGTCAGACCTCCACCTTTATCCTGTCTCACGCTAGAGAGCAGCTTTTCCAGGCAGTTTGTTTTCAAACAGTGGCACTAGAAGCTATTGCGTTCAGGTCTTGTCCTATTGCACGTCTCCTGTGTCCCTGATGCACCTTCTTCCACCAGTGTAGGCAGCTCTCTTCAACAGAGATACAGTCAGCGGGAACTTTGCTTTACCTAGTCATCAAGTGTTTCTTTCCCTTTTTTAAAAGGAAAGCTTGTCTTGAATTCCTGGGCCAGTTATTTCAAACCTAATACTATAATGAAGCAAGGTAGTTTAAAAAATGTATTGTACCATGTGGAAATTAAATGGCAGTATCACAAAAACTTGCAACTATACATCTAATTATATTAAACAGAATGGTAACAGTAATTTATTTTAAGATTAAAACTAAACAGAGAGATTAATTTAACTGAATTTAGCAGCGTGCAGTAGCTGTTTACAGGTATGAAATAAATACTTGTGAAAGAAAGGCTTTTTAGTCCTAATTAAGTGGCAGATGAACAGCCAAAAACTTCTGGATATTGGATTTTTAAAAGTGTGTAGAGGGAGGGGGATTTCTGGTACTCTGAGTTGGTTAATAACATTTAATTTGAAAACGAAGGTTTGTTAAAACTGGTAGATTTTCCTCTGCAAAGTATGCCTGCTACTCTGGGCAACAAATCCTACATGCTTTTGGTAATGGAAGACGCTGTTATAACAGCCTTTTGTGCATCCTGATTGAAAATTCAGCTACATAACCCTCACTGAACTGTTTATCTTATGTACTTATTTAACTAACATTCAAACTGACAAGCCTCCTATTTCTGGGCTTTCTTTTTATACTTTAATGTATGCCTTATCAGATGAAGCTCAGATACTACCAAACTTTGCATGTTTTTGATTTTGCACATAAACTGAAGGGCAGAATTCCAGTCTATGTCCTCAGTCATTCAATTTTTCAAGATCTTTGAACAAGACTTCAAACCCTGCAAAAATACAACCCAAATACAGACTTGCTTCTCTGTCTGTACAAATACGTGAAAGAAACTGGTATGTCAAGTTTCAATGTAGGCAAGCCTAATTGAAGCTTTAACTACATTCGAAACAAGAGGCAGGCAGCACTACCAAACTGCTTTATTCAAGGGCAGAAAGACATTCAGGAATAGAGCTGCTCGAATTATTCATTACAAATAAATTATCCAATTAATTTAGGCAATTTTTCTGATCATTAATAATTCACAAGCTGCTCCTGATGGTGGTGGATGCGTGCATCAGCCCTGATCCTGACAACACTTAGACACATGTTTAGATTTTCATATTCCCCATAATCCCATTGAACTCCATCAATTTTCTCTGTGTGCTGCAGGTGAGCCTATGGAGAGTTTGTGAACAGCTTGTTTCTCTGAGTAGTGTTTTGAGGAGTAATCATTTGCTTGAGTTGTGCAATATTGTGTCTGCACCTAATTGGATGAATGACAGTTCTCCAAGAGGAGAAGACTGAATGCTGAGAAGCAAAAGATTAATATTCTTGTTCAAGTTCTCTTCTTTTTTCACACAGAGGTTTTATTTGAGTAAAGCAGCAGTTTCACAAACATTTGTGTGAAAAAAACCCAAATACTGATGCAAATATTAAAATAGTCAATAAAACAGGTCATACCCTACATGAATACAGACAACAGGAATGAAGGGTTCTGAATACTCTTTGGCCATAGGTACCTTGTGAAGAATAATGTTCCCAGGAGAGGGTGGAAGTGCAAATGCCATGTGGTGGAAAGCATTGTGGACCGCATTTTTTAAAATAGAAGGCATTCCAAGAAGCCTGTTGGGTAATTTGGCTTCCTGGCCTATGTGTGTATTTTAAATATTGCCATCCTAAATGATCAAGACGTTCTTGTGCTACCTCTGTACAGAAGCCCTGGCACTTCCAAGGTACTTTAACTGAAAAAAAATCCCACCTGGCTTGTTCTGTAGCACTCAAGAAAGCTGTGAGCTGTCTTTTGCCTGCCATGCCTATGTTCTCTATGCAAATATTCACTCCTGTTGCAATGTACTTGTGGGAGGTTTAAATGGTTATCATTTCTAGTTCTTTAAGGATATCTTATTACGAAGTGCTTCTGAAATAAGAAAATAATTATTAACTAGCCAATTTATAATTATCTTTCTCATGTGCTAGTTCCTGTTTCTCCATAGGTCCACTTTTTTTGTACCTCAGTTAACATTCTCTCAGACACAATAAAATATTGCAAGTCCCCTGTAAATAAGATGTAATTAAATGTAACAATTCTCATCGATGATTTATACAATTATGCAAATCCAGAGCTGTGCTGACAGCTAGGTATAATGCCTTGCAAACTTTCAATTACCTGCTGTCCACCAACTGCTGTCTCACTCAAATCAGCATGAATTGCAGATCACTTTAGTTCTTTTCAGAGAGGCCCAGTTATAGTGTGATCCCAGAGTCTGACATAACAAAACATGATAGCTAAAACACAAAGGGAAGCAGGCTTATTTTTCTATCTGATATCTGACAACAACTTGGATATAGTGAGTATTTGATTCAATTTTGTGTGTCAGGTGGCAGTGGAGTAGACAATAAGGTGCCTACAGTATTTATGAACAGGCAAACACCACAGTTCACTGACGAGGCAAAATAATTTTAGGTAGCACTGAACCTGTCTGCTTGCATTAAGTTGGGGCAGATTTCTAGGTTGGATAGAAAAGCTGCAATTTATTTTTTTTTCCTTTAACAAAAGGCTGATAACCACTCTCACTGCTAGCACAGAACTTAGGGCAACTCTGACCACCAAGTCTTTATGTCACCTTTTCACCTAACTGTTCGTTTAACAGAGCCTCTTTCATTTGCACTCAGCACAGCGCAGGTATCTGCCAGGCTGGATTTCAATCATATCGATGCACTGTCCACATAGCATAGGAAAAGAAATGTTACCCCTAAGGTCCCAAGGAGGAATAACCTGCTGGAGTCTCAAATCAAGTGGCTCTGGACTGTGCCAAGGAGGTTCTAACCCATGCTCCATGGCAAGTATAGTTAGATACCAGCACGTCCAGTGTTTCTCTCAAACAAAGCATATTTTTTTCTGTTATTGCTCCACTGGGCATCAGTTAGGAAGATTATTAACACAATTTCTACTGTATAATTAGGAAAAGCCTTTCCACGAGAATTTCCGTCAGCCTGTCGAAAGGAGCTACCATGGCCCATGCTGTAACAGACATGCTGCCAATACTCCTCTATTTCAGTGCATGCATTTGTGGACAGACCTGCATGCTCCCTTCAGTTGCACAGAGATAAGTATTTCCAGGACATCCCAAAACAGCAGAGACTTATGGATCAAGACCTGTGGTGAGTGTGATACTCTAACCAATTCAGTGCTCTTACATCAATGCAAAATCCAAATGTAAGTGAGCGACACTACACTGACAGATTATTTCCTTGACTAACAGTAGTATGTCTAGAGGTTTATTGAAATTACTAATTCAAGGGGTTAGACATTACTGGTCTTCTAGTGCAAAACTCTCTATATTATTCCCGTTATTCTGGGGAATGAAGATTTTGGGAAACCAAATGTCACTGTTGACCGTGCAGCCACTAATATCACTACTATGGTGATACAAGTACATGCCAAAGCCTTTGGGTTGGTGGGCACAGCCTGGTCTGCCTCAGCCTCTCTGCATGCCTTGCCATGGGAGGAGCTGCCCTGCTCAGTGATTTGCAAAGACGAGCGGTGAGGTTCTCCTTGCTCACCGAGGAAATTTTGGCCCCAAGGAGGTAAAGACGCCTTGTCCGCCATCATCCCAGGCTGCCCAGGGCAAGCGGGACAGAGGAAAGACACTGTCCCTCTGTTAAAGAGGAGGAGCCGTGGGGAGTCCCTGGCGCTGGGCCCGGCCGCAGCTGCTCCCGGCAGGGCAGAGGGGCCCATCGCCGCCCTGAAACCTGCTCCTGCCCTCGCACTGCAGCCAGCGCCCGCTGCCCTGCCGCTGCCTTTTCCAGGGGATCCTTTGGTAGATAGCCTGCCTCCTGCTAGAGTGATATTTCAATCAGGCAGAGGCTTTTCTTGAGGGGAGGGGCAAGGGGAAGCAGGGGGAAAAATAAACTATTCCCTCTCAGGAAGTTTCACAGTGATTCTGTGAATTATTATTTGAATCTGACCATATTCAGAGACATATTTTCCCCCAGAATTGCCAGCTGGCCCCGAATTCTCTGACCTGACTGCACTCAGAAGTCTTCATCCTAATCCCAAACTATTCATCCCAACACTTCTGCTGCCATCAATAGATTTAAGATGTTTTTAATGCCTTCCTTGAACTTGCCTTGTCTCCTGTCAGCCAGCCAGAAGTGGTTTTTATCAGGAATAAGATTCAAAGAGCCTGCCCTGCAGCAATCCCATCGTGCACTTCTTTGTCAGAATCCTAATGACGATTTATATATACTTAAGAGACTATCTCCAGCTGTAAAACTGAAAAGCTTCTGGGGGTCTATACAGTTCCCTGACCTCAGACCTATTTTTATATTTTGATCTTGGGGATAGTGCCTCCCAACACTCCGAATCCTCCAGTTATCCCTGCGGTAACAAAGCGCTAGCTTAACCAGTAGTAGCAAGACTTAAAACAGGGCACTCAGGATCAAAGTGGCTAACAAACTTGAGTATTAGCCACTGCGTCAGCCCTAGAGATAGTCACGTTAAACTGTAGCATGAATATGGCTAAGCCTCCATGCTAAAACTAAACATTGCGCTCCAGAGGACGTGCATCTAAAGAGCCGTTTTTGCCGAGGTACCTATGAAAGCATGCTCAATTTACCATGCTAAACAGGCATCTACCGCAGACACTCTCCTCCCAAGCAGAGAGGAATTATACAATTATGTTGCTTTTAGGCTCCATGGAGCTATTTTTAGGACTTTTCCTGTGTTATTTGCTTTTACTTTCATCTCAAACAATTACAGAAGAGATTTTGCTGTATTGATTCGGAAGAAATGAGGAAATACAGAGAGTGAGAGAGCACTGATGAGTCTGGATTAAGAAAAAACATAGCCAGGATAAGGTCCTGTCAATGAACTGACACTTCATTTTCCTTCCATTGTCTGATTACCAGAAGAGCAGTACACTAGCAACAGGGATGATCACATGAAGGCGGGAAAACACAACTGTCAGGCTTCAAGGACAAAGCCTATTCTTACATCGCCATTCCTTAAATCCAGACATTAGAGCAAAAGGAATGAGAAAAAAGCAGCTCACTCATGGATAGCTTACTGAGGATACTGCAAAAGATTATGCTAATCTTCACTTCATTGTCCTCTGCAAAATGTTTTCATACCATGCCTTTTATCTGTGGAAGGGATGCACAACCTCTCAACTCTGTGACAGCGAGCACTTTCTGTGTGGTTTCTGCGTAATTAACACCAGCACTAGACCTTTTCATTTTTGCTACTCAAGCTTATGGCCTTTTAAGGGTACCCACAGGGGAGCATCCCTCACCCCTTTGCTTGTGGCCTAAGTGATAGTCCCAGCTTATCCTTAGCTACATATACCATCTGTTAATAGCAGAAGGATCAAAAACTTTTGGCTAGCCTGCATTTTTCAAAGAATGGGGGCAGGCAGCATAAACAACACATTAGACCAGATTTCTAAGAGTTTTAATTCTGAGTTGGGGCCTAAAGACTTTTGGTTTTATTTAAACTGCCATTGCATTATTGTCTAGATTATGTGCACATGCACAGTCATCTTAGGAGGTGGCTTGAATTAGATAAAAGTTAGCATTTAATATGAAATCCAATCTAACATAGTCCAATTTTATCAAGGAAGCGTGAGATGTTGGATACCTGTATTTTTTGGCAATCTGCACACAATAAATGCTGAAGCTGCAATTTTTCCCTGAAGTGATCATCTCACATTTGGGAGTAAAATCAGATGCTTGAGAGTGTATTTGATACTAGTGATAGCGGGAATTGCACCCCAATAGTGACACAGGAATTGCCCCTGAGCAGCACAGACCAAATCTGACACTCACAATTAGACATTTTTCATATTTATCTCCAGAAACTGCGTAATGCTTAAGAAGTAAAAACGATGAATTATTGTGGTGCTTCAGCCTTAATATTTATTTTCACCAGTTTTCCTACACGCAGATTTTATCTAATTAAGCGTGGGGTTTTTTAGTTTTTTCCTGCCCAGGTACATTATTTCCCTGTTCAATTTTCCCACCAGGCCTTGTCACATTGGTGCTCTGGCCTCCAGGCACGTACACACCATGTTTCTTTTGAAGGTAGAAAACACACAAGGGTATTTCACAAGAGTTGCATGTATTTTTGAGGCTCACCACCTGCTTTACCACCTCTCTGGGAGCAGGGGCTAGGGAAGGAGCAGCAGGCGCATCTAGCAGCAGGGCAATGACCTGTGGAGACTTTGGCCTGTCCATGTGGTTCCCAAACCCACTGAGGCTCCAGTAGCTCATCGTTGTCGCCTGCCACTTTTCAGTTTGCAGGAAGGCTACCAGTGACCCAATGAATATAACAACAGTGAATATTTTTGTGGCATTCATGAGATTACCACTGAAGTTGCCTTGGTAGTGGACTACACTGTAGACAGTGACTAGACTTCTGCATTGCCTTCTGGGCATGATATTGGATATAAGGAGCTGAACTCCTTTAAGGTTTATTCAGAAGCACCAGCTATGGTTATATGGTAGGGATGGGCTAAAAGCACAGCTTTTCTTTCCATATCCATATGCATTGATATACTCTTCCCTCCCTGAGAAAGACAAATGTGCCTTGAGATAGTTTGGCAACATGACAGATGGTAACTACCACTGTGGCTTATTACAGTGCTGCCAATGTCTCAGATGTGCATTAAACTCATACACTGACAGGAAGTCTCAAGGAAATGTTGTTCTACATTTTTGTGCACAGGCATAATCCCTTTTCAAACAAAAACCCCAAAGACATGAAGATTTAAAACTCTATCTGCCAGGATGTCCTGCACCAAAGGGTAAATACTATAGAGAAACTCTGTGTTCCTGATCTGAAGTAACACCATGTTCTTAAATCTGAAACCAGCTTGTTCATCACTGCACATAAAGAACTTGAAAGCCTCACTACTCCAGCCAGTTCTCCTCCAAGCAACCTAAAGTTTCTATCTACCATACAAAGAAACAGGCTGCAAAATAAGTGCTTGAGAGAGAGAGTTTTTTAAAACTTACAGGTGGGAGTAAACACTTAGTTAAATTTATATCACTTCAGTGTTCTGAAATAATGAACACACCTCATTATTTTTTTTAAAAAATACCACCTTTTGAACTGTTAAGACCTTATATGTTCTCAAGTTCCATCAAAACCAATACAAATTCTGTGTCTCTGGAGAGTACAGGAAGGTCATAGGATGTTTGTCCTCACCTTTCATGTCTGGAAACCTGAGCTGAAATCCTGCATTAGGTGGCAAATGAACATAGAAGTGCTGATTGCTGGCAATCTCTGTCCCTGTCTGAAAAATGAAGTCTTAATTTGCCATTATATCTTCTTTTTGCTTAAAGAGGTTATTGAGAAAAGATCTTTAGAAAACTGGGCTTAGGCTTCCAGGATAAAATAAAGTGAAGAAGTTTCACAGGACCCAGCCACACTTTGTTAGGTGCAAGCTTAGTCCTATGAGCCTTCATTTTCATAGGCGCTGGCAATAACATCTCATTTTACAAAGAAATTTAGGAAAAAGGAACTGCACCAAGAACCATTACCACAGACTCAACTGCCATGAAGCTGTCACTGAAAAAAGTGAGAAAACAAACACCTTTTTTACATTTTGAAGTACAAGAAATGGTTCACGATCTGAAAAGCAGAATTGGAAGCCACTTTTGAGTTCTGTGTAAACACAAATCACTAAGGTTGCTATCATTATAAAAATAGTCATAGTGTTCTAAAGAGATAATTCCAGCAAGGATTTTGGCTGGGGAACTCGGGCAGAATTCACGTCATTTGGGATGAAAATTGAACAGACTGCCCATACAGTGTCCAAACTATAAAATGGATTGAAGCAACCATACAAAATTAAAGGGGTGGAAAAGTCACATGATAAATTTTCACTCTTTCTTCTAAAAGAGAAATCTCAGCGTGATTTCTCAGTGCATGCCAAAAAAGGCCACTCATTAGATAGGATCTTTTTTTCTGGTTCTCATTCAGCTCCATTGACATACATGGAGTCACATCTAGTCTGCACCAGTTTAAGTGAAAAGAGAAGAACACACGTGTTTATGTCTGACCTCTGAAGGCCAGATTTTCAGTTCATGTAAACGGGAACAATTTAGGATTGTCCCTGTGTCATGTGGATAATTTTAAACAATCTTAAGAGGACCGTTTAGGTGAAAATATAAAAATATAACATAAATATAACATTTCCTTGTTGCCAACATTCACAGCAGGCTTACAATGCTCACAGCACAATAATTCTTGTAAACTGAAACTTAGAAAGAAGGAAATTTCCTCTCCTACCTTCATCCAGGATCCTAGTACAGTGACACTCCAAACAAAACTAAACAGGCCTGTGTTTCTAGGAGGAAAGCCATCATTAGACTCAAACCAATAAGGTCAAAACCTTTGGCTCGCTGCCTGTAACTTTACTGTCTTTCAGAAGTTTCCAAAATTTTCCCATGATTTGGAAAAAATGAGGTAAATTTGCTAGCGTCTTTTTAAATGAGCTTTTAAAAAGTTATCCAAAATGCCATTCTCAGTAGCTGGCCTGTTAAATCTCCTATTAACTACAGACAAAAAGCATCACTAGCAACTAAGGTTTTCTGTAATAAATGCACAAATAATCTACTTTGAGTTTTATAAGACTGGCAGTCCACCTAATAGTCACAGTTCCTGCAAGTGTTAAGAATCACTAGTTTCTCTCTTCAGTGATGCAATTTTGTGTAATTATATTATGCTAGATCTCATACACCTCTGCAAAACAGCATTGCTGTGAAAACACCACTTACTGGCTACCTAGAGTTTTACTTGCTATAAGCTGTTTAGACCACATGAAACCTGCAATACACTGTTAGATCTTTACAAATTTCATGAAATCTTTTTCGGATATCCAAAAAATCCTGAACTGCTTGAATCTTTTGTCTCCCAGCACTGGGGACTGACCCATAATCTCTTTCCCAGCCAGTATACCAAATCTGTAGCCAACCTTGTCACTGACTCCAACAGCTGCTTAAATTCACCAGAGGGGATAGCAGCAATCCTACTTCTAAAAGAACACCACAAGGCTTACGTTCATGATGTCTTGAGGAGACACTGAAAGGAAGGTCAAAGGTGAAGAAAAGATAAAGTGCAGTACAAGAAGATCAGTAAAGTTGAATCTTCTTGATGAAAAACTCATGTCTGTTTCTTCATGATGCAAACAACATAACTTCATTTCAAAAAGCCTCTGGTTTTTGTTGATTTTTTTCTCTTCTCTTTTGGTTTGGAGTATTTTGAAGTTTATTGAAGGATTTTTTCTTTTTTTTAGGTCAGAGCTCTGTGCATCTAAAAGCCTTATTCAGTTGTTCTTGTCACGAGTACTTTGTCTTACACAGGCTGCATTACTCTTGTAAACAGAGGCAGCATCAAAGTGAAAGCAGATAGAGTCACATCAGTGGATTAAGGCCTTCTGCATGATAAAGTAGCTACCTAGGGTGGGATAAACTTAATATGTGAAAGAATGTTATTGAGGAGGAATAAAGTGCCAAAACTCTGTCATTCTCTTCGTAATGTCCTAATCTAATGCCTGACACCAAGGCCTTAGGCCAGTGTTAGTGTTAATCAATGAAATACCCATCTGTGTTCCCTGTCCTTATCGCTATTTAAAACTAGCCTAAACTCAATTATTTTCCCTTAGAGACCAAGATGGGATATTAAGTTGAGTGAAAGGGATTGTGTCCCACAAAGAAATCCCAGTGTTAAAATGCAGAGGTGTCAACATTGCTAACTAAATTTCAGTTAAACAGAGATTAAATGCTAGCTCTTTGGACATGAAACACTGCATAGATTAAATCTGGCTAAAAATCCTTATTTAGAGAGTGGCTAAAAACTGTTAAGCAGTTTAATCAACTTATAATGTAAATTTTGTTCCCTCATATGCATTATTTATCCCCTGCAATAAGCATTGTACAATAAATGTTTGAAGAGCGCACTCGGCTAAAGCAATAGGAAAGCACAGCCTCTTGCTGTTACCCAAAGCTGTGAATGATACGGACATTGCCAGATACATAATGGTTATCTGAGGAGTATGTAATTTATCCCACGAGTGAACTGCAAATCTCGTAATTCAAGACTGCCTTAGTCACAAATGAGTTATGGAGGTGTTTTTCACAAGTGGGATTAATCTCGCATCCCATCAATGCTCATTATTGTATTTTTGGTTTGTATCACCAAGATAAAAAATATTATCTATTTTATTAAATGTTCCAACTTGTTTGGCTTGTCTTTTTGTGCCTTTTTTTTTTTTAATTAGAACTCCATGAAGACAGGAAGGCTCTGCAGAAGTACACAGATACTAAGGGCACTTCTAAGTGAGTATAGAGAAAAGAGCTAAATAAACCTCTGAATTAATAAGGAATAAAAACTTTCGGCTGTTTTGTAATGAGCACTTTCTGGGGTTAATTTCTGAATAGTCTCTGTGTTGAACTCACCATATGCATTTCTTAAGAATTTTCTTTTCTGTTTCCTTTTTTAATTGTAAATTAATTGGGAATGCTTCACTACCTCAAGCACTTTTTTTTTTTTCAAAAATCTTTTAAGATTGGCAGTTAAAAAATGGTACATAAATGAAAATCAAAAACAATTTTTTCCAACTGAAGAGATATGCATTCATTTAGGCATATATGAATAAAAAAGATACAGAAGTGACTAAAATCAGACAAACTTTTCTAATAAGACCCTCATGGCAGTACCAGAGAGAAAACAGAAAAAACATCTCTTTGGCTCACTTTTTCTGCCAGTAAATCATCAAGTGCAACCGCCTTCATGGTATTGGTCTTACTCTTAGACATCTGGTTTTGGTTCAGTACACTTTTTTGTTTCTCTTTGAGCTACCACTATAATTTGCTTGATTGCCACTTTGCATCTTTGTTTATCATCTCAAGCAAATTGGCTGAAGGGAGGGCAATAACATTTTCTTAACACTGGTAAGCACAGGATGCTGGAAGGAGTTTGGGTGCTGTGAATGGGGTCTTTTTCTTCTTAGCCAGAAGAATGGGCATAAATGCAATGGAGCTATTTGAATGTGGGGGTCCCTGCTCTTTCTCCTCTAGCAGAAGTTACACTTATTATGTACTTTCTCTTTGGTAAACAAAATGTACGTTTTTCTCATTTGCAGACTAGCTTCTACTTTTTTTAGACTTTAAGACTTTCTCATTTAAAAAATAACAGATTTCTGTCTTGTTTACTTGGGACCCCAGGCATTGGAGCTAGTTTTATGTGATATACAGTCAAGAACAAAAAGCAAACATGATTGTATGAGGGGTTTGGGTTGGTTTTTTGTTTGTCTTTTTCTTTTTTCCAAGAGGGAGGGATACAATATTTCAAATTATAGGCAGTTGTGAAATTTCGGTTTACACAGTGCAGAAAATGTAAGTAGTTCTCGGGTCATTTAGATATTTCTCAAGGTGACAGTTGGAAAAGTTCATAAAAAAGCATTGTTCGAAGCCTGAAAAAGTAATTTTGTCAAGATTTATGGGCAGTATTAAAGACTTGAGGAACTAAGGGATTCAAAAATCTGCTTCTAACATAGCTGAGTGAGCTTTGGCTTGTACTTTAGAAAGCACTGTATCTTCTTGGGTTAGCAGAAATTGTTAATGATAATATAGAATAGAAGGTTGGTGCGAGGGCTTCTCTTAAAAAAAATTATGCTTTTTAGATCCATTCTCCTCTCCAAGGTCTCAATATTACTTTGACTGAATAAAATTGTTCCTAGAGGGTTGCATTACAAAGGCTGAGTCTACCCTATTTTGATGATTCCCAAACTTAAAGAGAGGCACATACGACAATAAATAAAAAGGCGCTGCTAGTAGCAGGCATTTAGAAGTCCCATACTGGTGAAAATTTGAAGCCAGCTGTATACTGTTCTCATCACAAATCAACCTTTCATGTTCTCAGTGACAAACACTAAAAGAATGTGCTGGTTTAAAATTCTTAAAAATTCTTAGTACTACTTTGCCTTTTTATTATTTTTTTTTTTGCAAATTTAGGTGTACACAAGTGGCTTTAGGTGGGTTTAGGGTTACATTCATGGCTTGGGAGGGGTGTCTGAGGAGGTCATGAAAACCTTGCACTTATGAACTAGGGCAAAGTTTTGCTTCTGGCTTCACTCTCCACCCTGGCATTAGAGGGCATTGTGTTATTATGGTTCCCATCTCATGAGACAGACATAAAACCAGAGATTCATACACATGTATATAAATAAAAGTCCAGACTCCCTGCCACAAGTTGCATTAGTTGTATTAATACTGCAGCTCTAATTCATTCTTCCTAGTTGAATCCCTCTGCAGTTGTTACAAGCAGTTTACTTTCTGCCTGTAGTTGCTGGATACTATTTCTGTGCATGACAAATACATGGTACACTGCAGAAGTGGCTGCATTTCAGGGACAGTTAAATGCTTCCCTGTTCAAGCAGTACGCAAGAAGTATGGCAGACCGCTTGAAAACCTTGTAGGACACATTGTCAGTTTTGAGATGCTGGTGGTGGGAGGGCCTCAGACTAAGTACTGAATGCTCACAAAAAGCACTTGATAGAGCATGTTGTTTTATTCCTTTTAAATTTTTAGAGGTAAGAGGTCCCAGAGAAAATGGGGTAGTGGCACAAATTGCCTTGGAGCTCATCACACACAAGAAGAGTCTGAATCCAAATTGGGAATACACCTGTAGGAAATTAGCTTCCCTTTTACTGATGGAGAACTGAGGCAGGGGACATACATCAGGCAGAGCCAAGGAAAGGCTCCCCAACCCCTGTGCATGCCTGCACTGTTTCAACCATGGGCCACTCTCCCAAAGTCATGCTGGTGCAGAATGGTTCTGCTCCATCTCCATCACAGGGCTGGAGCTATGTGCTACAAGACAACCAATCTCATGCAAAGGACACAACCTAATGCAATTCCAATATAAATTATGTATGAATATTGAAGCACGAG
This sequence comes from Limnodromus scolopaceus, assembly GCA_028565335.1. Lineage (NCBI taxonomy): Eukaryota > Metazoa > Chordata > Aves > Charadriiformes > Scolopacidae > Limnodromus > Limnodromus scolopaceus. The sequence goes on along the minus strand of JAOXNO010000004.1, from coordinate 16,732,594 downwards.
ACAGTCGGAAAGCACATTGTGTAATTCAGCAATTCAATCATGTTTGTTGTTAGTGTACAGTACTGTACACTATAGTTGGAGAGCGGAACTGTCTCAGAGTCAAGTGGATCAAAAACAGTCTGTAAGAGCCAACTAAAAAAGGCTATTGTACTTAGTTGACTGAAGTGGAGAATGAAGTGCTCTCCCTCAATTAAGAAAAGTGTGGTGGAGCTGATTAACCTGCTTGTTACCTTGGTAACCTGAGATTTAGATTGCGAATGAATACACAAGGCTGTCGATACCTTTTATCAGACAAGAGTCTGATGAACAGTTTGAGTGAGAGAACTATGGGGCAGAGAGCTACTGACACTTAATCTGTTTATGACACAACACTCTTAATTGATAAGAGGTAGTCAGTGCTACTATATATGTAAGTCACCAATAAATAGCACAACAGGCATATGCTATGCTGCAGCTGCCCTGCAGGTTGTGCACACAGACCTAAACACTCAAAACTCTTCAGTGGTGCACCTCCCCTGAGCCACCACAAAAGCTACCTGCCTTTGGGTTGGGCTGAGCTCTCACAGCATCCCCTGAAACCACCAGTGCTCCTGTACGCAAAGTGCCCATGCTGCACCTTGTGCACCTCAGCTCTCTGCTCACTTCATTCTTTGTCTTTAGTGCATCTCAGGCTAATGGGTAAGACTTCATATTTATTAACATTAAGCATCTTTCACTAGCTCTCCACCCCTTTCTAGAAAAGGCCTGAGGCTACATTCTCCCCTCAGTTACACCTGTCCAATCCCATTGACTTCAGTGAGATTGAACAGGTGTAAGCAAGGAGAAAATTTGGCCCCCTGTTGTCTATGAATTGCATTATCTGTGTTCACCACTGCCTTGACTTTATGTCACTGGCAAGTATAATTAATTTATAGTTTGTCTTACTCTCTTAGTTGTTTAATAAATAGATGAAAACAGAAGACTCCTGAGGGACTTACTCCAGTTACCTGTAATAGAAACTCCCCTACTGAAACAGCTTCTTCAGGAATATCCTTCATACTTCCTTTTCTTTTTATCAATTCTTTATGAATTTTCATTATCTTCTCTGGATTTTGCAGTTCTGCAGAATCACATTTCTTGTGTGTCATGATGTGATCTGTTAGGAAAAAATGGTGATGCCACCAGCTGCTGAAAACAGAGCTGATCTTAAACTGAAAATATCTTCCATTTGACTTTTGCAAAGACCAGCATCTGCACTTAGCATGAGGAACACGATCAACTAGTTAAACATGATCAATTAGTTAAAATAGATCACATTGCAATAAAGACTGTTGCCTGAATTAAATTAAAGACAAAATCAAGGAGTCCTCAGGGAAGGCATTTGACTCCTTAGGAAATGTAACTAGTTTTGTGAGCCTGAACTGCAGCTTTCTGAATAGCAGTTACTGTTCTATGTCCCTAGCTGTCTTAGAAAGTTGGGGCTATCTGACCACCTTCCAACTGTCCCAGCACTGAATCTATCTTTATTAAACTAGGAATGCATAAAACTGTTGCTTGATACCAGCATAATCCGTCAAGTGCAGCTAAACAGTCGGCTAACACAGAAAAGAGAAAGCTTCACCCCAGTAAGAAGGAAATCCCTCCAATGAGATCATCATGGCTATTACTGCTACAACCAGTAGACTCAAAATTAATATAATTTAAGCATAAAGAAGGAAATTAGCAATCCTTACTTGTCTTCCATATGGCACTTTACAATAGGCACTCTCATCATCCCTATCTTGTAGGTGTGTTATGAAGAGGGACACTTGAGCCAAAGATCACCCAGCAGATCAAAGGGAGAGCAACGACTAGAACACAGGCTTCTCAAGGTCTGATCTGGCATGCTGTTCTCTAGACCAAACCTACTGTGCACCACAGCAAGTCAGTCGAGTTGAATCCCATTCCAACATGCTCGCTTCACAGGCACTGAAAACTCTGTACATTACTGTGCAAAAAAATCTGACTTGCCTTGTGTGGTATTTCTGCTTTTCATGTTTATTAAACACTGTCCCTGCTTTCAGCAGCTCAGTTTTCTGCAATGATAGTACCAGGGACGATCAAGCTGCTGGGAGACAAGGAATAGCACTCCACGTTTTTAGGCTTGTTTCTCAGGCTGCCACAATTATTCTTCTTTTCTTCTTCCACTCATTTGTCAGGTATAACAGTGTAGGGTCAACCTCTCATCAGTATTTGCATTAGATGGCCATCTCTACTGGGGCTACTCTCCAGTTGTTTATTGATCTGTTTTGAGGGGACATAGACCATACTGGAAGGACTGAAAATCCCACAATAGTGTCATTCATGTAGTAGAAAAGAATTTTAACCCTGCAGTTCTTACTAGTCAAAAAATACACATCTTACACATCTCACCTTAATTTTATGTGCGACAGCTGGAAGCACAATATCTATAAAACTAGACACACTTCAAAAGAAGGATGGGAACTAAAAGAAAAAAAATCAACTGAAAAAACAGCTGTTGTTCCTACAGATCTGAGAGCCCATTGAGCGCACCCTTTTACATTGCTCTAAAATGCAGCAAGAAAGAGTGTTCTTGTAGCATTTCAAGGAGAAGCCAAACATGCAGAGATCACTGTTTCTCATGATACTTTGGAGAGAAGAGAGACTCTGGTGGCCAGGACATTCCCAGCCAGGAACGGAAGGATTTTTTTGAAGGACTGACATATTGTAGTGTTCACAGGATACCACTGACTCAGTTCACTGGCTCCCTAGAAATCTAAACCTGGCCTTGCCGGTGTTATGTTGGGTGACTGCTATTGAACAGGTTGATTTTACTGTAACTAAGAGCTCTTCTTTGCAGTCCTCAAAAACACTTGCAAAGAAAACTACAGTAAACGCAAAAGTCACAAAGTTACTATGTAGAAACAGCTCTCTTTGCAGAACATGTTGTATCCAGGAATATCTGATGTAAAGCTATTTTTTGCCTGTCTTTAGCCTGTTCTATAAGCTGTCAATGAAATAAAAGCATGATTTTGTTGGAACCTGCTTCCCACCTTGTTCAGTTTTTATGGTCCAACGCTAAACTGCATCTCCCATGTGGTGTAACCAAATTGTAAAGACCAAAAAAAAAAAAAAAAAAAAAATCAATATTAGTCTGAAGTGCTATAGAATCACAGTTTAAAAGAGTCCGCAGGAGCTCTCTGGGCAGCTGCTCTGCCCAGCTTGGCCTTCCTCCCGCTGCCCCAGTCAATGCACTGGCCTTCCTTCAACGCGGGGGGAGGCACCAGGCTGAACCCTCCCACAAGGAGAGAACCCCACCAGATTCACCCTAATTATACACTAACTATGGTAATGGCTCTGGAAGGGGGGGAGGAGGATGGGAGGAGAGGCTGTAACGTCTCCATTTCTTCCTGCTAGATTCTGTATGCAGTCTGGCTCCCAATTTCCACTGCTTTGTTTTTGTTATAATATCCTGAAAATGGAAATGAAATATATTGTTTTGAGCTAAGTAGGCATTTTCTGTGATGAAAGTTCACCTTGTCTCACTCTCCTTCCCGCTTTTCTTTACAGCATAGGGTAAGGTGAACAAAATTATTATTTTGGTTTGATCCACAGTGACAGTTTTTTAGCATACAGCCATACCAAAGGAAAAAACCCAAGTTTTATCATGAACCTCTGAAAACACAAGTATTTGTGCCTTACTGCAATTGAGAATTTCTATTCCTTCTATTCCTTCCCTCCCCACCCCATGTTTCAGAGCCCAAGATGCAAACAGACCCCGTCCATCCCAGCTGGAGGAGCAGCCACCGCGTGCTGTGTCCCTCCCAGGGGAGAGATTTGGGAGACGCCGCGTCCTGCGAGGGCTGAGCCGGACTCGCTCAGCCCCTTGGCAGGGTCGTCATCACCCTCGCTAGCTGGGTTTACAGAACAGACCACTTTCTTTGCTGGCAAAAGGGCTTGTGGCCAACAAGATTTTGAAAACAAATATATACACAGGAACAACTTACCCACGCAGCAGCTTAAAAACCCCCAAACCCAGCAGAAGACTCGAATCCCTGCTGATGGGCGCAGCTGCAGTTGCTATGGAGCCCGCGCAGCCGTACCCTTGATGTGCTCTGCTTTATTTCACACTGTCTTCTGCCTGTCTCGGAGCAGGCTGCGGCTGCATCCCTGTCCATCCCTGCGCATCCCTGTCTGGCTGCATCCCTGTCCATCCCTGCGCATCCCTGTCCATCCCTGCCCCAGGCTTTTGCTTCACAGATTTTCTCTTTTTATTTTTTTTTTCCTTTTAAACAGAAGAGCAGTAACTCTGCTGCAGACCAGTAAATTATATTTACAGTAAGATCTCAAGGGACCCTAGGCAGAAGGCAGCACCTGAAGCACGCTGCCACGCTGCTGAACTTTGCCGACTGAAGAATTTTTGTGACAGATTTAATTCTCTATCATTTTAGTCAAAATATTAAGATAAAAAAAATGCAATGACGATGTCAAAAATCAAACCAAAACATTTTAGAATGACATTTGATTTTTTAGAATCTTACATTTAATTAAAACCAAGAGTTTAAAAGCCCTAATTTAAAACATTTTCTTCCAAGAATACATTTGTGTCAAGTGAAAAGTTTGTCTTCTATCTGGGAGGGGCTTAAAGGGAGAAAGAAGTTTCCCAATAAGAAAAAAAACCCTGAGATATTTCAGTTGGGCTGGCACATGAACTACGCTGAGCATTTTCACCACCTTGTGTTAGTACAGGCTACCCCTCTCCAGAGAGCAAATATCTCAAAGGACTACAGAGAAACCCCCACCCCGATCCCCGCAGGTCTGCCAGGGGTGGCACTGGGCAGCAGGGCACGGGCACACACCGCGGGAACTGGCATCCCCTCTGCCCGGCACCACCTCCCACCCAGGGGCTCAAGGTCAGCAGTGAACCCACAGAGCACAGAACAGCCTACCTGCAATTTGCACTTCATGTCTTTTTTAAAGAAACCCCAAAACCCAACAGTTGCCTAAAACCCAGGCAGGACGTGGAATGGGTGTCCTCCTGCTTGAGGCCAGCCAGCTCCACCATCTAATTCAAGAGGGGTTTGGTGAGGAAAGTGCCTTACTCGGCCAGGAAGCAGGATGGGGTTTTTTCCTGCTCGTGCCAAAGAGAAGGGAATTTTGTTCTTCTTTGTCCTTTATCATCTCTGATGACTGAGCAGCAAATGCTAAAAATAACTCTTCATGCTTCATCTTCAAAGTAGATGTGGTACAATGCCTAAAAAAGCCCCAAACCCTATATCCCAGAGAGAATATTACAAATATTGCAGAATCCAAATTGAACTTTAAGACGAAGCGTGTAAACTGCCAAATGTGGTATCGTACATACAGCTCTGGCTCTGTGAGCTCCTTTCCAGCCCTCTTCTCGTGAACGAGACAGCAATTAAGATAGGCACACAGTTCCAAAAAGCAGTCTAACAAAAAGTGCGTATGATTTACTGCACAAAGGCACTTTTGGAAAGAAACGACCTAAGATCGTTATGAGTTGTAGAAGAAATACTGTAATCTCCAGGGGCAAGTCAGGGCCATTCAGGTTTTCACTTCCTTCGTATTTCTGATGTTGAATCCAGGCTTTAGGGACAGGCAGTTGGCACGGCACACTCCAAACCGAGGAACTGGTTTTGACTTCCATATGAAAACACAACAGTAATGACATAAATACATTTTTGTAACAAATAACTGCTACTAATCCCACCTGCATGACTGATGGCCTAAGCTTAGATGTGATCAAACTCTAAATAATATGAAATAACGTCTCAAAATTTTGACTCAAAGCGTGTCAAGCTAGTGCTTGGAATCCAAAACTCCAAGGAAACTTCAGGGACCCAAGCTTGCACTCGTGTTACTTTAAATAGATGAGTCACATTAATGGGAAATAAGCATGGATGAAATGATGGTCACAATCCCAACCCTGAGCTCTGGAACCAAAGCTAGGGTTCATGAAACCCCATCTCTAAACTGATATGTCCACATGTGACACGATGTGCCAGAGCTGAGAGCACGGACACGGGGGCTGCAGCACAGGGTTAAAGTGATGATAAACAGAGAGAGGGTACTTCAATGCTCTTAAACCACACCCAGAGCCAGTAGGCACACTCCTAGAAACAGCGGTATTTAGAGAAGTGATAAGCAATAACGGATGCTAAGGCAAATGCAAAGATGACACACACTAAGCCCGAGGGTTGGCTGGAGGCAGGAGCAATGTATTTCACAATTCCAGAACAGTTTATTAGTGACTGAATTATCTGGTTTCATTTAGTGCTGATGTACATGGTAATACCTTCAAACTCTGTCCCAAAGATGCATCAGCTGTTTGAACAAATCCTTGCATCATTTGCTCCTTGTCTTTCACTCCTGATTTGGAGATTCACATGTACATCTGTTCCTGTGTAGACATTCCTTCCCAGGAGGTGCATCTCCTCTCGAGCCCACTAACACTACTTGATACCACAGTTTGCTGACTGACATAGAAATACAAGCAGAAGGAAAATATTCATGTCTGTATGATATTCTTCAGAGCCAAATGCAGTTGTTGAGTGACTTATTTTAAATGACAGTAATGATATTTTTAGCAGAATTTTAATAGCACCTTTTTTCTTTAGTTTCACGTGTTTATTCACAACACTGAGTTAATCAGCAACTTTTCTCCCCTCACATAACTGTTACCACTCTTACAGTAAAATACATCCAAACATTTCTAACAGCACGAGGGGGATGGAAAGCAGTCACTATGTTGAGACGGACACTGAACCAGAGCTGTTACTGATGCCCAGCCCTTGCCAACGCCAATACATGGGCCAATGCCAGTGAGTAAGTGTCCTGCCCGTTTGGAGCCAGTTCGGATGTTTCAAAAGCAGGCAGTGCTGGTCTAAGTCTGCTCCTGATGAGTATCTTGGCTCTCCAGCTCTACCCTTAGCTGATGGGAGAAATTTCTTACATCTTTTTCTTCCACGTGAACTCTGTAACCCCAGAAAACATTCAACTTCTTGTCTAGGAACGGGAACCCATCATGGGCCACGAAGATCATTTGCTCTCCACTCCTGAAGCTCCTCATGAGAGGTTGCTGGAGAGACCGGAGAGCAAACACAAGCCATGCTGCAAGGTCAGCCCCTGTCTCCAAGGCTACTTCATTTCTTTGCCACACCTGCCTCACGCCACTGCCAGATACAGCTGGTGATAACAAAGTGAAAACAGGAAAAAAAAATGGTTAACACCTACAGTTTCCTTCTCCCTCGCAAAATCCAGACTTTCCATTGAGATTATGGAGTCCCAGCTCTCCCAGGCTGTCAATGGCACAGGCTCTACCCAAAGAGGAGATCAGCCCAGCACAAACTGCTTGCACCCACACTGACCGCTGCCCTGGGGACACCATTCTGCCATCCCCAAGGTGCTCCTGGGGCTCTCACACAGTAAAGCAGTACTCGCAGCAGAGGCCACTAATAGGACAATGGGGATCCCCCAGCCTCAGTTTAACTTCTGGAAGGAAAAAAAGTCCTCACACTGTATTTCTCATACAGGTATGTATTTTGCAAGTAAAGGAGGGGAAAAAAAGTTTTATGCGAAGAGCTTTTTCTCAAATTTTTACAAGCCCTTTACCAAGCCTCCCATTACCCAGCAGCAGAGCTGGCTCTGGCTGCCTGCAGGGCTTCTGAGGGCTCCATTCAGCTTCCTGCTCCCCTGGGGGTTTGGATGTGCCACCTCTGTCAATGCCAAATTGATTCTGGCCTTCGACTGCCGTCCTGCTGGTTACTGAGCATGTCTGAAGAAAGTAATTTCACACACTTCCCTAATTCACATTTTCCCTTTGAACAAATAAGATAGTAATTGGGAAAAAAAGCCCCCAAACCATCAAACACACACACACTCACACACACTCGCTCGCTCGCTCTCCCCATCCCCTGTGCCGTCTGCTCTGCCCGTCTCTGCCTGTTCCACCAGCCTTACCCACTGCTGGCTTCTCGTGGGACCACTCCAGGAGCCCATCAAACACTCCTCTTTTCCAGTCCTCTTCAAATCTGAGATACTTCCCATTTTCTGGATTGCTTGCTTTGCCACTATGGTTTTGCTCAATTTACAATTATAAAACCTTACGAAGCCAAAACCATAAAGTCAGTCTTAAGTGACACACAGATATTTTAATAAGAGCAGAAGAAAAACCCCCAAAGTTCCAAACCAAAGAAAACAACAAAATTACCCCTGTTTAGGAAGAGCTGGCACAGCTCCCTCAGACACCCCTGCAGGGCTCTGCCTAAAACCAGGCCAGTGCTCCTCAGCCTGCCGGGCTAATTGACAGAGTAATGAGGGGCACCTGTGAGCAAACAACTAGTTTTTTAACTCCTGCTAAGCCTGAATGTATCCTAAGGGCAGTTCAACATAATGAGATTTCCCTTCCACTATGAGCTTGCAAACCAGTGAAGCCCAAAGCCTTGGCAGCGATGGTTTTGCCCCTGTAAATCACACAAACTGGTATGAGCAACATGTGGGATTTGAATTTCTGCATGTGCAAATCCAGGAACCAGCCACGTGTTCAGGAAAGCTCGGGAAAAGTACAGAAAACTAAATAAAAATACCTCCCTTTGTTTCAAAAGCTTGTTTTGATTTTTCTCTGACTGTGCTACTAAATGTTTCTATCTGGGATCTCGGGAGACAAAAATCACCTTTACTATACTTTTGAAAGTGAACTAGTCTTTCTCAGTGCCTAACCCATGGTTATTTGAGCTGTTCAGCAACGAATGCCAAATGAATTTACCGTCTATATTACCGAGCAGGAAAAAAATAAGCCAGGAAGTGAAAAGGACAGAAGTTGAACAGCCCAGTGTCTGACGGGGTAATAACCACAGCGAGTCTCTCCCTGCCCCTTCACTCCCTCTGTGGGCAAACCCGGACAGTCCCTGATCACGCCTTGCATAAAATAAGGAGAAAAAAGAGGACACAAGTAAAAAGTGAAAGTGTCAAACTGTATAATGAATCCTTCTGCAAGCACCATAAATAATAAATCACTCACACTGGCATGACAGGGCTGCCTTAGCCCCAAACCTGCCGGCACGAAGGGAAGTCTCCTGCGGCTCCCGGCAGCACTCCCAGTTATGGCCATTGCCAGGGGCTTTGTGGAAATACCAGATGTTTGTTTACAAAAACGAAATCCATAATGCTTCCTTCAAGGACAACTGGTAAAATAGATAGCTTATGCAGTAAAAAGTGATCCACAATTACTTTACAGTAAGTTTTTAAGGAGCCATTCAAAACACTAGAAACCCCAAAACTGCTTTGATTGGAGAGAAAAGGTTTTTAACTGCAAGCATTATCTGAGAGAAAAGGGATTAATATCGACCCTTAAGCCAATGTGTTTTCCTTTTATTTATTATTACTACAGATCAAATTAAATCTTCCTTTAAGACCCTTTGCATTTTTACTTTACTAACTTCATGCAAATATCTCCTTTGCCTGGTGCTTCCCCTGACTTTGTTTCGGAAGCAAACTCGAGATCCTGAAACTTCAGTGCTCATCACACGAGCCACAGCAGCAAGACCTGGCTCGTGCTCACATAACATTGACTGTCACCAAGCTTCGGTGTGCTCAGGGCACCCCCCCGTTTTCCAGACGGGAAAGGCCTTGTGCAAAGCGGGTGGAAGAGCTGAGCAGTGTGTGGTCACCTGCGCTGCCGGCCCCTGCGTGTTCTCAGCCATGTACTCCCTGCTCTGCTCATTCTCCTGGGACATTCACGTCCACTCCAACCGCTTTGTGTTGACTGAACCACACGTATGATCTGCCTTCCCATCCCACACAAAACCGCATTTCCCAAGAAATACTGTCGGGATGATCTGGCCTGTCCTAGCATGCAAGAAGTAATTAGACAATAATGAAATAATTAGTTGTGATTAATTAGTTTATACTGCTAACAACAAAAGCAACATGCAAAGTTTAAAGTGCCAACAGGTGTCCCATAAATCACGATGGATATTTAGTGCTATGGACCAACACCCAGTACTTGCTGGTTCCTGTCTTTGAACCAGGGCAAAATGCAGAGAGCACCTTGTGGTTCCCACACCTGCAATTCTCCAAGGAGACAAAGGCTGGGGCTATAAATTACTTCCCACTTCAACATACAAACATTGCCATATCAACTATATTTAGGAAACATTTTTTTCCTATTTATGTCAAAACCTGAAGCTTACAGAATCACAGAATCACCTAGGTTGGAAGGGACCTTTTAAGATCATCTAGTCCAACCAAAGGGAAAAAAAACCAACACAACAACAAACAAAACCAAACAAACAAACAAAAAAAAACAAGAAAAAAACCAAAACACACAAACACACCCACCACACAAAACACCACCCAACACTAATCCATATCCCCGAGCACCATGTCAACTCGTCTCTTGA
>JAOXNO010000004.1:16699485-16722094 GCA_028565335.1 Limnodromus scolopaceus | reverse complement strand
GTGGTGTAACCAAATTGTAAACACAAAAAAAAAAAAAAAAAAAACACTCTACCAACAATAAACTGGTAGACACAGGAGACAGAAAAACCTCAGGGATTTAATGTTAAAGGTCATGAGCAAAGAGGTAAGGGAGGGAAGGGATCAGACAATTTTATTCCCAATTTAACTAAGACCTTCTGTAATTGTCTTGATAAGCTATTTAATCTCTTGTACTTCATGGATGTCCCTTCTGCTGAAGCAATGGCGCTGAAACCAATCCATCTAGGGGAATAAGTGAAGCTTCATAATTCATCATGGCTCCGATCTGGCAAGAAGCTGCTTAATTTCTTACATGACAATTAAGCCCAAAGGAAGGAAGGCCTCAGTCATAACTGTGTTGAGAACATTATTCTGCAACAAAGTCGTGAAATGACATGAGAAAGTGTGGAGAACATTTTCTCTTTAAGCTGTCTCCAGACCTTGGCTATCCATCTCATCATTAAGCCTTCCTGAAAGAGTAATTTGTTACAGTTTTTTGCAGCATGTTTATCCGAAACAACATTTACTGTGTTGTGCCATTCTGAAAAGTGACATTATGAAAACAGCAACAAAGGGCTCCATGTTCAGAGAGGCTTATTACATTCCTCATTAAATGTGGTTGGAAAACACCTCAAAAGATATCTGACTTGGGTCCTGAAGACCCAAGTCAACACCTGACCATCAGCCGGGCTCTCCCTTCACTTCACAGCACTGCCAGCAACAATGCATCTGCAGCACTGTGTACTAACACCCGCATAACCACCCAGCTTCACTGGGGCTCAGATGCTTTACAACAGTGGAAGATCTGGCCCTGGCATCCCCTCAGCAATGTTCCCCTAAGCAAGTGCCTTATCAGGATCTGCAACATCCTCTGAAGTGCCAGGGCCCAACCACTGCATGAAGCAGGAGCTGAGCATTTTAAGGAACTATATTCTGGTACAAGACACAGCAAAAGCCAGGCTAGAGTGCAACCAAGACCCCCTTCAGTGACCTAACTGAAGTGGCTTAAGGGTTACCAACCCAGCTGCTTGCTTCAGCTTCAGCTGCGGCCACGGTGCTGCAAGTACCTGTATGTGAACTAAACCATTTTAATGTGATTTAAATTTACCTGGCTGGCTTTGCCCTGAAACAGGCCAGGAGCACTCACAGGATTTGTTTGGCATCTGATCTGCAGGCCGTAGTAACCTCCAGCTGAGGGGCAGTAGTGAACCAGAAGGAGAAGGTTCTTACGCTGCTCGGTCATACCTGCACCTGTAAGTACCCTCCTCTTTCCTCTTCATAGCAGTGAACTGGCTTTTCCTCTAGATAACTGAAAGGCAGAGCTCCTGGTTGAAATATTATGTGAATGCTTTAGCTTTTTACTGTAGGTCATACTATGCAACAGAATAGAGTTTCACCTAGGCGGTTACTTGTTATTACTTAAAATAAATTTTATATAGCAAAACCCTGCTTTAAATATCAAAGCAGACAGACACAGCTACTGGTTCATACTGAAGTGATGTGCTATATCAGAACATAATCACATCCTGAACAAATAAATATACTTTGTAAAGGTTATAATAAATTACTTTTTTTCTAATTAGTGCATATTTGCATTGGATCTCAAATAATTATATTTTTTTTCTCCATTCTTCCTCCACTTCCACTTGAATCAACCACACAAGTTGCAAGCAAAGTGCATCAAGTTCCCAGAAATATGGTACTGTTTTTACTGAGGAACTGCAGCAACTGGTTGGACAGGAATGGCCACCTTCTCCCATTAGATATTATGCTCATCCTGCGCATGATATAATGGACGTTAGATTCTCATCTAACCTGAGGGGACTATTTGCTTTTTTCATTTCTCCACCAAACTGCAAGCACCCCAATAATATAATCTGACTAAAAGAAATAAATTGGTTCCTGTAGCTATAGTGTGGGTTTGTGCGTGCTGATGGAAGAGGCAAACTCTGTTAATGGCATGTGTGAAGTATGTATACAAATGTGCTGACTGCTGGGCAATCACTCGCCTTTAATGTGTAGTGAAGTCAGCAGAGACTCATATGTATGTTTTATGAATTCTTCCTCTATCTTGGTCTGTGCAGGCCTTGTGTGTGCAGTTATGTAGGAATTTATGTACCATTGGCTCTAAGGTTTGAGATCAGATAGGAAATTTGATGAATTACCACACAAATAAATTTGGTGATGCCTTTGAAGAGTCAAGGCCTTCCCTTACAAATAGAGTCAATTTTTAGTTGCCTGCGAAAAAAAAAATGCAGCTTTTCCTACGCTGTTTGGCAAAGGTAGAACATATTATCCTGCAGGTGGCTGTTTTCTGGCTTGGTTTCCAGCTCACAAGCCTGAGATGAGGAACAAGGACAAACTCTTCATTCCTCAGGTTTTCTAAGAGAAGCTGGAAGAACACGTTTGCTGCAACAGATGTATGAAAGGAGTTCTCAGAATGCAAGGCAGGTGACCAAAACATGGACTACAATAACAAGCAGCACAGCAGAAAAATCCAGAGAACATGGCAATCGTTTCTGAAGAAATAACTGCAGTGTCTGTAGGGCAATATTCATATTTCAGCTGTTAAAGTCACTCAAAACAGTAAGCATGATCACCAGCTGCTCTGTAAGGTTCATGTAGCCAAGAGGTACTTGAATCAGATATATGGCACTGTCCTTCACAACCCAAGTTACATTATGTTCAGATTAGTTTCCCTACTTCTGCACAGAAAATCATAGGCAGAGTGCTAGATGTGTTTTTACCCTTTACGTATTAAATAGACCCACTGTACAGGCAACAGCAGCTGCTCATGAACCTTATTCTAGGGCATGGAAGAGATCAAGAGTTTGCTACCTCATTCACAGAGACAGTAAGTACATCAGCATCTGTGAATAGCCTATACCACCAGGAGAGTCATTGTCAAGGATAAACTAAATAAAACCTCCACAAAGTGTGAAAGATCAGTCTGATTTCTTATTCTGACAGAATCACTAATAGTGGCTTAAATTTAGAATCACAGCTGTAGCCCTATTCCAGGAAACCTTTCCAAAGCCAAGATGGCTTCTTGATCAAGTGGATATGATAACTGCATAGAAGCAAAAAAGAAGGTTTTGCAATACCTAGTGTTACAAAAACATAAAGGACTATGTTTGTTTCATAGCTACATCCACAGTACATATATGCAAGGGTGAGGCTTGAGGATAAGAGAGATTTGTTGCACATACCTGGTTCTGAAATATGTCAAGAGCAGATCTGCATCTAATGGGAAGTCAGTCTCATATGCAGAAGATAAAGTGAGCTGCTTCCCCATGAGCATCTCTCTTTTTGCCATGCCCCTGCAAGGCTGGAGTCAACTTGGCAAGCAGGTAAAGAATGGTGAGCACCTGTCCCTACAGACTTTACCCAGTGAAGTTCTTTGTGGAATGAGATTCTCTTCAGAAAATCCTGGCTGGAGGAGGCCTGCAGTAACCGGTGAAAATTTACCTCCAGAGAAGGCAGACGACTAGAAAGTGACACAAAAAAAAAAAAGACACCTGATTATATGGATATTGAACAGACACAAGTTTGTATTTCCTGCAGAAATATCTAAATCTCTCCACAGAGGAGTCATTCTCGTTCACTATCTCTAAGGAATCTGATAACACTGCATGGGGGAAAATTTGAAAAGTTTTTTTCCGTCACTTAGTCCTCTCCCATTACATCTCATGGATCTGGCTGGGACCAAGGACACAAAATGATAGGTTCACTGCCTTCTGGTTATTCCACATTTGTGGCAACAGGAACCAATATCTGATAAGGCCACACTAGTCCACACCATGGCTGAATGGGTGTCTCTAGCAGGATGCAAAACCTAAAACCTTGGCATAGCAGGATATATATCTCAAGCAAGTAAAATTCTACTGTCAGATGGAAGGAAAGAGTGAGTACCTATGGACTCATATCAATACCAGTTCCTGAAAGCAGAATTTGAGCATATCTGCCCTAGCTGATTTTACTAATAACAGATTTTACTAGCACATGCCACATTCAAAACCTCCCATCAGTACCGAAAGAACTCTGCATAAGTTGGCACAAAATAGGAGCTTTTCTGCTCAGGTTAGCAGTGCTCCTGCTGGATGTTCTGAACTGGACGTGCTGGACTGAGCTGAAGTTCACTGGAATCTGAGGCAAATGCAAGCATCGCTACGGACTCTAAGACTCAAGAAATTCAACGGTGATTAAACCACTTACCTTTGAGAAGGTAGGGCCAATGGTGCTTAAAGTGGGGTAAGTCTCAATGTTTTGCTGACTGCTGTTGAAATTGGTAACAGACTTTGCATATTATATCACCAGGTTTTTTTGGTTGTATTTCACATGCAGCGTTTTTCTGCTTTTGACTTTGAGGTGTGAGGGGGAAGGCTCTAATCATATGGCCTTGTGCAGATGCTCCATTTGCATTTCTATTAATCCAGGCCCTCCTGGAGACGTTTGAGCATAGGCACAGCATGCTCTGCGTTTGAACTTGTGAGAACCCATACCACTGCTTAATAACTTAATACATATGTATAGCTTCCTTCAGACAGCCCACTAGGAGGCAGAAGCAGGGGGAGGTGCTATTAGTGCATAGGCTGCAGGGCTCTATGTAAATGCATTTTGACAAGGAGGATACCTTGCCGAATAAAGAACCCAGCTCCCACCAGTGCTGGGCTGGTGCTGATTTAGGTCAGAAAACTTGTTTTACTAGAATTTGTACAAATGAGGGCTCACATGGGTCTGCTAGAGAATGTTTAAGGTGTCTAGCAAATTTGCTTGCAGGACTTGAATGGAGTAATGATACTTTCCACACAAACTGTCCTACAGAAATCAAAATTAAGATTGGGTCTTTGTTCCCCTCTACTTTTACCTTCCCTGAACACCTCCTCAGAAGGATGTTCAGCCCTGTCTCAGCAAATGCCACAATAACCATAAGAAATGGCAGTTTCCCCATGTTTGAAGTGCTTAATAGGTAACGGCTTAGAGCAGCAACGTCTGGATAGAACTGGGCTTAGATATCTTACTAAAAAACACCTTTCATTGGAAAATAGAGTCAAAAGGGATGTTTCTATATATAGAAAACATGCTGTGGAGCCCATTTCTGCAGAACACCTGCAAGAGGAGAGGTAAAAGACCCACAGATGTCAGCACAGATGGGTGCAGACGGGGTCCCCGGGGCCGCTGTATTAGCATGCCTGTGTGGCCTGCGACCAGCTTGTGTCCTGCAAAACTCCCAACACACCCGTGTCCATACAGAGATACCCCAAAAAAACTTGCATCCACCTTGCTGTTGCTACTCTTCCCTGGGATGCCCTGGCCCAAGACTCACTCTGAAAGAAGCCAAGAAGGGATTTCAACCAGGCTTAGCTATATCAAGAGTGAGTATCAACAGCAACAGGAGGGAGAGAGGAGGGAAGAAGGACTGCTTCTGGATGTCTCTTTTTTTTCCCCTCAAAAAAATGCACTGTTCATGTTGATACAAAATGAAAACTAACCAACTTCCGAAATTTCCTCCCTCCCACCCACAACATAATTCCTGCTTTCCAGCCAGCTCCAGCAAATGTTGTAAGAGGTTAATGAGAAACACTTTGCAAGGGTAACACCATTTTATAATTCTCCTACACTTAAAAAAAGAAAGTGTCCATTTCTTTCTCCAACCCCAACATCCCCCAGAAGTCCCCATTAAAGTCTCTCTATACAGGTCTAGCTCCCTGTGAAATTGGTTTATGCCAAATTCTAGGAAAAGGCTCTCAGCTCTTCTGTAATAAGATGAACTGGGGCAGAAGATGCTAACCTCCAGGACTGACACTTGACTACAGACAAAATAGCCACGCGGAGCAGTAAGCAATGTGGGCAGTAGCCTCTAAAGTGGCAGCTGCAGACAAATAGGAAAATGACATGCTGGAAGCAACGCTGAGAGAGGAGGAAGAGAGCCCAGGTCTGAGAGTCAATCTTAGTCCATCAGGTAAAGAGAACAGATACGCGTGGGGATAATTGGTGATGAGACACTTGAAATTAGGTGTATGATAGGTCCACCACTGCCCGGCCACATTCATTTTTGTTACGCTCAGTGAGCACTGGTGGGCAGGGGGGGAGCCAAGAATATTTCTTAAACCTTTGCATCCTCCTGTCACATTCCCATGACTCTCTATCATCTCCCTCACAGACACACAGACACTTGTCCTGCTCAGGCTGTCACCCAGGCAGCTCCACTATGGACGTGTGGCTGCAGGCAGAGCTCTCGACACAGGCCCTGCTCTTCCTCCCGCAGATCTTGGCAGAAGGCGACAAAGCACAGCCTGCCCATGGCCGTGCCCTCACCCCACAGCACCACCCACAGCAGCCCAACACTGCAAGGGGGACGGGGGCCCAAGACAGGGCAGGGTGGCGTCTGGGGGCAGGGGGAGAAGGGCAAGGGTAGCCCCAGCCTGCCCTCACCCACACCTGTGAGAGGATGTGGTGAATTAAATCCCAGCCTGGCAACCAGTGGGAGAGGGCTGCTCCCCTGCACTATCACTCTTTTCAAAATTACACTTTCTGACTTTTCTCAGAGCCCACAGCCACAGCAGAGCAGAGGGGGAGGAAAGCTGGTGGCGCACAGGCCAAGCAAGGTATGCCATTTTGAGTGCAGCACCTCCACCTGTTCTGGAGCCACAAAGCCAACATGGCCACCACTCCCACAGGCCTGATCTCCCAGGGCAGGGGGCCAGCACACACGCTGTGCTCCCTGGCTCCCAGGGAGATGGGCACTGGGCTCTGCTTGCCCCACACACAAGCATGCCTGCCCTGGGACAGCACATGCTCTGCGGGGCCAGCCCCCTGCCGCCCAGAGCTGGCAGCGGCATCCCACAGGTGCAGGAAACAGCTAGCAAAGCAAACGTTAGGCATCTTTTCCCTCCTCCCAATTAGCAATCAGTTGTGTGAAGTCACCCCTCAAACCACTAGTGCTGTAGTTGAAGGAAAGCCATGCCCAACCTTGTAGGGCCTGCTCCTGCCATCCCACATGAGGAGCAGCCGCTCCCTCCAACAGCCACCGGCACTTCCTTGCTGAGACCAGCAATGGCCACTGTTTCCCCCTTTTCCTTACAAGCTTCTTCCAAATGACATGAACCTGAACTTATTAAGTTCATTTAACACCAATGACAGAGACCAGAAGTGTCTAATGAGCAAAATGTAATGAGCTACCAGCTACTGCTAATCACATTCAGTTTATGCATTCTTGCTTCATTCTTATAGAGTATTATTGTAGAATAAATGCTTTCCTCTTATCTTACAAGAGAAAAAAAAAAAATTCTCTAGGTATTGTACTCGTGAATAACAAAGGAATGAACAAGCTTAATAATCTCCAATCTGGTTTTCCACCGCATATAATGATAGAGATGCTGTGAATTCTGTGGACAAAGTACATGAAGAAGCACCCACAAGTACTGAAAATTTAATTAAAAGTCAGAAAGCCATTGCAATGAAGACTCAGCAGAAAGCCATTTATTTTTAAAATCTAATATATTCTTCATGACTAAAGGCTAAAGCACACGCTGACTTACACATTTAGCTGTAACTGATTTAAGCTACTTGATGATTTTTTTGCGCACAGGGTGGCGCTCAATTTGCAATGGAGTAAATTGGCAGAATTTAATTTGGTGGATTTTTTTAACTCTGCAAAAAGAATCCTCATTAAAACCTCACGATAGGCTGTATACTTTTTTCATCATTAACTAGCCTAACTGCAGGTAAAAGAGATACAATTATAGATTTATATAAATCCTATTGTCAATTTACAGCTCAAAGACTGGTGAGTTACCTCATTTAAAATAGGTTATTTTTTCCCCTTAACCTTTCTTTGTTTTAATGAGGATTTGGTTTGTCATTGTTGGGGCGCCTGTTTGCAGGAAAGTTTCTCATCATGTGAAGGAGATGTAAGGAATAAGGATAGAAGATCTGCTGAATTTCAAACCCCATCACAAACTGTGGCCTCGACATTCAGCCTTTAAATATTTACCTTTCCATTAGGACAGACAGAGCTCAGCTGCCATTCCCCCACCTCTGAGCCCCACAACTCCTCTATTTCGCATTATGTGGGGCTTCTCACTTCACTTATGTTGTTTTCCCTTCCTTGCTGTGCCTTACCTAATCCCCGCCACAGCACCACCAAATACTTTGTTCTGCCCCATTCAGCACCACAGGCATCTCGGGGTTCAATCCGCATGAGCTGTGTGGAAAACAAGTGGTAAGATGTGAGTCAAACCCAGGAACTCCCAAAAGAAAAGGAGAGCCAGTGCTGTCGCTGAGAGACCCTCCTGCTCTATAGGAGGTCCCACCATAGTCAGTGAGGCAGATTCTCAGGTGACACAACTGTTAAACCTCCCAGTACAAGTTATAGCAGCTCAGCATCTGCCCCACTAAGTGTTTTTCAAAGGTTAACTAAACTTCTAGATTTAGTTCCTAGTCTCCAGGTAGGTTGACATGTTATGCAAAGGAGAACTGTCATAGAGCATATTACTTCATAACAGCAATTGGGAATGTGACTACTACTCCTGTCTGACTGAAACACTGCCTCCCCTTTCCTCTACCGAGCTCCTCTGTCAGCTACTGAATAAGCCTGGGGTTTGAAGAGCAACATGGGGAGGGAGCAAAGGGGTAGTGTCATCTTCCACCAGACTGTTACCCACCCCCTTGATTTGAACGTTTTCAGAAATTTGCTTATGAATTCTTCACTCATCTTTATTTTAAATACTACCCTGCAACATATGAGAATGGATACAGCAAGCCAAGGGTGAAGGAATTGTTCCCATAAGCAGGCTGAAGAAAGAAATGAGAAACACAAAGAAAAGGGATTTGTAAGACGGGCTGGATTTTAACCTTCCTTGGGGTGAGGGAATAAGCGCGGCTACCACTCTAAGCACTTAGATGTTGAAAGCTGTTGTTTTTCCTCTTTGAACTTTTTACCAGATGTAGCAATTAAATGATAAAGTTGTCTTTAGCTCATTAGCTGATGAGTTAATTATATGCCAAAATTAACCTTTGTTAAGCTCTTAATAGAACCTCTTTTATCTGAGTAGCCACAGACTGTGTTAAAATTCTTAATGATCTGGGCTAAAAATCAATAATTTGTATGACTCCCATGTATGAACTGGGAATTAAATGTATCTTTAAAATGTACTGTAATGATAACCTCAAGCTGAAATTGAAATAAAGATATTCCTTGGTGATTTCAAGGACAACACTTTCACCAGTGCAGAGGCCGTGTAAGCCACCAAAGAATGTTGCCACTGGGGACAGCTCTCCTGCCTGCAGCACAAAGATAAATCAAGCTGAAACTAAGACCAAGATTTTGGCTTTTCAAATATTTTTGTGCTGCAGCTCTGTATTTCACATTTATGATCTTCCTATACATACCAGTGTTCAGTCAGGAATGACTGTTCTCTCCTTTAAAAGTTGGAGGAGTGGATTCATTTCGAGACCTATTATACCCCTATCAATGATCAAAAGAAACTAATCATTCCCCCATGCAGAGAGCTGATAGATGATGTGCCGTGCTTTTCCCCATATAATCAATTGCTAGCAGATTTGACAAGAACTCAGCAACCATTCTGTAGTTCAGTTTGGATTAAGGGTTTTACATTTAAAGGAGCAAAAGTCCTATTGTTTAACACTTAAATTACTATGTATTCAACAGAACAGAAGACAAATTAATAGCTCTTGGCTACTACTTTGTATGACTTCCATGTTTGAATTGGGAAAATTTATCATTAAACTTATGCAATCCTCAGTCTGAAGTGTTAGCGATCAATAGTTTTATGCTTTTTCTTTTGTTTGGGTTCTCATTTCAGCCACCCACAGAAACCCAACTTCATATACCTTCTGGTAACAACTCTGAGACAAGGTCTCTTTAGAACTGAGGACTAACTTTACTAATGAGGCCTAAAGGCCATAGAAATCCTCGTGATTTCAGCAAGGTCTGGGCCAGACTTATCAAGAATTATTCTCCACAACCTTGACTTATACTGTGAGAAGCCAGACTTGTCATCTTCAGGTTCATTTTCTTCCCCTAATGCCAGAGAACAGCTCCTCCTTGAGAGATGGGCAAGCACAGCTCCCAGATAATGTCAACTTTTGGCTTGCCACAGTGCCTTGCAGCCTGCACCACACCTCAGTCAGCCTTTGTGGTAACCCAGACAGAATTGAGCTAATTTGCAAGCCTCTCCATCCATGTGTTAATTGTTATTAATTGAGGGGAAGAAAAAAGAATAAGAATAATGGCAGTTAATAGCTAGTTTTTGGTCTAACAGCAAGTTTTGTGAGGGGGTGAAACAGGAAGAAAATAAAGACAAGATTTCAGTTTCACAGTTGGGAATAAAACCATTGCCATAAAAGGTTTCAAGCATCTTCCAGCTGAAGGAATTATTTGCATATGTTTAACAGTATGGCTCTGTCTATTGATATGTACAGTGCAACAAATTTATACAGGGTCCATAAGTTTAAGGCCTCTCAGACATGCCAAGATGCTGGAGAATAGTCTAAATGGACTCACCACTGACAACTGGACATCATAATAGAAGGTGCCTCCTTGGGTGCTGTGGCTGGGGTAAATCAATTTGAACAGATAGGGTAAGGCAGGCTGGAAGATGGGAATTATCAGTCAAGATTGCTCTGCCAACAGGCACAGTTCATTGTACGATAGCAGGCTGAAGGTTCTACTATTCCCTGGAGCCAGTTTGATAAATAAGAAGGTTATGGGTATGTGACTGTTCAAGCATGAAGAAATTTTTGTTGATTTTTTTTTTAATAACCTGCAGGGCTACTCTTCAGCACGATTACCAGTCAACTCTGATAGCCTAGGCTACAATAAGCCAAATCACGCTCCAGCTCTTTAAAAATCTGTTTTTGTTACTGGCTTGCCTTAACTTTGATGTGAAAGTGCAATATAGGCAAAGTAAAACTGAGTCATTTCAGCTAACTAAAAGAGAGCAGAAGAAGTTACCAGAGAAAGGTTACACCTCCTTAAAGATGCAAATTGATA
Source organism: Limnodromus scolopaceus (assembly GCA_028565335.1). NCBI lineage: Eukaryota > Metazoa > Chordata > Aves > Charadriiformes > Scolopacidae > Limnodromus > Limnodromus scolopaceus. The sequence goes on along the minus strand of JAOXNO010000004.1, from coordinate 16,711,059 downwards.
ATGAAGCTGTATATCAAAACAACAAGAGTACTGTTCATTTTTTAAAAGGTGCAAATTGCTAATCTTACTTTAAGCCTTTTTTTTAATACCTTATTAAGAGTTTCTATCAGTGAAATTTTACACAACATTAAACACTTAAAAATACGAAATGTGGTTTGCTAAGGATACATAGCATTCTTCAGTCTCACTTCTGATACGCAGTGATCTCAGCTACCAACTCCTGCCACTTCCACTGAGCACTGCAGAAGAATAAAAATTAAAAATTACTTTTCCTACACCTTTAGAATATAGGATTGCATTTTGTCTCTCACTTCTCAATATGCACAAACAGGGAGCATACCACCACAAAGGGACTTTGGGAGCAGGACCCGGCCATGCCAAACATTGGGCCAGGAAGCCTACCCTGGGCAGGGTTACCCTTAGAGGGAGGCAGGCCATAGAGTCACAGCATTTCTACATACTTGTATGCAAAGTCCCATTTTCTTTTAAAGCATTTAAGAGTCTGGTAAGGACACCAGAACACAGGAGAGCCTTATGGTTGGCCCAGAAAATTAAAGCCCTGAATGACAGCCCAGTTTCTGATCTAATGCCTCCCACCTTGGTCAGGTTAACTTGGTTTAATTTGATAAGTACTAATTAGAAACAACCTGTCTACCTACCAGTAATCAGCTGAAAAAGAAGCCTCCACAGACTTCTCTTTCTTGCGTCTTACTGTGAGACATCAGACAAGGCACTAGCTTTCCTGCAGTGCTGAGCCGTCTGCCTCCTTCCTCCTCTCTAAAAAAATCAGGTTCTGCAATTCGCCATTGAAATGATAAGCTGCCTTAGGAAATTTCAGCTCCCCAAAACTCCATTTCACCCAGAGCTTGAATCTGTCACTCTCTCTATTTTTTATTTTTTAAAATTTTTTTTAACTACAAGCTCTCCAGCCCCTTGTGCAGTTCCTTTCGATTTCGTTTCTCACCTGCCTGACAAGAGGCAGAAGTAGGAATTAGCATTGCTTTCACATCCTCCCCCTCTCCTCACATCTCAGGGCAGTGATGTTTCTCTCTTCATCAGACAACCCAGAACCTGACCTGGAGCCGGCTGGACGAGGCCACGGTTCTGCTCGCCAAGGGCCTTATAGCTCATCCAAAAGCATCCTGAAACTGCCCACAGAATTCAGTGGCCTTTAATCAATCTTGTGGCCGCAGTGTGTAGGGCGAGCGGCCAGAATGACTGTGACAGAATGCACCAAGTCCCTGCTCTGGGTACCAAGTACTCAAGAAGTCTGTTGGCTGCTTAATTTGACCTAAATCCCTCAAACCATCACACATTTCTAAAACTGGTGCTAGACGCATTCATTTTGCTCTGCAGGCAAGGCAGGATGGAACACTACATCAAGCCACAAAGCATTGATCACTCCCAAAAATAAGCCATTTAAAGGACATCAATTTTTCAATCACAGTCTTTAGGCAGATGGTGAAACTTGGAGGTGTGTGGGATAAAGGCGGCCCTCGTATACTTTGTGCAGTCTCAGAAACAAGGTGCTGAAGTGTCTAAGCATGCATTAGGGTAAAAGATCAGAAGGGTTGCTTAGACACTGATTTAACCATGCCTCTTTCAGGCCTCTAAAACCATCTTTCTTCTCCTGCATCATAAAAACCATACGTGGCAAAACACAGACCCACACCAGTTCTGCACTGAGGCTGGAGGAAGAGGCACCTGAACCTCAGAGGAGTGGCATGCAGGCAGTGGTCTGGCCACTCATTCATCCAACAAAGCCTTTATTTGGCCCGCTTAGCTAGTCTTCAGAACTTGTCCCTGTTGCTCAGTCAGTTCTCCTGCTGTCCCTTTGACCAGTCTCCTTGCTAGTCTGGGTAATATCATTCTGCAAATTAACTTTATAACAGGATCAGTCACAGAAAAGTCTAAATTGAACCTTTGAACCTACACACTTGCCTCCACAGGGTATGAGCTTCTCCCGGTTTCATGAAGCAAAATCCCAGCTTGCATGGGCAAAAAAACTTTCTTTCATGACAGAAGTTCGCAATGATGCACTGACCCAAAAAAAAATAAAAAAAAAGAAGAAATAAATGGTTTTCACTGGGTTGTAAAACTGGTAGAAATAAAAAAAATTCTAGCTTTGTGTATAGATGAGATGTCAAGATGATTTGAAATACTTCTTAGAGGTAAGAGGGGGAAAGGATGAATAAATAACATACAACATATGTGGAATGTAAAGAAACATTGTAATTTGCCTCATTTTTTCACAGAACAGAAATACATAAACATGAACATGCCAGGGATAAGACATGATGCTAAGCTACTGCAGTGATATGTGCTTTGGGCACATAGGGAGGTGGAATGGATGGATCCAGAACAAATGCATTACACCTTATTTATTATGTGTCTCCATCCATATGCTATTTCCCACTATCCTTAGCAGAATCTCTTATATGCACAGAGTTCAAACAAAATTTTGAATGTTACAAATGCATAAGCCAGAGTGAGATTCAGTTAATGGAAAAGGACCAGGCTATCACCCCAAAGTTGCCTCATTCTTTGCATTCTCTTTTCTCCTCAAAAACACAAGCTCCTTTTTCCTTTCATGGACCAAGGAGACCACATCACCTCATGACTCTTTATTCAATTTTCAAGTCTTTTCAATTTTGGCTTCTAGAGGCCAATTGGACTAGAGTAGGACAATTATTGTCCTGCTTGCTTGTGGTGGGTTGATCCTGCCTGGATGTCAGGTGCCCAACAAAGCCAGCCTATCACTCCCCTCCTCAACTGGACAGGGGAGAAATTTATTACCAATCAAATCAGAGAAGGACAATGAGAAATAAAACCAAATTTTAAAAACACCCTTCCCACATCCCTCCCTTCTTCCCAAACTTAATTTTACTCCCATTTTCTCTATCTCCTCCCCTCCAGCAGTGCAGGGGGATGGGGAATGGGGGTTGCAGTCAGTTCATCACATGTTGTTTCTGCTGCTCCTTCCTCCTCAGGGGGAGGACTCCTCACACTCTTCCCCTGCTCCAATGTGGGGTTCCTCCCATGGGAAAGAGTCCTCCACAAACTTCTCCAACATGAGTCTTTCCCATGGGCTGCAGTTCTTCATGAACTGCTCCAGCATGGGTCCCTTCCACGGGGTCACAAGTACTGCCAGAAAACCTGCTCCAGAGTAGACTTCCTACAGGGTCACAGCCTCCTTCAGGCACATACACCTGCTCCAGTATATCCAGTGGATATCTGCGCCACCGTTAACCTCCATGGGCTGCAGAAGGACAGCCTGCCTCACCATGGTCTTCACCACGGGCTACAGGGGAATCTCTGCTACAGCACTTGGAGCAACTCCTCCCCATCCTTATTCACTGACCTTGGCGTCTGCAGAGTTGTTTCTCTCACATATTCTCACTACTTTCTCTGGCTGCAGCTGCCTCTGTGCAGTTTTTTTCCCCTTGTTAAATATATTATCCTAGAGGTGTTACCACCATTGCTGATGGGCTTGGCCTTGGTGGGTCCATCTTGGAGCTGGGTCTTATTGGCTCTATCAGACACAGGGGAAGATTCTAGCAGCTTCTCACAGAAGGCACCCCTGCAGCTTCTCTACTACCAAAACCTTGCCACACAAACCCAATAGGTTGCTATAGCCTGTAGAGAATTCTGTATATTTGTTTGTATGTACGTATGTATGTTTGTACCTGTACCTTTACCTGACTTTTTAGGTGTCTTTTTCATGACAGTCAGTATGTGTGTAAGCACATGCTTCGCCTACTGGCTGCAATAAAAGTGATCAACATGAAGGGAACAGGACAGATAAGAAAACAACACACCCTGTCTTATTAAACAGTAATCAGCACAGTTGATTGAACAATTACACACATATACAGAAAGACTAGCGTTGCCAGTCACCACTGTGAAACCATCACCTGTAACCAGTGCGGTTCATCCTAGCTACACATCAGACCTCACGGAGGTAACTGCACTACTCCAAGTAGATAAAACCCACATGCCTATTTGTGTGATGTTTCTGTTACAACATCAGTCTTCAAGTTCTCCTGAGAGAGTTTCTGTCCAGTGACCTGTACTGAGCAAGCCATGACCACATAATCTTCCACCACAGAGCACATCTTAAGCCCTGAGTTTCTCATTGCAACTCCTTCACAGATGAGAACTAGTTCAGGCACATCTACATATATGGCAATTGTTTCTCACCTGTGCAGTGCAGATAAGGACTTAAATCCAACTTTTTCTACATTGCTGAGTCACAGATGCTATGTCTGCAGTCAAATGACAATCCAGCCTTTGCCTTCTTATAAGTAATGGCCCAGCCATTTAGACAACATATTCTGCTGCTCCACAAGGTGTTACTTACCTTGGGCTGTAGTCTGCCTGTAACTCAGCATCCTTGACAATGTCAGTTGATCCACCTGGGATATGGATAGCTGAAGGTGTGCGAAGACTCATCTTACTGCAAAGAGTACAAGCAGTCTTAGAGCAATCATGAATGTGCAGATGAAGACACAGCTCAACACCTGATGGTGGCTTGGTTGAATAAATGGTGAGTGAAGTATTAGTTACGTATTTACAATTCCTACAATTATGGAGGCCTTGTCATCATTCTCGTATGGAATGTGATTCAAATTAAAGAATCTGACCAAATGAACCCAGTCACCTGCAGAAGAAACTGTTTTAAATTGCTATAATCACTGTTTTAGCTAAAGTCTTTGCAATTAGGTAGAACAATTTCTTTGCCCGTAATTCACAAAGCCAACAGGCAGTTGGAAAATTCTGTTCTGTTTATGTGGTTGTCAGATTTTTAATAATTATGTACCAGATTAAATTAGCTGACTCTGCTGTTTCATCTAGGGTTCAGAAAAGGCTTTTGACTATGACTTAACTGTTTTTTCTTCATGAGAGGAAGAAGGATTCAGACAAAATAAAATTAAGACATAGATGCTTTAAAGGTAGCTAAGGCTCACCGGCAGCTTCTACCACTGCGTCACTATCCCCGTGCTTTGTAGTGAGTTGTTTTGTGTTGCTCATCCTGCTTTCCTAGGCCAGTGGAAGCCTTTGCTCTGTCTGTCAAGAGTAATCCTAATATTAGGAGACTCCAGGCAAAGGATTGAACATGGCCTGGCACTCCCTGTGGCTGTTTGTTTGATGCTGATTTCACAGCCATTGAATGAGCCCTTAACCTCGTCACTCACAGCTCCTTTTTGGCAGAATGTCAGGTAACAAAATTGGCCTTGAGAAATGCCAGACTTTGCCAGTTCCTCTTCAACAGAAGATCCAGTTGTTTTGTCAGCAGTTGTTCGGCTCTTGATATTCCCAGGTCATTTGCACTAAGCTCAGGAGAAGTGGAAACACTGTCCCACACTGCATTTCACTTGTACTAAACTACTCACAAAATTTCTAGGGTAAGAGCCTACTTCAGTTGTAGCATTTTAAATACAATCCCACTAATTCTCAAAACATGTGTTTTGTACCATAGAGGAATCAACATAAATAAATAATTCACTTGCTAGCTTGGACTATGGTGATACCAATAGGAGTCGGTTGAAGTCAGGCAAGGAAAGGAATAGTGACTAGTTCTAACCTGTAAAAATTGGGGAAAAGGTATTTCTAGGCAGATCTGCAATAGGGAGAAAAACGGTGAACTTTGTTACTTGAAAAACACACCTATTCTTTTTATTAATGCTATCTTTTTTATCAATAAGCAAATTAGTTACTGTACCTGTTAACTGACTGACTAAAGTCCCAATCTTTTCCATACCTAACTAACCCTTAATAGACTCAGTACCTGTCAGTCACAGGTCAACATTTCTGACCTAGTGGGCTCCAAGACAGTTCCAAACTTTTAATCCTCAGTAACTCACAGTAAATTTGGGTGGATTGTTGTTTATATGTTTGAAATACCTGCTGATGAGGTCATCTCGCAGACCTAATGCCATGAATATGGATTCTCTCTCACAGTTCACATGTTTATTCAATATGAGCTCCATTTCTTTCCCATTTAGTTTAGTATATGTATCTATATATGTATATAGATATATATTTCTTGGCTGGGGAGGGGGAGGAAAGTGTTTCCAGCTTCTCTTGAAACTCTGCAGGGTGCTGTTTCAAATAGAAAGTCCTTAATTATTACTAAGCTTCCTTCATGTGTATGTTATACTGACAATCCATCTTCACATTGATAGTTATACTGAGACCAATAAATCCATGTGCAGTAGCCTCCAGGGTGTTTGTTGTGTTATTCAGTAACACGTAACAAGAACAGCATGTGAAAGTCACAATTTTGAGGGAGAGTTTTACCAACCTGTCTCTGAGACCCTCCCAAAAAAGAAGAGGATGCTGGTTTCAGACAGGAATGAATTGCTGTGACCAGGTTTCTGAGCACAAACTGGTGCCCAGTAGACTCTGCAAACCAAGACGGTTCTGATGGATTTATCTGCTGTCTCTGACACAGGGGCCCTCTACTTCCAGGGCTGCGAATCATCAAACACAACATGGTAAGATGAAAATCCTGACCTTTGGCACCCTTCAACGAGCAAACTGCAAGAGTGTATGCCCTTGATGATGGTCTGTCACGGGGATGCATGCTGGCGCCTCCATTCCTTCAACATCCACAGGGGTGATGCCTTCATTCATGGACAGTTACAGCTCAAGAGCAAGGTTTCTCCATTGTTAGTGACATCTTTGCTGATGTTTGGATAACAGCAGCCCTGGAGGTGGAACAGACAGAAGCAAGGATGAGAAAATGCCAAAACTGGTACCAGCATGCAGGTGCTGACTTCTACTCACCCTGAGCAGTGCTAAAAATCACACAAGGGCAGGCCAAGAATTCCATGCAACCCATCTGTGACAGATACCTTGGTCCTGTGACTGAACAATGAAACCAGCATGCCTCCAGCAAATGTTCATGCCTCCTTGCAGGGCTCCACAGCTGTGTCCCACTTGCACATGACCCAGGGAAGAGTCAGAGGTGGATCTCTGCTTTCACTACTGAACTTTTGAGCAGTGCAAGTGGTAGAGAGCTGCTGAACATTTAGATATCTGAGGCCTCTCCTCCAGCCCTCCAACCCTGCTAGGAGTAAGCATGCGGGGTTTTTGAATGTGCAGCTCTTGATTCACAGGCTGGATGTGGGGTCAGGGCTATGGGGAATCAGTGGGGCTATCACAATGTGACATAACGTACAGCAGCATGTAAAGGTCACTGTAATTCAATGGTGAAATCAATACACTCCTTCAAAAACCTATTAGGCAAAATATAGACTGCGACAGGAAGTTTAGAAGACTACAATAGAGGACCTACCGCTGTGCCTTAGATCTGAAGCACAGCTATGCAAGTGGGGGAGCACTTTGCAGAGAGCAGTCTCCATTTATACGACAAGAACAATTTCTCTCTCACTGACTGGAAGCTCAAGAATTAGCTAGAGCATCTCCAGGGTGCTTCTGAATCATTCTGAAATCAAAAGTGAGAATAAACTTGGGCAACTCAAAGAAAAGGGAAAACACAAGAGGCAAAAGGACATGGAAAGCTTCCCGAGTCAGCTCAGGCAGCCAAAGCCACATTACAGCTTGCCAAAACAATGCATCTTCCAAGTACATTCACGTGTGCAAGATTCTTCTCATTTATGTTACTTTGTCACAACGACTTTCGCTGAGGAGTCCTTTTCAGCCCTGCAGCCCCTTCAGACATATTTGCCAAAGACAATAAGATAGCAAAATGTGAATGAGTTAGCCCTGTAGCTGTACATCATTACACAGATGTGAAGAAAAGACAAGTACAAGATGGTTTTAGAAGAAAACTGAAATGAAAAAGGTAAATGTGTTGTGACCTTAGATCATACGCCACTACTTTCTGAGATAATCTTTACTGAATTCTTCTTTCTGGCTTCTTGATTCTTGTTTTGCTAAAAGTTGTGCCGTTCCTTCCTTCCTGAGCAGGCCATTGGATGCAGCCCTTCCTCCCCTGCCCTGCATGCTTCCGTCACCTCAGAGTGTGCGTGCACTCCCGGGGGCTGTATACTTCTCTGCGAGCATCACTGAGGAACGGAGACCAGAGATGAGCAACACGGATTTCCTCCTGACAATACAAGGGTTTTTTCCTATTGCACTCATAGCATTAAGCTGCTCACTGGCATTTCAGAATTAAAACCATTTTTATAAAACATCAAATGCCTTTTGTATTAGTATAACAAAATAATATAATCATCTCTTGTGCACATGCAGCGAGGAACTGCAGTACCAGAAGATCTACTCAGCTTTGTGTTCCCCTCTTGCCTTTTTTTTTTTTTCCTGGCAAGGAAACAAGCTGAGACATCACAAAGAAAATCATCTACCTCTGGAGCTGCTATTGATAACTGCACTGCACCTTAAATGTTGCTCTACCAGGAAATTCCTCTGACTTTCGCTAATAATAGCCAGCACAAAGCTGGTATAGAGTATCATCATTATTTAATGACTGTAAAATAATGGTCTGTTATAGGTCTGCTTAAGTGTTGCAAACCATCAGGAAAGACTGGAATTTTGACAATACATTGGAGGTAAATGGCTACTAAGCACCTGAGTGCATTTTATTCCGCAGAGAGGCTGAAAGTCAAGAAAAGATACAAAGCAACATCTCCTTCCATAACACGGTTTAGGTATGGTCTGCAAAGGGCACGTGCATTTCAGTTCTAGTTGAGATTTGAGTTAAAATGGCCCCCCAGGGGTATTCCTCTTTGGTTCTACCTTCTTCGGCTTTTGTAGTAGATCAAATTCCTCTTCACTGAACAGAAGGAAAAAGAAGGCATCAAACTTTCCTCCACGTTAACGGTCAGGTTAACTCTGCTGTACTTCCTCAATCCTCAGCTCGAGAGGGAAGTAATCTTTTTGGAGATAACAGCATCTTTGATATAGCTGTGATATTTCCACAGATGGTACTCTTCCTGCCTTGGTTGCAAGAGGCACTCCATGTACTTTAAAAACCTTTGAATTTGTAGGTATTTGTTGCTAGGGAATGTGCCCTGGGAGGCACTGGTGGGGAGAGCAACCTGCAAGCTCAGGGTGGCACAGGCACCCCGACAGCTGGGGGACCCACAGAGCTCCCCAGTGCTGCCTGGGCCCTGCATGGCACTAGGTTTCAGCAGCAGACAGAGACATTGGGGTCCAAGGTTTTAAAGCAGGTCCTGTCATTTTAAAACATAAATTAGAGATTACAGATAATATTCTGCTTAAATTGAGGATCAGCTCTAAAAAGTGGCATCGTAAACCAGTACAGTGGAGCCCAATGTTTATTGAGTCTCAGTGGTTTACGAATAAAATAAAATCTGTTTATAAGCTTTTAAAATACATCCTCTTGTAGCCACTGCAAACTCAGCTTAGAACCTGCAAATCAGGCTGAGCTCCACCTGCTTCGCGCTTCCACACCCGTAATAAAAGTTAACGGTCCAGTAGTTGGCCTCCCCTCTACCTGCACGCTGTTTAAGCCTGCTGCAGAAATACGGGAGGTGTAACCAAGGACTGCCACTAGATTTGCAATTGAAACTTATTTCCTATTCATACTAACAATACTCTAGTCAGAATAAAACCCTGATTACTCTCATATAGTTGTATTGGTTCTGTAGCAGGAATAAATAATATTAAAACCTTAACTCTGTCATTAAAGTAAGCAAATAGGACTGGAATACAGAAAACGGGTCTGCAGAGTAAATAAGTGCTGCTTTGATCTACTGCTTTTAGGAATACAACACATGTTAAATTCAGCTCCTAAGTGGAAGAGGGTCAGCAAGCAGAATTTCCACAATAAAAGCTCTGTGGTTGCAGGTGTTCAGTCATATACATCATCTCCTTCCCTGAAGATGAATACCAGGATTTGTGATCAACTTGACACAAAAGATTGTACTGCTCACAGTAGGATTTATTTACATGATATCCTCTGAGAAAGATGCTCTCTTTCTTCCTCTTTCTCCCTCTCTAAAATATGGCCAGCAATACAGTACCGGCACACTCTTGCCATTTGATCCCATTTTCAGTAGTACATTTTATTTTCAGGGTAGACTAGGATATTCTCCCACTTCTACACAGTATTGTTTGACCGAAATATTTGCCTCTCTGCCTTTCTCCTGGTATCAGAAAATTCAAGTTCAAGTTCCTGCATCCTAGGTCATGAGGATGTTTAGATGTCAAGACTTACCTGGTGAGTCCAGGGATCTATTTCAGACTTTCCATGAGAAAGGCCACCCTGGGTCTGAGAAAGCACTTGCAAAAAGTTTCGTTCCAGCATTTCCTTAATAAAAAATAATTTTTAAAAAAGATAAAATTGAAATTACTGTTTATCCCACCTTTAATGCAGCTGAAAGAGGCCAAGATCTTACCTCCAAATACAGACATATTTTATTATCCCTTTATCCTGTTTCCATTACTTCCAGTTCAGTATGTCCTTAGTCTCTGAGGCAGCTCCTCAACTGAAAAACATGCAAGCAACGCTCAGAAAGTATTTCATTTCAACTCACTGCTGAGCCCACTGGAGCAGTTGGTGGCTTGTCCCGCATCCCAGCGCGTCCTCCCAGACTGCAAGCATGGGGATCCAGCTCCTGCTCAGCCTGTCTGTCTTTGCAGGGCCTCTCCTCCACGCAAGCTTCTGCCTCAGGATTTTGGGATGGCGCTACATTTAAATTTCCCTGGTCCCGCTGTGTCCCAACTGCCATGTTTCCTGAAAGCAAACCCTGTGGCTGAGGAAGCTCCAGCTGGGGTTATGCTCCAGCAATGCTCCATGGAGAAAGAAACCATTAATATCATAGCTAATAAGAGAGGGCTCCCCCCATCCTCTCACCATCCCTGAGCAGCCGAGCTCTCGACCGGGCTGGACGGCTGCCGGGCCCTGGCAAGGCTGCTGGGCAGGGTAAGGGAGACAGCTGCCAGGTCTGTCTCTTGCCACTTCGTTCTTTCATGGATTTTGGCAATTTTCTCACAGCTGTTTTATGCCACCGACGTTACTCAGCAATGAGTTTATCAGCTCAAAATAGAAAAAAAAAAAAAAGGCATTTTTGAAACTTCGCCTTCTCTTCTGCCACCTTGTTAATTTTCTTTCAAAGCTGCCGTGCAGTCAAACCAGGGACACCTCCTCCTGCCCAGCCGCTGCTTAAGGAAAGCAGCCAAACTGGAGTGCCCTTTAGTCTGCCTGCGACAACCCTCCCCAATTACTCCAGCTAAAATTGTCTGTCTTGCAGGGAAAGGAGCTGAATAAAGCGTCCTACCTGATCCCAGCAGGATGACCCTGTTTCCCAATGTGTTGTCAAGGCATAAACAAGGAGCACCAGCAAGGAATCAGGGAGATGTATGAGGGGGAAGGGAGGGGAGCAAGAGATTTGTGTCTCAAATGTTGTATTCGCCCAGAGTTGTATTTACCTGCATTTTAAAAGTGAAGTGCGTTTCCTTTCACAGCTTGCCAGAAATCAGCTAGATTAACTGCCAATCTCAAAACAAACTGTAAACAAGGAATTTGAAGCAAACCAACCCAAACAACGCCCAGCCCAACTTTCATAATTATTAGAAACGTTTGCTTTCGTTAACAAGGGGGTAATTGTTTCTGTTTTGTAATTT
>JAOXNO010000004.1:16681985-16696985 GCA_028565335.1 Limnodromus scolopaceus | reverse complement strand
TTTCTCACAAAGTGGTGCTACTCTCATTTCTCACAGAGGCATAACTCATGACATTGTGCCATATTGCTTTATTAGCATTTATTTTTTATAATCTCTTATCTAAGGAAAATATAATCCAGTTAATCAACACCACTGCATTTTGCTTTCTTAGGAATTACATTAATGAAATTCTTATAGTACACTAGCACAGAGAAGCAGGGAGCCAGCGCAGCATCGCACCACAATAACAGTTCCACACTCTGCCCACTTCCACCACACCATTTTATTTAGCTAGCTATGTGTTGACAAGATATATGGGTTATACGTTCCTCTATCTGCAGACACTGGTGACCAAGTGATGTCTCATTCAAGTCAATGAACTCTGAACCTGATCTGACACCCCCAGGGTCAAACCAACCCATACAGACCTGCATGGCTATGGAACATGACAAGAAACATGCGACATCACACCCACTGCCCACATTCAAATGGATGGGGGTGAGGCACAGGGTGAGGGCCGCCATGCACGACTGGGTGGTCTCCCCACTGCAGCAGTGCCCACGGCTGCCTACCACAGCTGGCAGGAGCCTTACTGGGAGGGCTGGCCCCACAGTGACCACAGCAGCCCCCTCGCTCTGGTCCATGCAGGGACCTCTCCCCAGGTGGAGAGGGACATCGCCATACAGGGTCTCACTCTGCATGAGTGTGTGGGCAGGGGCTGCTCCCCCGGCTCACCGAGCCCCTCCTGGGGGCTGCTCACAGCTGAGGGCCCTCTCCCCATGTTGGGACCCAGGTTCCCCTCTGGCTCCGTGGGGCTCCCTCTGAATGCAGCTGTGCTCACAGCCCTGTGCACCAGCCAGACTGTCCTCCCACCACCTAACTTTATGGTCTCCTCATTACTATTAATTTAAATACATTTTTAAACAGTGTATGGTAAAGCCTGCCAAAACTCTGGCAGCTGACATATTTCAAATCTTTTAATCTAGCTTTTTAAAAAAAAAAAAATGTATTTAATTCCAGTGAAGCTTGCATCTTCACCCACACCTTCTCCTACTGCCACATACACACAGGCTGCAGCCCCAGAGCCCTCAGCCAGTTCAGATGTACCAGCAGTGCCATGCCCAGCAAGAGCCTGGGCTGAGCTCGTGCCCACAGGGCAGCCCACAGCATCCCCCGCCTTCCCCACATGAAGGGCAACACTGAAAACTGACTTGGGGTGCATGAAGGAGAGAAGAAAGGGGAAAAGGGTGGCAGTATGGCACAGAGGAGGAGGCTATGTCATTTATTCCCCTCTCGAAACACTGAGGCGAATAGGAAACTTCAGGAAGGGTTGGAATCTGGGTAGGGTTTATCTCCCATGGGAAGGAGAAAACAACAACACGATAGATGTGCTGCTTTTGTAGCCAGTCAGGACTACAAGAAATTTTTCTTAAGTGCTTTCATTTTCTTTGCCCAGACCAGCTCTGCAGCCTGCCAGCGAGTTACAGCCCTGGCCTGCTCAGGGCAAGGAGCTGGTAAGGCCCTTGGAGTGATTGTCCTTCTCTTACTAGCATCACTTCCGACCCACCTGTGGATATCCCAGTCTTTATCGATCTGCTGATCTCTATTAAAAATTTAGACATTTTTAAGAGCAGCCCTTTTTCCAGTTACGAGGCTTACAGAGTTTAAACAGTGATGGCCTGTTAACTAAAAGGATGATTCTCTGGATACCTGACTTTAATGACTTTAAAACCAATTTTTTTTTGGTATCACACATGTGCATAGTTTTTCCCATTAGGAAAAATGTCTTTGAGATTACTGTCTCACATCTAGCTAGTATAATACAGGAAAAAAAAAGTTAAGGATTTCAAGTCACTTACCAAGTATATTCAGCATGGCAGACAACACAAACTGCAAAGGAAAAAAAACCCTTTCTGCAACAGTGAGGGAGATGCTTGTAACGATACACCTGCTTCTGCCCCTACTGGCAATGGGAGCGTCAGGTACAAACACGTATCCTTTTGCACTGTGGATCCAGCATTGTCAAAGAGTTCAATCCCACAAAAACTCCTCCCCCTGAAGCAGCTGGCTTTCTCTGCGTTACACGCAGGTGAAAGGAGCCAGCTATGGTTTAGGAGTCTTTCCATACAGGTGACAACGTCCCCTGTCACTCATCTCTGAGGGGGCAATTCCTGTCTCCCAGCAGAGGCTCCAGGTGGGGGCTGCTGCCCCTCATTTGTTGCTGCTCAAGTTTCATTGCCTGATTTCTCGCCTTACCAAGAAGAATTAGTTTCTATTTACATGTGAAGAGAAGTTAGTTTATGTCTAGTGCAACATAGGGATGTATCGATAATTACGTTTTAACTTTCTAAAACAAAGTAACTTGTGATCATATTGTCAACTGCAGTGTTTTCTATTTTGATTAAGTTCCCATTTGACTGAATATACAGTTAACATTATTTCTTAAGCAAAATATTTTTGGGGGAAGGCAGATATTGTATATATAAGTTTTATTTAATATTATTAGTTCCAGGTGGCAGCCTACTTATAATCTAAACTTCACTTTTTTTGTTAGAGAAACTTATAGAGAGTATAAACCATGGCATAATAATCTAATCTTCTAAATTGATGTTTCTTTTCTTTTTGCTTACAATAGCATGGATCATCTGAAACATTGCCTGCATAAATGTATCATTTGTCACAAGCTAAAAACTGTCATCATTAAGTTGATTAATCAAATACTGTTCTAAAAGATGGATTCAAACACAAAATACTCAGCCTAGTGCCATATAATGAAGAGATTAATTTGAGGCACAAGACAACCAATTTAGTATAACTCTATGTTCATGCTTTATTTAGAAAGCCATCAATTAGTATATTTTTCCTTGATGTACTATTTTGTCTTTCTAAACAATGAGAAGGTGATTTGCTCCAAAGTCAATTTGCTTTCTGTAAACAGAAAGGGTTAGTTAAGCATCTTCTTGCTCTGCAATTCTATAAACTGCAACCTTGACTCGGAGTGCAAGAAGGAAATTAATGATGGGGTAGAATTTACAGTGGAATTGCTCCTCTCAGGTTAGCATTAATTTCCTTTCTATAATGTAATTATAATTCTGGTAGCAGGAGTGACAGTACGGGAAGTCTCAAAAGTGTTTCATTCCTTCATTACCTTGGATCTCTCTCGCACTCCAGAATTAATATGGTCCATACGCAGACACAAGCCTCCACCACAAACAAAGTTGCAAAGACACTTAGTCAGCTTTTATTGTTTAGGAAAGTGAAAAAAAGATGAAATGGTGTGTCAAGGTATCCTTTCCTGGCCGTTAGTGAAAGTTGCAAGGCCGCAATGGATTAAAAGGATATACAGCACCGCTGCCTTCCCTTTCCAAACACTTGGTATCTCAAGTGCTATTAAAAAGCAGCATCCAGAAAAACGGATCATTTCGTCCATCAAATTATTCAACAGTGCTGGGATAGCATAACAGGGATGATTAGTCACACCAGAGACCAAGTCTACCATGGGTGTGTGCAAAGGCCAGCGAGGCCATGGCCACACTCTGCCAGCCGCTCACTATGCCCCGCTTTCTGCTGGCCAAAGCGCAGGGGGCCACAAGCCACGGCACAGCAGGAGGGCTACTGCTGCCCCACATGGACCCACAGGTGCTAACGCTGTGGGCTAGAAGGCAGCCCCCATCTCCCCAAATCCAGATAAACAAAGTGATTCACCGCAGCAGTATTTCATACGTGGTACAGGCTCATGGATTCCTCCTTACCCAGCCCTGGCAGCTCCCTCCATGACAGATCACAGCCAGGACACGGAGCCGTCTCCCTGCCCGTGGGGGATGCTCACACACAGATAAGCAGACACGAGTATGCACATTCTCCTGGTTACGCTAAATAAGAATTTTTAAAATGTTAACTTATCAAAAATACACTAGAGGAAAAAGAAACAGCGTGGATGTTACCCCCTACTAATGAGGCACTAATGCATAATTATTATAATACACACGCTTCTCTCCACAGAGGAATATTTATAAACACTGAAACAGTCGAGCTTGCACTGGAGTCATATGTACAAATTGTTTTTCTCCTGCAGTTTGTGGGTTTGGGGTTTTTTTCTTACTGTAGTAATATTTAATGCATTTCATAAGACTATATGCAGGCTTTTAAAACATTGGAGAAACCTGGGCCTTTACTGCTTGCTGCCTTAAATGAAAATATAAGGAGAAAACACGAACTACAACTAAAAGCACAGCTGTTATTAAGGTATTCAGTTGTCTCAGGTTCAGTTTCCAAGAGTATGTGCTTTAAGAGGTAACAGCAATGGATCTACCAGAGGAAGACTTGACATGAGCTGTGATTGAAAGATGGACAGGGGTCCAAAAATTACATTGACATCTCCCACTCCCTATTGTCTCTCTCCCATGCCCAGGAGTTGCTCATGGCAGACACAACTGAGACCCCCACATGCCGAACCCCACCAGAGGTACCTCCCACCAGACAAAGCCCACTCCCTGGGGAGAGGATGGAGGCAAGTGGTCTCCGCTCTCCTCCGTGGGGCAGGGGAAGCTGTGGCCACCTGCCAGGGTATCCAAACACCTCTCCTCACAGCGTGGCCTCGCTGCCCCATTCTCTCCAGTTGGGTGGGCAGGACTGGAAACCCTGTGGGTGATGAGCCTCTCCACTGCAGGTGGAGCAGACTCCCCTGAGGTCAGGCAGTGATGTCAGGACAGCGGGGAGAGTAACCCAGGACAGTGCCTTGCGGCACACCAGCACCACTGGCAAACCTGCCTGTGTCTGGGTGGAGCTTGGGCCCAACTGCATGGCCAATTAAAAATAAATTGCCATGAATATTAAAACGTTGCTGAAAGATCCCAGTAGAGGACCCAAATCCCTCCCAGAGTCAGAAGAGCGGAGCTAGCTAGATGGAAAAGGCAGTATTGCATGCCAATTACACCTGAATATCAATAAATTGCAGTATATTAAAGAGGAAGAGAAACGTCCATCCCCCTTACAGTGTGGCCATCCTTCATACCTTACATTTGTAACGAACTTCACCATACTAAAAAAACAAACTCGTTTAACTGGGTTTAGCTTATGGATCACACTAAATAATATTACCTGGGAAAACATAACAAGGGGAGTGAAATTAGGGATATAAAAAGCCCTTACAGAAATGTAAAACATTAAGCCACTATATATTTTTCTGCTGCCTAGATGTGCTGTACTTTAGGAAACATTCTCCATCACCTTGACAGCCTGCTTCCTTTCTGTATACTGAAGTTTATTTACCTGAATTATTAATGCTGCTTTTGTTTGTAGCTATATCTTAATTTTCTTCTTTTCATTCACCTGTCATGATTTTTTTGATTCACATCCCGGGATGATGCACAAAATATTTCCTCTGGAAACACTGTAGTGTCACCAATATTTTTGCTCTGTTAACAGATTATTCTGTCTTCACAGTAAAACCAGATCATTTCATTTTTTTCATGAAAACTGTCAATCACTGAGATTATGCTTTAAATGTACTGAGCGAATAAAAGATAGAATTTAAACTACATATAATATGTCAGCAGAGAGCACTGAGTGCCCTGCAAATAGAGAAAGCAAGCAATTCTCTCCTCCCTCTAAATGAAAAATATGCCCACAGCAGCAAACCAGGTATCCTCAAACAATTAGTAACGTTCATGACAAAATTCTTTTGCATATGAGGTGGAGTAATGCAGCTGTGCTAGTGTATTTATTATTTGTGGAAAGAAGCAGAAATAAACCCTGCGGATTTCATTATACATTCAGTCTTATTTTTTGTTTCTCCTGCTTAGACTAAGATTCTGGAAAGCAGAAAGATATATTTATGGTTAAGTGGTGTTAGTTTATACAATAAGAGCTGATAAAAATGAAGGTGAAGGATTGCAGTAATTAAAGAAATGTCAAATGAATGTCCACAAATTTTACAGTACTGGGGGGGAAGAGTGGAAAGTTTTGGTGATATTTCTTTCAAAACATGTTTTAAAGTTTCTCTTTGGGGAGTAGAGTAGAAAGAATACTCTACTTACCTAGAAGTTAAGAAGTTACCTGAAATTCTTTTTTTTTTTTTTTTCTTCTTTCTCCGCCCCCCCCTTTTTTTTCTTAAAGTATAATGTCTACCCAACTTGTATACAAAATTCAAAAAGATTCTCCTGAACACACAATATGGAGAGACCGTATGTACAAACAGCACACAATTTCAAACAGACTAGGCTCATTGGAAAAAAAACTTTTTTTTTATTTGCCTTTGATTTCTTTCAGAAGGATAAAATGAAAGGGACAGTGATACATATTTTAAGCCCTGTGAATTCACAATGGGGCTTTAGAATAAAGAGGTAAAAACCTTTGAACTAAACAAAGGTCCATCACGGTGCACTTCTTTTTCACAAGCACCTTATAAAGGAAATTATGCCAGAGAGAGGGCCCAGCTGGCTTTTGCCACTACACCTCTCCTCCACAACACCCCAGCATCCTTCCCAGCCCCTATCAATCTCCTGTATGCCATGCCATTGACTCCGCTTGGACCTGATCTCTTATCTCATAGAGCTGTTTTTTAGTCGAATACCCTGTGAAAGTATCCACTCATGAGCTTACATCTGAGTGTCTCTTTGTACTAAGCAAAGCCTGTAGTCTCGCAGGCTGCATTAACTTGATTAAAGTGGGACCATAGACAGTTACTTAGGCTCTTACTTTGCTCTTAGATTAAAGACAAGAAAGCCTCCTTCTCTCAAGGTTTTTTTGCAAAACTGCGACTTTCAAAAGGGTCAGCAAAAGACAAAGGCTCTTATAACAGAAGGAAAGAGGCTTTTATAACAAATGATTTCTAATTGCTCCTTTGTTCCAAAAAGACAGCAGTTATACCAGCTGAAACATAACAAGCCATCAGCATTTCTTGATGGAAAGCTTGTACACAGGGCTGCAAAGAAAGAGCTTTCTCTAAGTTCCAATAATTTCAAAAACATTATTTCCTTGTAAATAACACCTTATTTAATCCACTTAAACCCAGAAGAGAAGCACGTATGACTGGCTGTGCATAATAGTCTATTTTCACTAGCAGGCTGTAGAGCTGCTTGTGAATTCCTTCCGTTTCATCTCTAAGGAGCAGGACAGAGAAAGTGCTTGTCCATAGGTTTTGCCCCCTTGTAATGACATTTCATATTTCTTACCAAATGAATTCTAATGAGGAAATCAGTGGGACAGATTCTGACCTAATGCCACAGGTTGGGTTATTTCAATTTTACAAATGTGCAAGGGATATAAACAATCATAGTAACCAGGCCCACATTTGCAGTTAAAAACACTACTAGCTTTGAAAAAGCAATCGCTTTCCTTGCTTAGCTGCTAACTTCAGCAACGCTTCTGCAGAATGCAGTTATATACTTTTGGGTTGCAGTCTACTCGTTAGCAAAGAGTACTAATCTTAGATTTTCTGTAAACCCCTGTGTGCAAGCATGCATCTGTATCTGCATATGTGAATGTGCACAAGCGAAGCTGCTTGTTTCCAGGCAAGGCCCAAAGTTCATTCGTTCACCACCGTGGCTGTGCCAGGCACCTGGCTTCTTCTTCGGCCACCACACACTCAGCATGACTCCGGTTACCAGCTGGGCTCTGTGAGTGCTTCACAGTCATGAGCCCAAGACCACAGCAGCAATGCTGGGAAACAGCTTTATGTCCCAGCCTGATGCATCAAGATGTATGCGGGTAAGATGGACAGAAGAGAAAGAAGGGTGTCTTGATGGCACACAAGGAGAGCCGCACTCATCATGAAGGGGCTGCACCTCATAGGTTTGAGTTGAGGCTCTTGGGATACAGGAACGTCAGGAGGGGTTCAATTCTCTCATGTTTTAGTTACAGCATCAACAGGAAGGCTCCAGAAGGTAACTGTGTGCATGAGGACACAGAAACCCTGATGTGCTTTGAAGACCGCAAGTACCTGGCACTTAAAGATGTGTTTGTTTTAAAACCTTGATGGAGGCAAATCCCACAGAGGGCATGCTGGATGAGGCCCCTCTCACCTCCATGGCATGAGGCCACCTTCTTTCTCCCATGCTTGGTCAGCTCTCTTTTTGGCAGGCTTTTGTGGCAGACTCCCTCTGTCTGCCAGTGCCCAAAGGTGCTACCTTAGTGCCACAGTGCCATAGTACCCCCTCCTTCGTCAAGAGGAAAAAATTATCCTCAGTACACAGCCACCTTTCCTCCAACTGGAAGAGCCCCTGGCATCCCTGCCCTCTGCCTAGCCAGCACAGCAGCCTTCCTCCATCCCTCCCTTCCAGCGACAGGCAAGGTGACTTTCTGGGGCAGCTACGTGGCCCCTCTGTAAAGCGCTGCAGACACTTTGTTACAATAGGAATAATAATTACTGATAGAATATAACATTAAAAATGATGCAATGGAAGAGCTAAAGGCATTTTTTTGGGGGGGTGGGATGTGCAGAGAAAAAAAAAGAAAACTATTTACCCCTTGGAAAAAAAAAAAAAAAAAACACATTGATTACTCTTAAAGGCACCCTCTCAACTTCCCTTTGAGGAGTTTCATTGATCTTAGCTCTGTTTCCCCTTGCAGGCAAAAAAGGTAAGTATTCTCTTGACATTCTCCTTTCTTCAGCATACTGGGCTAACAGGGACATTTTTATTTCAAATATACATGTAGCTGTGATGTACTCTGGACTCAGCTTATGCCCCTCTGCACATGTGCAATGGCACTTTGAGCAACAGCCTTTCTTTCTATCAAGGTATGCAGAGAGAATGACGATGGCAACGTCCTCTTTGCTTCTCACAGGGCTTCTGCATGTGACCAAGCGCCCATGTGGACTTGGAAAGAGTGCAAAAGTTAAACTGATTTGGGGAAGTTAGTTCAAATGGTGCCTACACATTTGGGATCTCTAAGGTTGAGGGTAGCAAGTACACAGGCTAAGGTCCAAATTGCCCACAAGAAACATACACACAGACCACAATATTAATAAATTCAGAATCTTGTTTGACAAAGATATAGGAACATTAAGGTACCAATGTACATATTTTGCTATAAGGTTCCTTAAAAAACATTGCTGGTAAAGCAGGATTTCTACCACAAACCAAGAATCATATCTTCAGTCAGTCCTTTGTTAATTTAGCAACTCCCCATTTCATCAAACAGGGGCTGTAACCCCATGAGCTCCTCTGACAAAGGGGCCCTGCAGAATTCGCATGATTATCCACTTACAACTTGAAGAAAGTCACAGCAATGGCAACTGACTAAAGTTAGACATCTCCCAAAAGAGAAAGAGGGCAAGAGGGTGCATGAGAAAAAGAGATCTTCACTTTCTCATACAGGTCCAAAGGGAAAAGAGCTATACCTGGAAGTTTTGCGGTGAGCGGAGTCAAGATTCCCAGTGTCAGGCTTGAACCCCACTTGCTTTCCTGCCTTTCTTCTTTCCTTCTGCTTCTCCCTCTTGCTATATGCAGACCTCATAATTATAGGAAAAACATACTTTGATTCCTATGGAATCATTTTAAATTTACATGTCCTAACAAAATGGGGCTCCTAACTAAAAGCACTGTTTGGGGTAGAACTGGCAAAGAACAGAAGATTGCTGTTAATGCTGGGCTGAGTCAGGGGAGCAGTAGATGACTTCCTAGGAACACAAAAGACGTACCAGAGAGCCATTACCTTGGAAAACTCACCCAGAGTTGGATCATCCAGAGCTATCAGCTATTTCCAGGTACTGGAGATTGTCCACAGAAGGAGACCAGGTGATCATACACAGAAGGAGAATCACACTATGATGTGTTCCTGTCCCTTACCCATCACAGGTATCATAACCCCTGAGCCAGCAAGGGAAAACACTAGGCTGCTTCAGGACCCTTTGAGACTGACTGCTGATTAGGCCTATTTGCTCTTCTTTAATTGCTAACATCTCCCACCTGGCCCACCCAAGGCACACTGGGCAAACCTTACTGTTTAACCCTTGCAGCTTCACATCAGACCTTCTGCATGGCTGTGAGTCAGTGGGCTGCCTGGGCACAAGTGGGGAGCTCTATATTACATCTTTCCTGTGAGGAGAGCTGAAATGGGGCTTCTGGGACAACGGCAGGTGAGCTAGGCCAGCCTATCGGAGATGCCAGGGCCCTGACAAGGGCCTGACTTGGTTTGAGAGTCATACTCTAACAGCACACCAACAAGGTGAGGGCTGTGCATGTCCAGCTCTCCAAGTCTCTTTCCCAGCCTCCTCCAAAGCTTCCAACTTAGCACCTGGGGAAAATCACACGTGCACACGGACCCACCCCCACTTGCACTAGCCAGTGTATTTCTCCAGACATCTGAAGTCCCTGGTTAGGAATGAGTTGGTGGTTGCAGACACCTCCTGCCTTCCTAGAGCTTTTCCCCCTAGAAAGACACCTCCCGCCTTCCCCCTAGAGCTGCCATCTCAGGCCAGCCCGCCCACCATGGGCAGGAGGTGCAGCCAACCCCCACACTGGGTCGGCCCCATCACACATGTGGAAGCAACCAACATCCATAATGGCCTGGAGCTGGGAAAGAGGCTCCTTTAGCCAAGGTGCCCAGGGGGAGGCTGCACACAGAGCCAGAGGACGATTTGGGCTGGAAAATGCTGCTGGATATCCTCTAGCCCAATCCCACCATCCCCCAGAGCAGGGCCAGCCCAAATCCTGCTACTCCTTCTGCAGGATTTCTCCTAATCCCAATCCCAGTGCCACTGAAGCTCAGGCAGACCAAGGCACTTCGCAAGCGAAAAAAAAAAAAAAAAAGCCTTTTCATGACTGCATAATTCACCTATTTATTTTGGCTTTCACACCTTCCCGCCTAAATTTGCTGTGAAGGCAGCAGAGCTGGTACACAGCATTTTAGTGAATTGGGTGCCCAGGTTTTATTTTAGTCTGAAAGTGAAGTGATGATATACACATATGTGTAATGTAGCACAAAGGCATGTTTACTGAAGCATGCCACCACAATGCTCCAGTTTAAAAAAAAAAAAACCAACAAGCAACAAATCTGTTTCATCCCCAGCCATACATTAGAAACCATATCTAGCTGCTACTTAGATCATGACCAGAGCAGCACTTTTGGGTAAATATAGATTTGCATGACAGTCCTCTGATGTGTCTCCGCAGCAGGGGATGGCCAGGGATTAAAAACTGTCTGTGCATGTGTGTGTGTGTTCAGATGTGCATTACATGTATGTGTACATATATATGTGTGTGTGTGTGTAAGCATGCTCAGTACAGGCTTTAAATAATATTTTCTAACATTTCCTTAAAATTGCTTTAATTTGCAATCGCTGAGAATGAGGTTTCAGAAGCAAGCACTGAGGGAAGCTGTTCCTCAGCAGACACTCGTGTAAATATGTTACTTTAAAAAGAAAAAAAAAAACCAAAACAAAACAACCCTTTCCATCTCTACCAGTGAAATGGCTACAAATGGGCTGCCATTAACTTTTGTTACTCGAGTAGGTGCCTGTAAAGGGCCAGGTGGTGTTTATGCAGATGAATGAGCATGTTACAATGTGTTCTTCCTTTTGGATAAAACATTAGCGTATCAGATGTGACAAATCAGATGTTCATCTTCCGCACTTCTGCATTATTTTACATTGAGAATTAGATAATGTGCTGGCTTAGCTTTTTACTTCAGATTTTTTTTCCCCCTTCTTCTTCTCGAGAATAATTTTATACATAAACTTCTCCCAACACTCTGCATAATCACAGTCTCACCGTATGTCTAACCAGCGAGGTATTATGGTAATTGTGTATTTCCAGGTAGCAGGCTTTGCATTAGATGGAAGTGTACATTGTTTAACATGCTGCATAATTATTGTGAAACGGAAATAATGGACCTACATGTTCAATTTTTTTTTAAATTCTGTTTCCTTACCAGAGCAGCAGATAATTTTTGTGTCTCCAGCAGCAGTGGAAAGATAAATATTAGAATGTTTTACAACCAGAGGTATGCAAATAATTGAATCCTCAGTTTGGTGGCGAAACTGGAGAAATAACCTTTCATTTTGAGCTGACAAGAAACAAAAGGTAATCGGGTTTCATAACAGGGAGAAATAAATAATATTTTATGGTTATGACTGGCTTAGTTGAATTTAGCCACATTTGGTGTCAAAACATGACCTTAGATTTAAAAAATCAGAACTTTTAACTTTTAAAAAAATCTCAAAGGTCTTTTATTTTGTCTATTTTTGTCTGTCTGAAACCATTTTAAGATTTCAGTTTCAATCATCAGGAAGTGGCATTTTTAATGAGCAGATTATGTGCCTGAGATATTTTACCTCACTCCGATTCAAATGTTCAACATTAATTTCAAGTCTCTCTGACAACTGGACCACAAATGTCCTTCCATTTTTATGTTATTTCTTTACACTGTCAAATCAGGGCAGTTTTCCACTTTGAGGAGGTTGAATATATTCAGCAAATGACATAGTCATGGCCCATATGCCCTGTATATTTTGCCATTAATTGTCCTCAAAGAATTAATCTCCGCTTAGTTACTTTGAACTGGTTTTAAGCCCTGTGTAGACCTACTTCCTTTCTTTACCAGAAACATAGGCCAGTCTAGGAGGAAGACTATGAATCCACATAGCAGTGCCCAGCACAGGATAAATCCAGGTACATTGCACGCGCAGGGCCAAATCCATCCTGCAGGAATTCAGTCAGTGGGAATAATTTGGCCATTATTTTCATAGAACCAACAGATTGGTGGTTGACTATGTTAAAAATACAAATTATGAGGACAAGAGCAAGTGTCTAAGGGTTCAGTGGTCCCCACAGTTGCAGAAAGGTTTTGCTGTGTGGGTTTCCCCAGCACTGCTGTGGGAGATGAGAATTGATGGGACATGGCAGGGAGGGCCACATGGCAGAGCCAGCCATGCAGGATTTGCCAGGGAAAGATCATAGAATCATAGAATTGTCTAGGTTGGAAGCGACCTTTAAGATCATCTAGTCCAACCATCAACCTAACTCTGATTTAAAAAAAAAAACAAAACCACACATACAAAAATAACCCCACTTTACTAAACTATGTCTCTAAGCACTATGTCAACCCGTCTTTTGAAAACCTCCAGGGATGGTGCCTCAACCACTTCCCTGAGCAACCACTTCCCTGGATAGACCAGGGTCTCCTGGATCTCTCCTTGCAGGGCAGAATGGCTTCCCTCAGCAGAGAGTGGAGCACCTCCAGGGGCTGAGAATGCCTCAGCTTGCTCAGGGTCTGTCTTAGGCTCAGAGCAAGCAAATAACAGGATTGGAAAAACTCTACCAGGGTGAGGTACTTTTTTTTCACTATTAAATAGATGCATTTATAGCTCACCGAGCTTCACTTTCCTTGAGTGACACCAACAGAATACACAACTGCTCCAGTTAAATGTACGGCTCATTTCTGTCTACATCTTGTAGGCAACATGTTCAAATGTATTCAAAATCAAGACCGCAAAAGAATTTCTCATCATCAAAGACAGCAGCTTTAGTTCCCATAATTGTGTTGTTTTGTCCAAGACTGAAAGGATAAAACAATGCAGCTGGGGGACAGCAGTCACAGTACCTGTGTGGTCTCACTATCATGTGTCATGCAGCCATCTCCATGTGAGCACTGCACGAGGCCCCATAAGGATAGCTAAATTTACCTTCAAGTTGCAGAAGAGCGGCAACACGCCTGTGGTGAGGATTTGTTCCCATCACCCTGAAGGCCACGAGCTTTTGGGTTTGGTCACCCCAACCTCAGGAGCTGATATTGTCAGGTCTGTGACTCTTACCATCTCCAGAGTGACCTAGTAAGGGTTTATGTCATCTCCCTGGTGAAATTACAGGAAACAACTCTTGGCAAACTGTTGCTAGTACAGCAGCCTGAAAGACAAGATAAATATTTCCACAAATTGAAGATGCAGACTCCAATTTGGGGATGCTTTTCAGCAGCAGCCACAAATATTCGACCAAGTGAAGATGGCACTCCAAGTCTCCAAGTCTCTCCAATACGTTGAGTGCAGCAAGGTGCGTGCTGAGGTCTGGGATGGGGGCAAATGCAGGAGTGTCTCCACAGCAGCAGCCTGGGGGACATATCAGTGGCGTCCTGACTCTGCCTCCTCACACCAGCGGGACTCTGCACAGGCCAGCACATGGGCAAGTGGCCAGGACAGACTTCTTTGTTCTTTTCAAAGAGGATCTTTACAGCTCAATGACCTTAGAGAAGGAGTTATCCCCGGCTGACTTCCAAGTACGTTGATGGGGGCAAGGCCAGGAGTACCACCCTTGGATAGACATTTCTTCCACAGCCTCACTCCGGCTGGGCTGCACATTTGCCCACTGCCTACCTTCTCCCGGGACTAGTAAGAGAAGACTTTGAAGGTCCTCTTCTTCCTGATCTAGCCCTGTCCCCGATACCCTGCTAAAATAAACACAAGATGTAAAGCTCATGCAGTGTCTCTCACCCAGAGAAGACCCTCTGAGTACTTCAATACTCCACAGCTAAGATTCCAGAAGTGACCATGTTCTGCAAGAGGTTCATCAGTACCAATGACCTCCTCATCTCTACGAGCATGTCCAGAATGTACCCCAAGACAAGCATGTTCTCACCCCACACCCAAAAAAAACCCCTGTTTGCAGCAAAGCACAGCCTTACCAGCACAGATATTATTTGCTGTATAGGGAATCTTACTACAAAAGCTTAATAGTTGTTTTACTCTTCACACAGAATTGCCACAATGTGGGCAAGGAGCTTTTTTTTCCAAATTCATGCAACCCCAATAGCAGCAGCGGCACCCTGTTTTCAACTTACCTAAGAAAGTTGCTGCTGGGGAAAATATAGCTAATGAAACATCCAGAAACATCCATTGTTTTATCTTCCTGTACATCATCCTGTTGGTTTTATTTAAAAAAAAAAAAAAGAAAAAGAAAGAAAGAAATAAAAATAGGGGCCGGGTGCGGACGGGCTGCTGGGGGTCAGCCCCTGCCTTTGCCTCCCCGCGCCCGCCGCCCTCCCCGCCTCCCCGGGCGCCGGTTCCCCCGCAGCTTTGCGGGCAGG
>JAOXNO010000004.1:16671714-16681885 GCA_028565335.1 Limnodromus scolopaceus | reverse complement strand
GAAAGAAAGAAAGAAAGAAAGAAAGAAAGAAAGAAAGAAAGAAAGAAAGAAAGAAAGAAAGAAAGAAAGAAAAGAAATCAAACAATAAGAGTTATCAGAGTTATCAATCCCCCTCCACAACTCACTCTGATTTGGTTTAACACTGCAGGTCTCAGCATGTATAACTCTGATTTCTGCTAACTGGTCTCAGCCTAGTATTTTCACACCTTTTTTGTATTAAATGCTTACAACTGGTCACTCCACTAGAAACTGTCACCATGACACTTTTATTTAGAATTTTAACAACACAAAAAGCACCAGAAATGAATCTCAAAATAATAATCTTTTATTGTTTGCGTTGCAATAAATTCCTGCAAATGCATCCCATTATCTTTTTATACAATTAAACACATAATGCCTAACTGTTAAGGTATCAGCCCAGCTGGGTACAGATGCAGTCCGCTGCCAGTCTGAACAGAGCTCGGCTGTCTTTTAATAATTACCCGAATAAAAGAAAAATAATGAAGTGCTGTAGATTGCTCATCCAAACTGGTAAAAAGCTGTTTGCAAAGGATAACTACGAGGGGAGTGAGACACCAGGCTTTGCTAATAAATAATTCTCAGAAATATCAGCTCTCAATTTACTACTTGTACACAATGGGCCAGTCGAAACTTGCAGGATGAGCCAATTTGCCACAGCTCTTGTTTTGAGTCTTTGTGAAGCTGCTGTGCAAGCACAGTGGGGGCTGCTTGCATCTATCCCTGGAGTCAATCAGTGGGCCTTTGTTTCCTGCTGGTCAAAAATATCAGGTGGCTTTGAGAGTCTAATTATCAATGAAAAATTAAATTCGGTACAGGAACATAGCCAGGAATTGCCCCCTGCCTTCTGCCCTCATTCATGGGGTGTGAGTATCAGGATATTTGTTATAATTCAAAATGTATTCAAGCTAAATTGGGAACTTCAGGGGTGGGAAACACAGAAACCAAAATGTGAAAACGGGAAGAGCCTCACTGGCAAATCAGCAAATTTCTCCCTCCGCTTCCTTAGCAAATGGGGTGTGCAGCCCTAATTGTGCAAAGTGCTTTCTCAGAAGTGCCGCCCGTCAGGGATTTCTCATTAGGAATTGTTAAGCCGAGTTTATACCTACGTGGCTCCACAGTTTCCTGGCCTTGGGGAAGTCTGTAAGTTGAAAAAAACTACCAAATCAGGTCTGGCTCTCACAGGAATGGAACAGGCAGAAGCAGAGACATCTGTCAGACGGGCAAGGAGCTGCAAGCCCCCAGAAGAGGCATGGTCTGAAGACAGGGAAAGAGCACCGGCCAGCCAGCCACCAGCACCTCTTGCTCAGAGACACCCTTTCAGCATCGCAGATCTCAGAAACAAAAAGAAGCAGATATGAAACAATCCCTGGCTGAGACATTATGAGTAGAGTACAAAGCCACTAGAAATAGTGGACAATGGCCAGGTAAAGCTGTAATGTCCATCCATCTCCTGTTCAACATGCAGAGACAAACAAGGCATCTCAAATGCTTGCCATGGAGCAGGTCTGGGCTCCTGCTTACATCAGCCTTTCAGCCCTGTGGCATAGTCAATCCAGAAAAAACAGCTCTGGACACTGCAGACAGCATATCTCTTTAGTTGTTGATCATCTTCTGGCAATCAACACTCAAATTTCTCACAAAGGGGGTGAATCCACTTCCCAACAGGATAATAACCACTGAAGTGGAGAGGAAGGCATGACAAAGATGAGCAGTAGCTGGTGGAAGGCAGCAGCTCTGCTTGTTCACTTCCCCATTGCTGTCTTTGCTTTTGAACACATGTATGAAATGCAGCCACCCCCCAGGTCACGGGTGAGCAATCACGTGGGCAGCTGTCTTCACCCACAGACTCAGGGGGCTGTGCGTGGCCCAGGAGAGGACCCCTCCAAAGGCAGTTCCACTGACACCATCTCACTGACCTTGACCCCTTGCCTTCACAGTTATTCTTAGCAAATGTTGGGTTGTACCCAAAGAACTGAGTATGCACAATTCACAGACAAGAGTCCTTCTGTCTGTGTACGTATCCCACATCCTTTTGACTACAAGATGTTTGGTTTTGCTTAAGGAAACTGATATATCAGGAGAGAAGGATCCTGGGACAGAAAGACTTACAAGAGAGAAAACAGCAGAAGAAACAGAGACATGCTGCTAGTGAGCTGGTAACCTTGTAGCTCTTGAGGCTCTTAAGCTGTGGTTGCAGCAGCACAGCAAGGAACTCTGCCAGAGACCTTCAGGTAGCTAAAAACCTCTGACAGATTAATTTTCCCCACAAAGTGCATGGTTAGTAAAAGCAATGATAACTGTTCCCCAACCTAAGAGAAGATGTATCTGCACCTCTCATTGCATATGCAAATGTGCTAAAAGAAGCCTGATCAGCTTTCCTCAGCAGAGGAAACATGGGTGGTACCTCTATTTTCCAACCTAGAGGTTCAGGAGAGCTTAGAGCCACTCTGATCATCAACTGGAGCTGGGAGGCTGCAGGCACTGGATGTCCTTGTCCTCTCTGTGCTCAGGAAGACTTTCCTTTTCTGCAACAAAATTCCTTAAGTATTTAGCTAAAGCACTTTCAATTTGCAAGCCTTCCTAGTTATGCACCTGGAAATCACTTCCAGCTGCTCCATCCCAGATACTTAAGATGAAGCATGGCAACTGCTCCAAGCTGTGTGTCCTGAGAGCTTTTCTAAAAGGAACTAACCAAAATGAGATAGTTGGCCACCCAGGTACCAAGCAGAACAACCACCTCCAGACCAGACTTTCATCTAGCAGAATACTCTGCATTTGTATTATTTTTGGATGGCCACATGGTCTGGATACTAATTTTTTTTCTAGCATAAAGCCCTGGGAGACTGCACAGTATACACTCAGCAGAACAGAGCAGTGAAAGGGTAGAAGTGGATGGATAGAGGGTGCTTTGTCATTATGGGTTTAATTACAGCTCCCTCTTCCTGCTTCTCTTCTCACTCGTAGCTCAGTGGCAAACATGAGAGGCCTTCTGCAACACACGAAAACCCAGTCCTATAGACTTTCCTCACACGTTGCTGTCATGGGGGCTGTTCCACAATTAAAGGGTATCCACACAAGTAAGGGATGGTGAGTGTATGGAAGTATTTGCAGCTCCAAAGCTGGCTCCTGCCCCAGCAGGGTCTGTTGACAGCTCTTCCCCTGCATCTCTTCTCCACACTGGCTGCTCCCCTCAGGAATCGCAGCCTTAAACTTCAGCAGCCAAACTCGGCCAGATAAATACAGCCAAAGTCATCTTTACAGCGGGCAAAAAGCGATTAGAAAAATGTTTTAAACAAATGCATTTTAAGATTTTCATCCTTTCTGCCATAACGACTGAAACACCTCAATATAGTTTTAAACACTGTTTAAGGCTGCATCATACATTTTATACCATAAATTATTAAATGACTTAATGGACAATGCATTAGAAGGAAAACAGGCAAATTACAGAATAATTTAACTGTTGCAAAGAAACAGAGCAACTTGCAGGACGTAAAACACTCTATTTTGACACAGAATGCCTGAAGCTAAAGCAATTAAGGCTGCAAAATATTGCCGGCTGACATGATGTGTATGTAAATTTGTCATTCATTGGCAAGGGTTTGTAACAATCACAAGTAATGTGCACAATAAAACAACCATGTGGTATAAAATGCGTTCTGCTAAGAGTACTTGGAAAATGGTGCTTATGTATCATTTAAGCACACAATTATTATACATATAGTAGTTGTTTATGACAAAAGATACCTCTCCAATACCAGTAGCTCAAACAAAGATAGCCCTTCGAAATATTATTTACCATTGTTTGCATGCAGGATCATGAAGGAAATATTTTTTAAGTTCCTTTTATGAGCTACTGTGAGCTTTTCAACAGAGATTCAAATTCTAGTGAATCAGCCCCTCCAGGCTAGTTTAAAAAAGCTCACAAACTCCCTGCACTTTGCCAGGAGAGCTAGCAAAGAAAGAGATGCCTGAAAGATGCCAATGCTTCTATGGTTGAGTCACTTATTTTACGTAAAATTGAGAGCAATAAAAGAGGCAATGAGACCTTTGGAGCCCCCATCAAAAAGCAGTAGACTTAACTATTGATCTTTCCAATCTGTGCAAGCTGCCCAACTCAAAAGCTAGGGAAGGTCCACAGTGCCAAGGGTGAGCCCAATTCTTTGGGTGCCCACACTTCTCCCTGGAGGTGGTGAGAAGCAGAAGCCACTTGTTCACTGAGGTTTTTTTAATGAGGCAGGCAACACCTTCTGCCCAGGTATTACAGCTTCTGCTATGGCCTCTACAGAAAAAAAGAATTTAAAAATGCAGTCCTGGGGAGCCTGGGCTCAATCTCAAGCCCTTTCTTACATGAAAAAGGGGAAAAAAAAACCTCAAAGAGAAGACAGGGGAGCAGGCTCAGACCAACCAGCCCTCAGCTGGCTCTTCTGTGTCCCAGAGGTGCTGCTGCTACTTTCCAGCCCTCCCCACCACTGAGCCCAGCCTCACCACTGGCCCCGGGGAGAGCACAAGCTCCCGGGCTGCCTTGGGAACAAGTATACTCCTTGTATACTCCATCCCATGATGGGGAGACTGGTCAGTATGGGCAACCAGTAGCTTAAAACCACAGGACATAAACCCAGACGAAACCAAACACAAAGTCCAAGGTAAGGAGCACCGGCTTTCTGTACAGGGGTGATGGGTCCCTGGAGGTGGTTGGGGCTCCCTGTTTCAGCTTGTGTGGCCCTGGTGTGCAGAGCACAGCCTGCCAGCCCAGCCCCATCCTCAGACTCGGCTCTATCTCCCAGCTAGACCAGGGCTCCTCAGCGAGGGAAGGCTGCAGGGAGCAAACCCTTCTCCATCCAAACCTCCCTACACATCTTTGCAAAGCTGCTCCAGAAGACATCCTTCCTTCCAGCACTTAGGTGGTCCATCCTGTCATCTTGGCCTCCACCAGCAGCCCCCAGCCCACCCAAACAAATTCTTCAAACTGCCACATGTCACCCCTAGACCTTCATCAGCCTTTTTTTGTCCCATTAATTTTGCTGATGAGGTGAATTAATCCGTCTCCACTCTTTAAACACAATTTAGGAGACATTTTTCCTTAGGAGGGGAATAAGTTCATGTTTTAAATTTCTGCTCCAGGACACATTTCAGGAAACCATCCAAAAGTGTACATTAAGTCTTACCTGCAGTGAAACACTGGATTTCCCTGAGATAAGACTTTATCACCACATCCATTGTCTTTAAACACCCCATTTGTGGGGTATAGAAAAGGAACAGATACCCCAAAGCATCATGTTTCGTGACCGGCAAAAGCAAGGCAAGCACCCACCCAGGATGCTCCTCTTTTCCTGCACCACAATCTGACAAACACCTCCTGCTAAGGAAGCTGGCAATACAGCAATGTCACAGAAGGAATTTGGGGCAACTGAATTCCACCATGCTGGCTACAAGTCAGCATCTCCTGCGTTCCCACCAAAACATCAAGTTCAGACAATAAAAACCCCCTACAGTGCACCTGCTCAGGGCTAACCTCTTCCTCTGGGGCTCAGGGCAGCCATTGTTAAAAAATCAGCATTTCCAATTGCTGTGCCAGCACCAGGGCAGTTCCTGGCAAACGGCGATGCTGTAGCGGTACCTCGAACTCCTTG
The DNA here is from genome assembly GCA_028565335.1 of Limnodromus scolopaceus. Taxonomy (NCBI): domain Eukaryota; kingdom Metazoa; phylum Chordata; class Aves; order Charadriiformes; family Scolopacidae; genus Limnodromus; species Limnodromus scolopaceus. Next base: position 16,676,231 of record JAOXNO010000004.1, on the reverse strand, counting down.
TCTGCTTTTCACCCAATGTCCTCCCTCATTTTTTTCACGTTCCTGCCTTGTACGTTGATGCCAGAGGGTAGGAGAAAAGGGTGCAGGAAGAGGGTGAATTTTAAACCATCTCTTCATATAAATAGAATAGGTTATGCATGCCTCTCTGAAGTATGGTATTAATCCCAATTGTGCCATAAAATATATATGACTCACTTGAGCCTTGTTCTCTGGTGAATTATGAACTATTATATCACTCATGGGATAAGTATTATGTCTCTTAAGAGACTATCACCTTTCCTCTATTTTATAATATAAAACTTCGTTGAAACCTGCCTTGCCTGATATAAGCAACTTCTCGTGATGCACATTAAATCTTTTCCTTTTACAGCTTCCTTCGTTTAGCTGATATTCACATCAGGGTGAGTTCTTTCAGATGTAGCATAAGCATAAATTAGTATGTAGAGAAGTAGTCGTTTAGCAGAATTTTTTCTTTAATAAATCTGGTGATATTTATATTTCATCACAGAGCAGAAAGATTTTTTTTGCACATTTAAAGATTTATTCCTGTAGTAAGTATCCAATTAATAGGGCTTTAGCATGCAGACAGGATTTGTATTTATGCTGAAGAAAATGTGTTCTCATTATACTTTTATTCTCATGTTAGATTTATTGTGGATTCCATTATAATTTATTTTAGTAGCTCCGTTTTCTAATTCTTTATATTTACATGTCTTTTCCAACAAAAATAATAATACATAAATAATACCTGACAACACTTTGCAGATTTTCTCTATTTGTATGCTTTAATTCTCCAAGCATCTTGGAATGGAAATGCTGTGAACTACAAAGGAAATCTCTATGTGATCTCTATTACATGAAAAATTATCATTTTCATATCCTCTTCACTCTGCCAAGTTTTTTCCAAGTTCCAGTTTGCAATGCATGAAAGTGGGCAAGAAATGGTAGCAAAACCAAACACAACAGCACTTTCTAAGTAGGAATGCTCACTACGTACACTTACATTTTCAATGCGTTGCTGTAATTAGCGGTGTCAGAGGACAGCCTGCTGCATTGCAGCAGAGAGCTCTTGCCTATTTACTGTCACATGTACTTTTCCATAGGCTTTTTGGCTTGCTGGCGTGGGGTTTATGATGACACAATCCTACCACTGCTATTCTGCGAAGATGGTGTTCAGTCCGTAACACTTTGCCCAGTCCTTAACCCAGCCTGCTCATCTTTCCGCTGCTCTGTGGCGGGATGGGGGTCTGAAGCTATGGTGAGACCAGCTTCTCCAGCCACCAGCCGACATTCCAAACATGAGTAGATCTTACGCTGAGCAAGTGTTTCCACGCACCCTTCAGGTGGAAACAGGAAGGTTCCTACAGGGTGCTATACAGTAGCTTTCCCAGGTCTGGGCGGTGTAAGACACCTTTCTTGTACAGCCCACCCCAGAGCTTTAGGCCCAGCACTAATCCCAGCGGGTCAGACTCTGCTGGCAGAGTCAGGGCACAGTCAGCGTATGCCTGGGGAAGCCAGCTGAGTTACACCACAGACATAATGCTATATGTTAGAGCCAAATCTGGCCAAGTGCTCTTGCAGTAGATGTTGCTTTCATTTTGCAGTGTACCCTCTGCTGGGAAAAAAAAAATGACTTTGTGTTAGATATCACATCTAATTATTCCTGTTGGGCTGGCCCAGAGAAATGTCAACAGTGCATTGTAAGTGCTAATTGGGGTGTCCATGCTCTGCAGTAGATTTGGGATACAACACCCAAGACTGGAGAGGTTAAGCGTGTTTTAGAATACTGTACTGTAATGAGCTTAGTCTCCATGGAAGAGGCACAGCTTTGCTGCACACATTTTGTGCTGCATTGCCCAAGCCACACACCGGCGTGCTGGCTAAGGCAGGCTGCCCCATGGCCACCACCAGCCACCAGGAAAGCTGAGCAGTCTTCCCAGGGCATGCTGCTGAGTGCTCGGCAAAAGAGAGTGAGGTGAAGAAAGAAAGAAAGGAAAGGGAAAGGAGAAAAGGGAAAAAGGAAGAAAAAATCCAAAAGACTACTAGAGAGTGAAATAAATAAAAAGTTGCCAGTGTGCTTACCTTGCATCCCTCTGTTTTAGGCAGAAAACCTCACTGATCTATTAAGCTTATGTGAAGTAAGATGGGTTGGAGCTGTCAGTGCCTATACTGGGGCTCTGTTGCAGACACGTGCTTTGCTGCTTTTTCCCATAGACCCCTCTATGCTTCTGATGAAATATTAAAATCCAGCCTTATTTTACAACTTCTAAAGCAGAAAAACTACCTTGTTTTAAAACAGAGACAGTGATCATACTTGAACCTACAGGATCCAGCCAAATTACTAGTGGCAAAAAACCCAGCTTTTTGACAGCCTTCATTTTCCAAATTGTTCTGTCCTGCTTCAGAGCAGTTCGAGGAAAGCTGCCCATTTCTTTTACCATGCCTGGGTAGCAGAGTGTTTGCCATGGCATCCCATCTTTCTACGCACTCAAGCACCAAATTGCCACTTTTTTTCACCAGGCAGTCCTTAAAACTTGCAGGAATTCTTCTTGTTAGATCTTCACACAATGAAAACAAAGTATTTAAAGCTACAACATGCCTGTGTCGCAGAGGCCTTTTCATCTCCCAGCAGAGAGATACAACCCTACAACAGAGTGTTACTCAATGGAAACGGGGTTCAAGCCCAAAACGTTGTACTTATTCAGACATTGAGGCAAGAATATGAAAAGGAAATCTGAAAGACTATTGTAAGGACAAAGATGAGGCCTCAGGTATGTTCCCTGTTTCACACAATCCTGCCATCATTATTTCCCCAAATGCTAATGCAGAAAAGGTAGGCAATTATTCCCAAATTTGCTTCATATTACTTGTTCTTCCTGACCTCAGATTAAAATGTAACAGTGCCAGACTCCACCGAAAATATAGGGCAAAACCTCACAGAAAGGCTTTCAGCAAAGGGTTGTGCTGGCTCTGGGGACAAGGTCTGGGGAGGGCATTGCAGGAGAGGTGCTGGCTCAGGAAGCTCTTCAAGCCATGGGCTGTATCCTTCTGGAGGGGAAGGCATACAAGAAACTGCACTTCTGCTGTGTGTATTTAAACAGGGAGATGAAGCCGCTCTCTGAGAGAAGGACAACTCACTAAGTCCAGGATTTGCCAAACTGTTCCCAGCAATGACGTCCTGAGGTTAGTCACCTGGGGAATCCCCTTTTTCAGGACAGTATCCTAAGGGAGCAGCTCCAGTTCCTTTTCCTCACTGCATATTCATAAAGACCAGTGCAGCTGCACACTTGAATCATAAATTCTGGTAACAGGCGTTTTACCCTGACCGCATGTGAAATGAGTGATAAGAAGTCGGCTAAGCTGCCCACCCATCCTAGGTGCTTGGACATACCCACACGCTGCTGAGCAAAAGTCAGAGACAAGTGTTGTCCTGCATGTTTTCAGAATGATACCAACCATGTGGGCACCTGTGCTTGGTATGGAAGGAAGTGTGAGGTATTTGCACATGCATGTGTGGTGATGGGCCCTCCCCCTTTTTCCCCCCTCTTCCTCCACTGGCTCCTGCTCAAGCCAGAGCATTTCAAGCTGGAGAAAAGGCCACTTGAATTTACATGGCATCGTAACAGTGTACAAATCACTCCATGCCTGCCTGAAGGTCTGGAAAAGAGATATACATAGAACACCTGAAAACCTATCTAGAAACCACGTGCGCACCATCTGGATCTAGATATTTCTATCTAATATTTTACATAGAAAATGTATACACTGCACTGCCACACAGAAATGCCCACTTCACATATACTGCAGAAAGTGAGGATACCAAAGAAAATATCACTCCCATTCTACGCATCTTCTTCGCTGTCTAGGTCTCCACCAGTTGTATTTTCGTTTGCATTCTGAAATAGCAGAAAATTGGGGGAGAGGAGATTGAGGGGGGGGGCAGACAAAAAGCTAAATAAATATTTAATGTATCAGCACCTGTCATATAGTTTCTGTGCACCACCACTATCGATTTCCTGGTAGTTCTCCTTTCCTACCCAACTTCATTAAAGAATAAAAGTAAAGTAATAAGTCATTTCACACTCTGTCTGACCATTATACAATAATAGCAAGATTTCATGCGAGGGTACAACATTATGCCCATCTGCAATCACAGTCTCTTTGCAAAAATCTCAATTCACACTTCACATGCAGCTAACCTTGTTACCATTCCCTTCCTAAATCCATCAGTCTTGCAGCTGCACGTCTTCACAGCCCAACATCTTAAAATTCATCACTTTGACACCCTCGCATCCCTACAGGTCAAGCTAAAGAAGCCAACCAAGAATAATTAAGGGGTACCCCAGATGTTTAGTTTACTTCTAGCTAACCTTTCCCGGAACTGGGTACAGATTCGTAAGCTAAAGATCCATGTAAGATGCTTTTTTCAAGGGGACGAAACCTCCAACAAATTTCAGAGCTCGGGGGGGGGGGGGGGGGGGGGGGGGGGGGGGGGGGGGGGGGGGGGGGGGGGGGGG
>JAOXNO010000004.1:16658563-16662362 GCA_028565335.1 Limnodromus scolopaceus | reverse complement strand
GGGCCCGTCCCCGCCGCCGCCCCGTCGTGTCCCGGTTCCCCGGCCCCCGGGAGATCCACCATCCGGTGTTTTCGGGAGACGGTTCCCCGGCTGAACGTCAGGGTGATGGGAAGCGCCAGTGACAAGACGTCGTATTAATCCCGCTTGAAGCGGCGCGCCAAAAACCTAATTAGCGGAGTAATTATACAGGTGGTAAAGAACGATTTAGAGTTCTCCGAGTTAACCTTACAACGTTTCCCAGCCCCCCCAGCCCCCCCCCCCTATAACGCCCACCCCCGACGTTCCCACCTCGCTGCCACCAACCAGCCCCGGGACCCAACCAGCCCCGAAAGCCCCCACACCTCGGGGGCGCGGAGGGACGGGGCAGTGCAAGGGGGGGCGCAGGCCAGGATTAGGGCAGGATAAACTCAAGGGACATTTTTCGGGTGCCGGCGTTCAGCGACGGCACTGCGTAACGCCTTAGGTGTGGGTCCACTGACACCCCCGCCCGGCACCCAGCAGCCGCCCCGGTAATGGGAGCCCGCCGCCGGCCCGGGGCCAAGATTGAGGAGACGCCAGGTTCTTTTTTACTCCCACTCCGTCTCTTCTGCCCCGCACCGGGAGTCCCTTACCCGGCCCTGCGCAGAGGACGCGCAGATGCGGTAGTTGCGCCCTCAGCCCATTTCCCACCGGGGTGCGTTTCCTGGGGAAGCCGTCCCGCTCAGAGCTACGGAGGGAAACGGGCAGCGCATAGGGAACCCGGGGGGCGCGGGGGGGCGCGGCGAGCCCGTAACTCGTTGTGAGCGGTTGGATCTGACGTGAGACCCCGCAGCCCCGGGGCAGCAGTGCGGGGTAATGAGCCGCGCCCCGACAGCAGAGGTACCGATGCGGCGGGCGCCGCGGCCTTCAGCTCCACTTCCGACGGCTTGGGGCCGGCCTGCCCTCGTGGGGTGGGCCGAGGATCTTCTGCGTCCCCGCTGCTAAAAGATCTCCGGGCCTTCCCTGGGATCCACCGGTGTCACACCCGAACCGCACCGGCCTTCGTTGGGTGACGCGGCGGGGCAGGTCCCGCCGCCCCCTGCCGCACTTCAAAACAAGCTTTCCGACAGGAGGAAACCCAGCCCGCGGGCAGCCCGCTGCTACCGAGCATCCCCCACTTCGCCCCGACGGCCCCGCATCGCCGCTCGCCGCCCCGCGGGTAGGCAGCTGCGGGGGGCCAGGGACAGCCCGCCGTACCGTTTGCCCCGGGGCTTTAAGCGCCGGTGCTGCGCCCGGAGGCCGGTGAGGGAGCGGAGGCGGTAAGCCCGGCGGAGGTGCAGGGCCGTCTGTGTCCGCTGGGCGGCGGTGGCGGCCGCCCCCGTTGTCCCCGACGGGCGTCCGGTGCGGACGGGACGGGAGGCAGCGGGGGCCCCGCCGCCCCGGTGGGAGAGGGGTTGGCGGCACGGAGGGGTAACTTCCTGCCAGCGCGTCCCTACAGACCCGGGCGCTTGAAGGAACAAGGAGAAGAAATGGGCGCAGAAGAAGAGGAGGGGGAGAACGGGAGCAAAATGGAAAAAACAGAAGAAAAGGGAAAAAATGTTTAAATATCTGCAAATACACAGGCAGGTTTCCTGCATCAGGGAAACAGCCCGCGGCGGCCCTATTTATCCTGCTGTCTTGGTTTGCAATTTACCAAAAGTATGTCCTAATTATCCCTAGGGGAATGCGGGATCCGGGGTAATATGTTACACTAGCATAATCCTTTAACTCACAATACACTTCCCCGTCCCGGAATCGGGATTTAGGGCTTAAAGTCATGTTCCTGAAGAGTGAACACCTTTCATTTCCTTCCCCTTATTTTTTTAATCCTCGACTCCATTGTGCAGAAATATTCTGGGGGAAAGCGGCGGCGGGGCCCGCCCGGGGCAACCGCTCTGCTCCCGGCCGGGCCACGCACCAGCCCGCAGCGCCGGCAGCCTCGGCCTCTCCTGCTCCTCCGGCGGGCACCACGGGTGGATTCGGACTCCCAGAGGCCAGATCAACCCTACGCGGGGGTCACCTCACGCAAAAAGGCCTTCCACCTCCTACTGGCACCTTAGGAGGGCGCGGAGTGCAGCGGGACTCCCCTTGCACTTGTTGAGGCCAGGGGAGGATGCGGGACAGCTGCAGCCCCATATCCCCGCAGCCCCTGGCTGTGTGACCCGCCCGTTTCCCATCTCATCCCACCCGTCTGACTGCGGGCAAAGCCAAGGAGTTTCCCCCCGCCCCCGCCAATCAATCAGCAATAGCCGAATCAAAGCGATGAGCGAAGGTGCCACTCAGAGGCGTCGGACGGGGCCCCGCTTGTTAATTAGCAGGCAGCTAATTAGAGCGGCACTTTGAGCGCTAATCAATGGCCCGATGGAGGCTGGGGGCAGCGAGGGACAGGGACGGGGTATCATGTGCCCGGCCGGGGGGTGCCGGTTCGCCAGCCCGTCCCTGCCCGGCGGGCGGCCACGGCCGAGAGACCACGGACCGGCCCCGAGCTCCGGCCCGCGGAGTACGGCCCCAGGGAGCCGGGAAAGGGCTGGTGCGGAGCTGCAACTGCCGACTCGGCCCTCGACGGGAAGGCCTCGCCCCACCGAGGGGACGCCGAGGATCGGGGTGCGGGGCTCCGGGGGTCCTTCCGCGAAGCGGCTCGGGGCTAGCAGCGCGCAGCATCCCGGCCCCGGGATGGGTTGCTCCCCGCTTGGATTTTTGATGCGCAGTCGTGTTGGCTCCGTGGCAGCCTCACAGCTCGGAGGGAGGGGGGGGCAGAGGGGGCCGGGAGGGGCCGAGCCCGTTGTACTGTGAAATTTAACAGTCTGAACATCCCTTTATTAAAAGCTGCTGCTTGACATTTACACAGTGCCAACAGACTCGCCGTCTAATCCAGGCGAAAATATATTGTACCTCGGAGTAATTGGGGCCGTTGCAAGAGACGCTACAGAACGTTTCCCAGCGGGAACAAAACGGCGCGGAGCGGCGCGGAGCGAGCGCGGCTGCGGCCCGCTTATGCCCAGCCAGCCCCGCCGCGCCAGGGCGGCAGCTCTCCGCTGCCCTCCGCCTTCCCCTGAAAGGAAGCAAATAAAAAAAAAAAAGAAAGAAAGAGAGAAAACAAGCAAACAAACAAAAAAAAAAACCAAAAAAAAAAAGAGGCGAAGAAAGTTAACTTTCTGCTCCAAAAAAATAATCTCGACGTTTAGTGCAACTGTTTTTCTTTTGTGAAATGTTTCCCCCGATGCAGGCTGAGGACATGATCAGAAATGCTCAGGGAGCAGAAAGCACATTGATTTCAGCTTGTTCTGTCCGCAGACAGGCCCTGACAAGGTTGTTAGAACAGTTGGGGAGGTCTCTACAATCACTTAATTACCAAAGCTGTCACTCAGGCGGGACGGGACTGGCCGCTCATGTGGCTGCGAGGAGCATTCCACTACTGGGTTTCCTCCTTGATGGATCTGTGCTGATGGCATTGCAAAATAATTATAGTGAATTTTCTGATGTGTGATTTTATACCAAGTTCATGCTTCAGAAAGGTAATCGGAAGGATGAGAAGGGTCAGTGCCATTTCAGATTACCTGAAGTCCAAGCGAAAGGTTAAAAAAAAAAAAAAAAAAAAAAGAAAAAAGAAAAAAGAAAAAGCCGAGCCCAGGGAGCAGAGAGGAGGAGGGCTGCGAGGAAGGGACACAGCGATGCGATTGAGAATTGCTGAAGGGTATTGCAAGCAATTCGTCAAACTGTGCAAGTGATTTCCTTCCGAGCCAACAAATGGCAGATTGATTTTGTCCAACGTAGGTTTAGCCACATTTAAAATGATCCAGCG
>JAOXNO010000004.1:16638563-16653563 GCA_028565335.1 Limnodromus scolopaceus | reverse complement strand
GGAATCTGAGGTTTCTGTGGCTTGGTGGCGAGTGACCACACCAAACATACGATGCCTTTACTCGGGCTCAACTCTCTGCCATGCCAAAACCCACAATACATACTGCTGTATGAGGTAGCCACAGAAAGCTGAGTTTTCAGGCACCCTGGCACTGGGAGACCAGGCTTACTGGGGACAGGCTTGGCATAGAAGTCTCATGTGCTGCTGGTTGGTGCTTCCCTTCTTCCCACCATCAGGACCTTTGTTTGCAGGGGCCTCGTCTCCCCTTTCCTCACCAAAGAGCCGGGAGCTGTAACCCAGCTTGCAGGGAAGGCTGAGGCAGCCACCATAAATGCACATCAGGGTGGAGGAAAACCTGATCTGGGACCCCCTCATTCTTCTCCCTCAGGAGACTCCCTGCTGCTGGAAGGCTCAAGCGCTGTGCTTGAAGCCAGAGCTGAAGGCAGGGCTCGGGAAGAACAGCAGATGGGCGAGGGAGAGAGGAGAAGCATAAAATTGACGGATGTCATTTTACATTCCCTTGAACACTGTAAACTAAAACATATCCCAACCTTTGCCCAGGGGACAACAGGGATAAGCAGGGTGGCACTCTCCTTACAGCCCAGAAAGGGAGACAGGGCAGGAGGACAAGAGCAAGCCAGTTATGCCAGCTTTGTGCCTGCCTGGGAGAGCTTCATGGCCCTTTGCACTAACACAGCAGGGTGAAAGGCTTCATCCCCAAAACACCTCTTCCTGCAAACCAACAGATCCTGTTCCCTGGACCAGGTGGGTAAAAAAATGGGGTTTTCAATTAAGTGAGACTGAAACCACCCAATCTCCATTGTGCAGGACGCTGCTTTGTAAGGGCCATGTCTCAGATCCGTATGTACGGCAAACATCTCCCTATAGCCAGACACCGCAGAAATGCAGCACATACATCTTGGAAACAAAGGTCTAGTAGGGCCCTTACATCTCTGCTGAAGGAGGTGCTCTGACAAGCACCCTGTAATGCAGCATACCATGCACTGTGGTGGAGCTAAGAGATAATTTCTGAGTACAGTGAGATGAATTAACTTGACACCATCTGGTAGCAGTTTTTCATTTCTGACAATATTTAAAACTTAATTTGAGCTCAGGCAGTGATGAATAGGTCTCAGATCTCACCTGGCTTTGGTAACCTCTTGACCTAAGCATATCAAGTAATTTGTCTGAGGCTGTAGATCCCAGTACATTACTGCTCTGTCTCATCTAAATAGACTGCTGGACTCTGCCCTTACTGCACCCTGGTAATCCTGGATTGATCCTGCTGAAGCAAGGGGGGAGCAACGACATCTATGTCTTTCTTTCAGCAAACGCATGATGAAAGTTGATCATGTTCAAGCATGTTCTCCCAGCTGGAATCCATTGCAGACGATAGCCATGAAGCATTAGTGTTCCCAAACAACTAATGGCAGGGGAGGAGGGAGGAGACAAGGGTGTTGGGGGCATTTATTATCACTATTACAATTATTTCTTTTTAAAATCTGACTTAGTTTTAATTTTCCTCACTCTAAATACTGCTCAAGATTGCTCTAGCATATGTATATATATCTCTGCATGTATGTACACATATAGATGCTTGAGTCTATATTAATAAATAATCCCTTTAGACAGAACAGCATGACAGCAAAAGCTTTCAGATGAAAACATGGTGTGAAAATGTAGCATGTCTCTTCTCTTTATGTTCTATGGCAAATGCAAAGGAAATTTATTGCTTCAAGTATGTGCAATCATTTTTATCTGATTACCTGTAGATGCTCTATATGGCTCTGTGCAAGAGACAGTATATTCTCTGTCCCCTGCAGAGATCCCAGTTTATTACAAGCACACTTCCATTCTTTCACATGTCTTTATGAATTTGAAGGAGCTGCTTAGAATTTGTCACTTATTTTTAACAATATAATTTTCTTTGGAAGGAACATTCTTGCTAAGCTTGACATGTGATATTTAATCACATATTGACCACTCAGTATTACTTTAATGCTTCCTGTCAGCTTCAGTACAGCAGGCAGAGTTCAAGCAACACATTTGCCTGGAGTTCAGCATTCATTTAAATCAAATTTGTCAGCTTTCAATTTTTTAAAATGTAATATTTTATTTTTATTAAACGCAAGTTAATAATGCCTTGTCAGGCCAAGGGCATGTTTTAATGTGAACAACTCAGATGTTAAGTGAAATTGGAGCCATAATGCCCTGCTAATAGAGTCACATAATCATCTTAATGCCAGCATCTCAACCTAACACAAACACGCACTGGCTTTGTGTTTGGTTATTTCAGGAAGCCTTTTCAGATATAAAAAATATCTGCACAAACACACATCCTTTTAAAAGCACATGCTCCCAGATGCAACCGCCTGTGATGCGGGTGTACGTTACTTATGGATTTCCACGTGCTCTTTTTCCTTTTCACAAGGCACCCTACTCGACTGGTGACATAACAGCCTGGGCTATTAACACTGTTCTCAGCTTCATCTTTAATTTTCCATGATGCTATCAATAGTGACTTTTTTTTTTTTTATTTCCCGGCAATATTTATGTCTGCAAGTGTACACATGTGAACACAGCTTTTCTACAGCGAGGTGCAGACGCACAGCAAGCATGTGTCTGGCTAAACACATGCAACTGTGTATACGCTTGTCTAACGTTAATGTTAGACACACACATGCACATAAAACATTTGTGCATCGCAAGCATGTGGGTGAGTTCATCTGTGTACACTATGCGTTATATGATATGTACCCACAAATGACAGGTGATCCTCTGCAATATTTATCTTTACTCAAGCAAGGAGTTATCCTTCTTCTCCTTCACAAAGACAAATGTCGTAGCAATGAGCAGCCATTGCACGTTAGAGGGTAGGGAGATGGATGGGGACTGATCTAGCCTTCTAAATATATTGTAAACGACAGCACTGTAAAGTAACGTCACATCCCAGAGGGTGATGAAGCACTGCATCTTTACCAAGCACTTCCCAACAGCAGGACAAACCCGGGGCCCAGGTCCCCACGCTGCAACTGTAGGCTCTGGAGCCAGGGATGGGTAATGGCACATTATGTCTTTCACCTCTTAAATCACCAGCTCTGAAGGGGCACAGGTCAGCAGTGGCAGAGCCGCCCCTATCTGACAGCTGTGCTGGGGCGGTGGCAGCAAGGCAGTGGCCTGCGTGGCCTGGGCGCGCAGCTGTCCCCATCACCGGCTACCCATGCGACTGACACTAATTGGCACCCTTGTCAGCAGGCTCAGCGGAGAGGCCGAGGACCGAGTGGGTGCGGAGACGCACACACCCCTCTCACCCCAGTGCCGGCTTCCTGGGCTGGGGCTGGAGCCCATTATCCCACGCCATGGCGGCAGCCCATGTCCCGCCTCCCAGGAAAGCCGTGCTCCAGCGCTTCCCACGGCCACTAACGCAATTACAGCACAGGGTAATAATGGCAAAGGGAGGGAGGGAGATGCACCAAGGTTAAGCAATGTTTTCCAGTGACATTTGAGAGGAGATGATGTATCGCCGCTGTAGAGCGAGATGGCGAGGCTGTTGGGAGGGTCAGGGCCAGGGAAAAGGGAGTTTTCGTGCTGAAAGTGCTCAGAAGATGTTGCAAGGCAGATCCACAGCACTTGTGCCCAAGGCTGGCAAGAGCAAGGATGGGCCACATGGGCTGCAGAGGGACCTGAGAGGGTTTTAAAAACAAAGAATTGTGTTTCCCTGCAGGTTTGCATCAACCACTGAACATACCCCTCCTCTACAGCTGGTCAGGGAGACAGAGGCACAGGCCCAGCATGATTTCCCCAGCCACCTCTGGAGACCTGATCACAGTTTTTAAGCCATCCCTGGCAGAAAGCATGAGGGGGGCAAATGAGCAGTAACAGCCACTTTTTCCCACAAGGAACGTCTCCCCTGGGGCCCCAGGAGCCCCCCAGAGCAGAGCAGCACTGCTCGCTCTTCACCAGTCTCAGCTGAACACAAGGAGGGCAGAGCAGCCACGGTTCCCGAGGTGAGAGAGGGGCAAGTCAAGCATATTTTAAATGAGGACTTTTGCTTTTCCTGGTGCTCACCTTCACCATGCAAGCGTACAGCAACAAGTGGAGCTACCAAGGTTTCCTTACCAGCTTTCTCTCCTGTGCTGATGGCAACAGCACGGTTGCCCCAGGCAGGTTCTGGGGTGCCACACCTTGAGATAGCGTGCTCCTCCTCCCAGGTGTCAACCTGACCTTTATCTCCCGTGACCCTGCACAAGCTATAACCAGCCATGGTGGTCACAATGGGTGCACCTAGTCATGATGGCTGGACTTGGCTCAACATGGTTTCGGGGTGACAGATAACACCACAATAGCCAAGAGGTAAGTTGAGCAACACGCCCACCTAACCACAGTACTGGTGCTATGGTTGATATGCAAATATTACTTTAGGTCAATTGTCTTACTCCCATAAATAGTGAACAGCCCAAGAGCCCTTTGAGCGCTCCTGAACAGCAGCAGGCTGCCCACCAGGATCTCCTCTTGAGCAGGGATGCCTGCTCAAGGTGTACTTCTCGAGATTTAGAGATTCCTTGCTATACAGGTCCTCGGTAAGTGACTAATAGCATGCTAAACTTTGAAACCTTAGTTCAGTGATATAAAGGATTGATTGCACATAAATAATCCTTTAGATATAAAACATTGACCAAGTCTGGGACTAGGATTTGACCCAGCCACACCTAGACTACTCTGAGAAGGAGTTCAGAAAGCAAGAGGGTCCTTTCTGAAGCCTTGACTCAACAGGAGGGTCTCCCTCTCTCCCAGTTCTGTCTGACCCTGTCCTTTATGCAGTAAATAATCAAGTGTGCCTTGCCATCTCGAATCTTGTTAGAACACTGTCACATTTACCATCAAACTGTTAAATCCCTGTTTTATACCAATAAATGTATTGCCGCTTCTCTCTCTGAGTGAAGCGAGGACTCTCTATCCACCACACACATCCGTGCAGGAACGGGTGCGCTCGTGCTTTCCACAGGCTTCTCTGGCAGCCATGTGTATGGTCAAAGCCCCCCCCAGAGGTGAGCCCAGCTGGCACAAAGGAAAGGATGTTGAAAAAATGCATCAGGATGCTAAGTGTTGAGTCTGCCTTTGCTGCTTGGTTGGTACCTGAGAACAGCGATGCCACGGGCAGGCTAGGATGGGGCTGCAGCCAAAACCGCACCCGTGGGCTCCAGGGCAGGGACAACTGGCCACGGGGCTCCTGCGACTGCCACTGCCTGCTGGGGCTGTGCTCAGGCGTGTGGCTGCGTAACAGTTTCTCAGGCTTCACTGCTGTCTGGAAGCCAAAAACAAGAACCCTTTGCAAGGTGAGGAAGCAGCTGCACATTTTGTCACACAGCACAGCCCCATCCACTACCAGGGAAAACACTTCCCACCATGCTTTTCCTTGGAAAGAGGAAAAAAAAACCCCAAACCCTCAAAAATCTCAAGATGACTCATGCATTTATTGGCCACTGTGTTCCTTCTGGAGATCTGTAAGACTTTTCTAAGGGCAACATTGCAACAGTATTTCTAGGCCTTGCTTACATCACATTACCATGAGTCCTGCTGTACTGGAGGAGCACTGAACGCCACACATCTCCTGCCCCATTCCAGTGCCCCAGATTTATCTCAGTTCAATGCAATTAGAGCTAATGCAGTTACATCATCATAAAACCGGTGCAACAGAAAATCAGCCTGAAGAGGTTCATATCCATTCATATGTTCATTCAGACTGGCCAGACATAACAAGGCTGTCCAGATTCTAATGGTCAAAAATGCACATCGTTGGCAATAAGGCATATATATTAATTATAACCGTGCGGTTCAAACATGAGCTAGTTTACATAAGAGTAATTAGAATCACAATTGACCTTTTGTAGAAACATAGGGCTATGCTTAATTCTAGCCACCAGCATTCAAAACATTTATTTAAATACTATTCCTATTTCCTACCTCATAATTATTATTTTTTTAAAAAATCATTTTACGGCAAAGTGAAAAGGACTTTTATCCTGTGCAGTTGAGGAAGAGAAGGCTCTGTTCTTTATACCAATGCACTCAAATGCACAGGAAAATGGTTTAATATGCAAAAGCAGAGTAAAAAAATATATATTTATTTAAAAACTAAATGAATTGGCACCAGGAAAGCGGTTATATTTACCCTTTCTCCAAGAATGATCCAATAACATCCAGTCATGTGAGACTACCACCTATTTACTTCTCTGTTCTTCTCTACTAACTATTTATTATTTCTTGTACCAGCCAAAGAAATGCCTTTCTTTAACAAAGAACACATATTTAAAGAGATGTGGCATTGCTGCCTTCCATGATTCCTGGCATCTTGCCCTGAAGCCTTCTCCCCAGCGACCTGCAAGGCAGCACCAGCCTCAGGAGTCAGGTGAAGGCAAACAAAAACATCAACTGGGAAGTACCACCACAGGAGGAAAATGGAGAAACATCCCCCTTAATTTTAGCTGCCTTTGAAGTCCATGGGTTGTTTTGCAAGTCCTTCTGCATGCCGGGACACCTGGCAAGAAAACAGCAGGGATTTTGAGGGCATGGTTTGGAGGGGTCCATCAGAGAGCAAGAATGTTTCGCATGAGCAGGGACAGCTGGGGCAAGCCCACCATTTGCAAACCTGCCTGTGGTTATGCTTTCAATAGGTGGCACTTATGAATAATAATATGCATAATCTATCATCTTGTGCCCAGGCAGGAGAGAAAACATAAGTGGACAAGCCTGAAGGCATGGCCGTCTATTAAAGGTTGCTTGGGAATTCTCTGCAGAGTTAGGGCAAAACTGTGCTGCTAAACATGGCTGGGGGATTTGCATGTTTAAGAAAACAGGACTAATTGAAAATCCCTCTCTTCTGGATGAGTGATTTACATTTCTTATAGATTGAATTACAGAAGGTGAAATACAGTTTTGCCCTTTTGTTGTTTATTTGATTGTGAGCTTTCCTTGCTAACTTTCCTTTTTATTAAAGGGCTGCAACACAGACCATCAGAAAAAGCCCAAATCCCCAGGCCACGCTACACACCTAAAGTCTAAACCCTGCAGAAATACACAGTCCTGGCTTTCTTCTGTAGCTGTTTGTAGACATCATGAATGAAGTACCCAGGGCTCAGGATCTTGGTAATTAAATATAGAAACAATTAGGCAATTGCAAAAAAAAAAAAAAAACATAAACAAAAACAAAAATCACAACCACTCTCTCCTAGCTATCATTACAAATGTAATCCAGTTCTATTCCCTCACCAGCAGTGAGGACAGTATATCATAAGGGAAAGATGTACTTGATTTTACAGTAGTCCAAGAAATAATGAGGTTGATATCTTAGGCTTTTCCCAGAGAAATATCCATCAGACTCACCCTTATTTTCTATCTGTTTATATAATGCCCCAGTTGCTTTATTTTTAAAGAAAGAAAAATTGGTGTTATTTAAAAAGAATAAGTATACATTTAACTCAGGTGAATCCACTTTCTTTGCACTGCTAGCCAGAGAGCAACCACCATCAGATACCCAGGGTAGCCCCATTCTCCAGGGACTGTGAGAAATGATTTCCAGTCCCAGGAAGCTGCTACCACCAGCTCAGAACCAAACCTGGTACAGAGATGAGAAAGAAGGCTCCGAAAATCCAGCATTTACCTGCAAGCCAGGGGAAAGGGAAGAGCTCTTCTGTGAAACCTCATCTTGCCTTCAGCAGGAGAAGGTCTGTAGCTGGGGACTGCACAAACATGATGCTTATTAGAAATTAGGTGCCAACAACATTACAACAACCAGCGATTTCTAGATGTGTGGCTCAGCTGATGGCTAACTCCAGCAGCAACAGCAGCCTCAGATTAATAGGGACCAAAGTCACCGCTGGGGTAAGAGACCACACTCACCGCTTATTTATCACACCTTACACAAGCCAGCTGCAGAAGATTATCAGAGTGCTGTTGTTTTAATTGCAAATGGCCTTATGAGGAGCAGAAAAAAAAACTTTGCCTTAGTAATAAGTGCATGGCGGAAAGAACTTAACACTGCAAATCACAGCTGGTGGTTTTGTAAGTCCATGTGCAGAAGAGGCAGAGCACAACCAGAACTGGAGACAGCAACACTCAAACACACAGCATCAAACATTTCAACTTTAGTACTGCTGTTGGCCAGGCAAAAAAAAAAAAAAAAAATCTATTGTCATGGGAAGAAAATACATCTCCAGATCTTGATAAAGCTATGGGAGGTTATTTGGAGGATGAATTCCCTGCGGCAGTTAAAAATGGTTGTGCTCTGCTGAAAGGTATTCCATCCTGGGAGTTAGCACAGCAAGTTCTCCGAAGATGCCGTGGTGGGTGAGCTGCCAGCCCAGGGTTTTCCCACACTCTACCTGTGGGTGTTCCAGGAAAGGAAAATTAAGTGCTGAGAAGGGGAAGGGCAAACACAAGAGGAATCCAATATCAGGCTTTCAGCCGGCTTCGCCATTGCTAATCATCTCCATACATGTGAACTGGGTGTAAAGCATTCCCACATCAGAGCTGTAGCTGTGTATAGGTGTAAATTACTACACAAGGTTCAAGGCAGCACTCAGCCATGCCCAAGCTGCCTAATTAGCAGTTGTTAGTGTGGCGGAGCTATAAAGTGCTAATATTCAAATGTTATGACTGTGCTGCCTCTTGCCAAAATCCATAAAGTGTTTGGAAGCTGGCTGGTGTTACGGACTAAACTCTCTCTTCCCTCGCAAGCAGAGGATCAAAGGCAACCATGCTAATTAACCCCTCTTTTTAGTGCATCCGTGGTGAAAATGTAATGCTGCACCAGGGCGGCTGCCGCAGCAGTGCCTGGCCCCAGCAAAGCCCCGTCAGAAGATGCTGCTGGCTCCATGGCCATGGTGCTGCAACAGCAGGTCTCTTGGTTTCTGCTCAGCGCCCCCGTTAGGGCAAGGGCAGCCCTCTAATTTGGAAACAGCTGTTCTGGGTGATGAAGATGAAAAATCAAATATTTGTTTGTAGGACTGTTGTTTTAAAGCAAAGCCCTTCGACTCGTATAGTCAACATCTAAAACAAGGCCTACAGGACTAGAGAAAAGCACTCATGTAACATATAGTACTTGACATTGCCCATGGCTAAATATGGGGAACAAGATGTTCTCTGTGGCCATACCAGGCTTCCTTAGTCATATACGCTTTAATCTAAGCCCCGCTACAGGGAGAGGTCCCCGGCCCCCATTCTCCCTCCTGAGCAACGATAGCAGGGCAAGTAAAATGTGTGTCCACTGAAGCATGGCCAACGCAACACCGAGGCTTGGCTCTGTGCAGATCAGCCCAGTCAGGCAGGAGCATGCCCTCGGTGCAGTTTATTTCAGAGTTATTTTCTACAGTTAGCATCAAAGATGTTTCCTACTCCTGCATGCTGTTCACATCTCACTAATTTCATAAATGGCACCGCATGTCTGACACCCTTTACTCCCCCCCATTACACTCATCGCCTGAATCCCTGGAAATCTCTGTGTTGTATCCAGTCAGTGCAGCCTGTAGTGTGGAGCCACCCCTACCCTGGCTACGGCCACCTTCAAGGGGAGAGGTCCACAGGCAAGGAGCTGCTTAGGAGCCCTTGCCACGGGTCCATCTTCCTATGGGACAGGGGTCCTAGGCACCCAGCTGCGGCATGTGAATCTATAGGGATTCAGTCCAACCTACTTGTCCTGATGTTGGCACCTGAATGCCCTGAGCTCACAGCCTGCAGAAAAGGCCAGTCACGTGATTCCCGCTTTGCAGATGGAAAAGGGACCTGCCAGAGGCACCATGGCTTTCCCCGAGTGCATCATCAGCACACCTATGCAAAGCAGCCCAACTTCTTCAATCCGATGGACCACGCCACCTCCCTCAGCCAGCCAACCTTCACAAGAGAGGAGATCCTAATTTTACACCATCATTACAACATTTCTCAAGTATTGTATAAAGATACTCAAAGACTAATGCTAGAAATAGGTATAGTTAGTTGACTAACAGACCTGAGTTCGCCAGCACAGCTTGATCTGTGTCCACCAAAAATAAGAAGTATCACTGAACTCAGGCATTGGCTTCATGCGAGGATGGGTCGAGGCTGTGGTGGGAAGAAGGGCTTTCCTTGCCCAGCACAGGCCTCCAGCCAAGGCAGATGGAGGTGTCTCTGATACCAGACTCAGCAGGCACGGTGAGGGGAGAGTTGGATGGGGCTAGGAACTCCATGTAACTCTGAAAGTCCACACCACTCTTTGAAATTGTACCCCATTAAAAAAAAAAAAAAGTTACTTTTCCCAGCATCCTACAGTTAAAAAAAAATTAAATCTCATCAAAAGCAGCAGAGTGTCTCAGCAAGGCAGGCGTCAGCAGAGCTGGGCTCAATCACACCGCGCGGGAGGGGAAGTCCCTGCAACTGAGAAGCGAATGGGCGTCTGCAGCACAGCATAAATTAATACCACAGCTGCCGCTTTTGCAGGGAAATCAAACCCCAGCCATTCCCTTTCACAAACAGAAACTTCACAGATGCTCTACAGGATATTTCATTACTAAGTATTTTGAATTTTCAACGTGAAAAATATTCCCTAGCATTAGTTACATTATTTGTTTCATAGGGAGGGGATTAACATTCCTGGGGCTCAGAAAAGAGGCACATGCCACTGAAGCAAGCAAATATGATTATTTCTTTGTTTTCACAGGTCCTTGTACAGGCAACTGTAGGTCTCGGAGACACACTTCAGGCCTGTGTCAAAGTACGGCACTTCTTCATTAGCACTTCAAGGGCTCTGAATCTGGGGAGGGGAAGGACTCCAGTCTCAGAGGAAGATTCACCAGTTTACACCATGCGCAGGGTTATTTTTGATTTACACTGGCATGCACCTGTTCCTTTGTATTTATTTATGTCTTCCATAAAAGACTTACAATTATTTTTTTTTTAAAGAGGGACAGATTATTGTCTCATTTACACCAGCGTAACTCTGGAATAGCAAAACCAACTCCAGATAGTCAGAATGTCTTGGGGAAGCTGATCTGGCCCAGTGACTTTATTTCTGGAGCTCCGTTCCACCTCTGAATTCTAAAAATGATATGTTCATGCTCTGAGGCAAACCTCATTTTCCAGCTCAAACATTTTATGCAATATTTTAGTAGGCTGTTTTATACTGCTGTACAGTCTCCAATTTTAAGTATTATCAATAATGTATTCTTCCACATAACCTCTTTAACACTCACAATAGAATAAAATAAAAAACACATCAACAAAAACATTGTCTCCGCTTGGCAATGCTGTGTGAATGTTAAATTTCCCATTTCACAATGCAGCCATCGCTATAAAACTCTGAGGGCGGATTAACGCTCTTCTGGTACTTCACTGTATCAGAACACGGATTTGCAGACAACAGCTGCAGCAAATTCCCTTGACTGAGAAGAATTACAAGTATTATCACCTAGATCATTAAACTGGGTTCATAGATTGCAGAATGTCTTCAATCAATTCATCTAAGATAACTTGAAGCCAGCTGGACCCCCTCAGTGAGAACTTGACTTAATTGGCCAATAAGTGGCTGGAAAAGGTGCATGCGATTTGATAAAATTACAGACTGCAGAAGTGATTACAGTTTGGAGAACCGCAGAGGGTAGCCTCCGGGTCAGCCCTTTTGGAGAGGGCTAAGTTAATGTCCACTATTAAGTGCTGCTGTGAAAAATGTTGGCCCACTTGGTGCTCAGATGTAAAGTGTATCCAGGTCATTCCTCAGCTGATGGAGGGAGAGATGTGCACATTTATCACTGCTCTGGCCTCATTTCTGCCTTGGTAATAGTCGTACACTAACAACTGCTGGCAGTTTCATGGTTTTCTGGGTACCCTTCATTTTATTGGCATAACTAAAATATTATCTGAGCAAAGCAATCCATCTGCTAAAGAAAAACACTTTCCTTCAATTATGTCCCCCGAGTCTTTTCTTAAGAAAGGTTAAAGCACCAGGAAGTTGAAAAATATACATTAGTTTGTTTTTATTCTTCCCAATCTACTGCAAATGTTCTCGCTTGTTACTGGATAAGTGGTAGGTCTACATATTTACCATCGCAAAATGTTAGGGAATATGCCTAGCTTTAGGAAAAAGGTAAATTCACAACATTGATTAACATTTAAGTTCAAATCATTATTTAAAAGCAATTGCCCATCTTCTTCCTCCCACCTAAAAAAAAAAAAAAAATAAAAGAGATTGCGTAAGCCTTTTTGCCACGATTTTATATTCAATAATGAAATAGATTAGATCATTTGCAGAAAAGCAATATTTTAAAAATGGAGCTACAAAGAGTGCAAAGAAACCATTGCATTATCCGATTGTGTTAAACATCATGGAAAAACAGAGCTTGATCCTGCTTGTGCTCAGCAGGCAGGGCTCCCATTGACCTTGGCGGGGGGCTACCACATGCCAGTGCCTCCCAGGCATTAACCCTTTTGTTAGAGTCCACCCCAAGTCAAGGCTTGCAATCACTTCTGCACTGAGAGAGTGTATCTGCTGTGATTCCACGTTGCTGAGGCTGCATATTTTTCATGGATTGGATAATTTTCATGGGTTTTGTTTTGTTATTCTTAAATCCCTACCTTTTACAGAGCTAGCTCCAAGACTCAGATATCTGATGCAGATGTTCAGAAATAGCTTGGGCTTATTTTGAGGATTTTTTTTTTGCTGATGGCTAAGTTGTTGCAATAGTAAACGGTGTAACATATAACTGAAAGCCTAGGGGTTGCATAGTTAGCTAGATGTGCACAAAACACAAATTAATGAAGTGTGGAAGGACAAGTTACACATTTTACCATCAAAACAGGGAAGGCTGGGACTCTGACAAAATGATTTTAGGCTGCAGGTATTAGGTCAGAAAAGAATTTTGCTTAAAAATAAGGTATAAAATGCCTACTTTCTTAAAATGCTTTCCTTTCATATGTTTGAACAACTGCCAGAACCCAATTTTATTTCACCCATAGACAGAAATTACGTTGCCATTTGGTTGCTGGATCTCCTACCATATAACAGAACATATTTTTCTTCCCAAATAACCACACAAGTCCTGTCCCACCCAGCCACAAAGTGCAATCGCCCAAGGCATGGGGCGAGGTAGGCTCTGTGGAGAACCGGTCTACAGTTCGGAATGAAACATCTGTTTGTGGGAGCTCACTTAAGAAGGGAGATGTCAGGCTTAGTTTTTTCCTTTCTGTGTAGAGAAGATGCCTTTTTCCAAATGTTTCTGGTGAAAGCAATACATTTGGTCATGTAAAAATGTGAGAAAGAAATGGAAAAAGGGTTAAAACAAAGTGGGATGTCTCCAGATTGTCAATATGACCATGCAGCAGTGTCTCCGTCCCTCCCCCTAGTTTTTGGTTCTCCCAGAATTTTGTGGAATAGACTGATTTTAGCCTGCAGTCTTTGGGACTTGTGACCCTGTCCTGGCCACGGGGGAGTGCCTCTCGGTGGGACTGACCTGCGTGGCTGGGACAGGGACTGGCTCCAGCTTCTCCTGTTCTCTGGGACCTCCTTTCCCCACAATGAGTTTTGTCTTTCACCCTGTCCCTGCAGATATGCTTATTGCCTTCTGCATTCAGGAGACTGATCCCAAACCTGTGTGGAAATACGGTGCCTGTCACCGGCACAGAGAGATCATGGGAGTCTCAATCCCCAGTCCTGCCACTCCAGCCATGTACTTCAGCTATATGGGTAAGGGCTTTGTTCTGATGTCGTTAATACTAGAAAACAGATTCACCTTTCTTGCTGTCTTACATGGGAGAGCACGAGGGCCTTAACTGCACCGGGTATTTGCACTCGCCGTCCATGCACTAGCACAGGCAAAACATTTTCCCCACGTGGCTCCTTAGTGTTGCCTTGCTGGCTGAGCCCTGATTTGAAAAGCCCTTTCTAGGCGAATTCCAGCATTTTAGGCATTGCCTTCACGTGGCACAGGGATGCCGCCTGTCAAGACTTACCTTTCAATACAGGATGGATGCCCAGGGGGGGCTGCTTGTTCTCTGCTCCCAGCTCTGCAAGAGTGGTCCCACACGGCCAGGGTCAAACTGGTGGTGGTGGCCTCATTGCCACTACATGCTCAGCATGACCTTGGATGCGATGGCTCCGTCCACCAGCCAGTGACCAGCCGGGTCTGCCACCTAGCATGGGAGGAAAAGGGAAACTAATTGAGTTATACAAGATTTAATCACATTAGCGTCCCCAGTGCTGCCACATTCCATGTCCCCACAAGCTCGTGCCACGTTTGCGGTTACTGGTTCTCCTGCAGACCCCGGGGCGCTGGGTTTCAGACACGCGCCAAACTGTCGCTTGCAAATTTAGAAATCTATTTTTAAAGCAAACTAAGCAAACAACAGTGCTTTCTCTGACTGTCATAAAGATCATTAAAGGAACAGTTGCTGGCGGGGATTTTGGTGGCAAACAGGGCAGGCCTGGCAGGGCAGGACCTTTGCTCCAGCTCACTGCTTTCGTGCTGAACCAAAGTGACGGCCCTCGATAGCCCGTCACGCCACTGGCCCTTCATCAAGGAAGCTGACATGGACTGATCCAGCAGTCCCCAAAAAAGCTGTCTGAGAGCTCTCACCTTCAAAGGGAAAAGCCCTTCAGATCAGGCCTGCCTCCCCCAAGGAGGGGAGGGTGATGCCATCACCCACCGTGGCACTTCAGCACAGCCCTGTGACCACCTTAGTCTTCCCTCTTTGTGTATGGGCTGTGCCTGATGCTGCAGCTCTGGCAGCATGCTGTGGGTGCTGCAGGATTTGGCCTTTTCCTGAAGCATTTTCCTGGTCCCCGGATCCACTTGGCCACCTGAGAATGGCAGCTCCACTCTGAACAGCCAGTGTTCTCCTTGTCCTTGTTGTGGCCACAAGCAAAAACTCAAGAGTCAGTACTAGAAAAAGAACACAAACATGTGGAGAGATGGCTGCGTGAGAAAGGACATGATTTAGTCTCAGTGAGCAGCCCAGGCTTGGAGGCAGATAGAAACC
>JAOXNO010000004.1:16607955-16638463 GCA_028565335.1 Limnodromus scolopaceus | reverse complement strand
ACTTGTAATAAAGGAGAACGACTATACTCATATTGAGACTTCATCGTTACTCTGGTTCCGCCTTCCACTCCGACACAAACACATTTCAGACTTATTTTCTTTAAGATCTTTAAGAGCACCTCACTTCTCTGCTCCAGCCTTTGAGTGATTGAGGGCTGCAATGCTGACTACCCGTTGCCTATAGCTACGGTATCACCCATTTCTACTCAGGCTGAGCTGGATGCTGCTGTGGGTCTCCCCATTCTGGGTGCCCCTGCAGCACAGGAGGGTGCTGGAGGTGCCTCCCTCAGCCCAGAGCTGCTGGAAGCCAGGGCAGCAGGGCCACTACCTGCTCCCACACAAGGGGCTGTGGCAGATGGGTTTGAAGCCAGTCAGGAACCACCAAGGCAGGGAGCCCTTCCAGGCACTGCAGGGGGTTGCTGGAAGAAGGTGACAAAGAGGAGCCCACAGCTGCCCAGATGTTGCATTCTGTCTCCTGCAGCTGGGTTGCTGGAGCTGCTCCAGCCACCCAGGCCAATATTGTCCATTTGGCTACAGAAATCACTGCGGACTAGGATCTAGCAGAGAAGACTTACTGCTGAGATCCCTGTGCTGAGCTAGAGGACAGGAGTGGGAACAGGCAGTTCCTGTGGCTGAGCTATAGGTGAGACGTACATTTAGCGTACCCTGCAGGTGAGGAACAGACCCACACACTTTACTCAACCAAACAACAGAAACATCTGGGTCCACTTTGGCATGTTCCAAACACATTGCACGCCATCAGCATCTTTGGAAGAATCTGTTATTTTTAATTACCATTAGACACAGAAATAACTCAGATAATCTTTCCTTCCTTTTGTCTTTCAGGACAGAGAAGGTGGTGTAGAGAGGAGGCTATTTGTACACGGAGGAGAAAAGTCTATTTTCTGTTTACTTTGAAAAAGCCTAGTATTGACTTCCATTTATCTTCCAATAAGTCCTTGTCCAATGTGGCTCAGAACATAATCTGTTCCAAGGGCAGGTGCTCCTTAATGAGAGCACTGAAATCTCCCTTTTTTATTTTTTACTCCATTCATTAAAAGGGAAAGTGAGGGAGAAAAAAGAAGAGGAGAGTTAGAAAATGGCATGAAAGCATATTACCAGTAAATTGTTTCCACTGTGTTTGTGACTGTTCTTAATGTTTTATGAATATGCTAAAAAATTTGCTCAGGCATTTTTCCTTGGGCACTCTAGTTAATTACTTATTCAGAGAGCTTCAACTCTGTTCCTTGCAAAATGTGTTGTGCATTAATTCTGATTATGTACAAAAACCCACCTGCAAGGAAAAACTCTGAATCAGTAATGCTGATAAAATGAGCAGCTCTCCTGGGGTTTTACTGAGAAACAGGATACTGGACAGAATTAGAATCTTGTAGCTAAGGCTATTCATAATGTCATTAACATAAAGGCAATTAAATGAGTTTTTAACCTACAACCCTTTATTGTTATTAATGAACATTAGAAAAACACAGGAGATAAAATTGGTAATTATCTCTGCACCAAGCTATGCAATAATGTGTTTAAATATAAAAACAAAACAAATGATTATTGTTAGTATTTTCAGTAGCAGAAGCCCCAAGGAGCAGCTCAGTCACATTTAATCACATGGTACTACACCAAGAGGGTTAATTAAACGAGGGCTTTACCTTCAGCACGCTTGGTTATTCTGTTTAATATGGAATCAACAAACTGAAATGCCAATCTGCAAAATATTCCAGGCAGTGCCTTTACCTTCAGGTGAGCCATCTTCACAAAAACTGAGAGGGTTTTCATTCCCTCCAGGACAAGGAGTTTCAGTCCTGTAATCAAGTTTTTATTGTAGTGTGCTTTCAAAACCAATTCCAGAAACAACTGTATAAATCCCAGCTCATAGCCTAAGCTTACCATCCTGTAAAAAAGAATTTGGGAATTTGAAAGAGTCAGACATTTTACAGTAGATGGTAAATGCGGTTGCAGCACCGCAGCACAGTCAAAGAGCCTCCAGTTCCATTTTTTTTTATGCAAACTATTGTATCCTCTACTTAAGCAGTCATAAATTAGAGTTTCTTCTAACGGGGAAATACATTAAAGTTCAGTGAAATAGACTATATCTAGATTTGAACTTATTAATTCAATTAAAGTTTTATGATGCAAATCTCAGAATAGCTTTAGCATCTATCCTTTTTTTTGGGGGGGGGGTGTTTGGTTTTTTTAAAATGCATTTACATTGTTTTGGGGGTTCAGAAGTCTATTTTCTGGGCAATACGTAGTTTAACAAGTGACAGTTAATACATTTTATCTTCCACCTCAGCAGACAAAGCTTTCCTAAGGAAGGTGTCCCTTATCGTGTCCAGATACAGTTTGCAGAAGGGAGGAGCTGAAGACACCTAAAGACTGTGCAGGATCCAGCACATGTTATTGCTGCGAGACCCCTGTGGCTGGATGCTGCAGGGAGCTGCCCTGTGCCGCATCCCCTTGTCCCCTGCTTTTCGTGGGGAGGGGTCGGTGAAGGACTGTTCCCAGCGGCAGAGGGGAGGATGCCGTAGGGGAGTAGGGGGGAAACAAGAAAAGGGAAATTCAAAGGGCAGTTGGCCGATGTGCTGAACATAGCGACGACTGAGGACACCACGCCAGCAAGGGCTGAATACGGGGTGCAAAGGAGGCCTGATTGAATTATAGCCATACAGCTACTTTTTCCCTAGAACATCTACTTTCTGGGACTGCTAAAGAAAAGTGAGAAAGCGCAAAGCACTTAGTCAAGAGGAAAAATAACCAAGGTACTCCCTTTCCGCTTGGGAAGTCTGCCTAGTGAGACAACAGAGGAAACATTAAGAGACAAATATGTAAAGGACAAACAATTAGCAGCACAGTTTATAACAGCAGATACTCTCAGATAAAGCACTGCTTTTCTTGATAGACATCCAGCAAGGAAGAAGATAAGCTGACCACTGAGACACCTGAAAGAGTGCGCAAAAAACTCCTTGTTATGCCCAAACCCAAATGTTTCATGAATGCGAGTACCTACATTTCACCCTTACGCAGAGAGCTCTGGCAAAGCTCAGCGCTGGATCTCACAGGAGGTGAAATCACCTACTCAGCTTAGACAGGACTTGGGCCTAAGGAAAAAGCCAGGTGCACTGAGAAGGCAGGAGCAGAGGGGGAGATACAGAAGGAAGCATCAGCAGAAATGTTTTTAAGTATAAAAATCAGATGGGACCCATTGAGGGCTGATGGCTGGAAGGGTGCAGACTCCAGAGCTGGAGAGAAAAGGCTGTTTCATGGGGTGAGACAACTGGAACGGGGCAGACACCCCCACAGGTATTTTTGAAGTTGCTGCTCAGCTGCTCCCAAGCCCTCTTTAAACACACAGAGCTTTCACCACCACCACCTGCATTGCCAGCAATGCGTGGGATCACTGGCACCGACACACTGTGCTGTTAAACAGCAAGTCATGGACAACTGCGGTATTATAACCAACAGCTCCTTCAGACAACTTAACAGCTCTAAATACCCAAACGGTTTTCCCCAACAGCTACAGATTTCTCTTCTTCCTGATGCAGAAGCTGATTTCACTTGCTTGTGTAAGCCTGCTATTCACTAGTGTAATAAGAAAAGGCCCAGGCTATTCCAGTGCTGTGTAGATGCAGAAATGATGTGCATACTAACCAGCTTCTCCAAGTAAAATAAGTATAGCTGGTTTAGTTTCTTTTGAACTGGGAGATGTTGTGGGAAGCCATTAAGCTAGATGAGCTGTGGTGGAGGAGCTGTGGTGGAGGTGAGATGGCCTCCAGCGCTTTGTGTGCGAGTGTGCAGCCCGGCAGCGGTGCGGCAGCGCTGGGGAGAGGCACAGCATCTCTGCTGTCCCCGAGGCACCGAGCAGGCAATGCTGCAGACACGCAGCCCCGCGTCTTACACGTCCCATCACTTGGCAGCCTGCGAGCGTACAAGCAAGGGTCACCACACTGGAGCTCTTTTCTCTCTACCCAGGCAGCTGCTTTGGGTGCTCTCTGCATTTATGTTCACGCTGAGTTTTTCTGGGAAAAACAGAGTAGAGACACACAGCCAGGTAGAAGCACACACTGTGTGCTGGTTTTCGACCATCCTTTCCTAGCCTTCTAATTTTAGGTCATGCCTTTCATGACTTACCTCTAAACCTCACCCTTTTCCTTTTGCCAAGACAAGAAACACAATGATCTTTCCATACCCTGGATCAGGCAGATGCTCATTTTCATTGGAAGTTACTTGGGATGGGGCCAGGCTGTGCTGTTCTGCTCCAGCCCCACGTCTCTGTGCACAATCATGCTGGGAGAAGGCAGCATTGCTCTGCACACCCAGATGTAGAACATGGGTAGAAGTACTACCCTTCACCTGTATCTAAAAAAACCAAAACAAATAAACAAAACAAAAAAGCCCAAAAAACCAAAATAAAACAAAAAATATCTAAAACCCCTGCTGAAAAACAGTGGCAACTGAAATTTGTTGAGCACAAGAAGAAAGTAATGCCCATTAGAAGAAAAATTTAATTACACATACCTCATGGGAGTTTAAAATCACTGCAGCCAGTCTTGATTTTGGACAGCTTCATCCAAGACAGCCATGTAACACAGCAGTGATCCAAAAATACAGTGACGTCCTGAGGAGAGAGAGGAGTGCTGAGAAGTGTCCCCCAGTTACCAACATCAGCAACAATCAGGTCAGTACAAACATTCCCACTGTGTTCAGCTGAAACCCACAAACTTGGGAATAACCCACTCCTGGTGGGGATCAGCTCACTGAAACCATCCACCAAGGCATCTGGTCGTAGCCGCCACAGTGAGGGGAGCACACAAGAAATCAGTCTATTCTAGCGTGACAAATCCTATCTTCTTTATAAGCTTAGTCATGAAAGAACTACCAAGTCTATATTTTATTTATAGTATTTTAGTGGATAAGTGACACTCTTGTTGCTTTTTTTTTTTGCCAGCTATCAACTGTTTACAGTGACAACAGCCTGTTGTCTGTCATTCAGACGGCTGGCACCTGTCTGGATAATAGCATGACTCAATATTCCTGAAGTACTAGATTACTATAAGAGAAGAAAAATCAATAACTGTGACAAGCACTATCCATTAGAGCCTGAGAGCAGAGAGCAAACGATTACACGGTGTCATTTGTTTAATATAATGAGACTGTAAATGAAAACTCTAACTATTGAGATTTGTGGGATAAAACATCCTTTCAAAGGTAAGATGGTCATAGACCAGGTCTACTTGACTTCCCTGGACCAAGATGGTCAACACCAGCTGAAGCTTAGGGTTCCTGTGCTGCCAGATGATGGTCTGCCTTGAGATCAATAAATGCCCTAGACACAGACCAGGGCAACAGGAGCCATCAGCATCAGCTCCCTGTCTCAGGCCAGAGGCATAAATGTCTTTTTCCCCACACAACTCTGCTTTTTCTTCATCAGGCTTCCCAGAGCAGAGCAATACATGCATGCAAAATACATTATATATATTGAAATCTCTATTTCAATATTTATAGTATATGCTTATACTCTACATAACAGTATTTCTAAGCACTCAGTGAATATGGACAGAGGGAGGAAATTAAATTTGGGTGGTGCCAGGAGCACGGCCATCCTCCGCTCTCCAGCTCCCTTCCCGCCCCTGGTCTCCTTCATTGTTCAGCTTTGTGGCCTTGTGCCACTTGGGCTGATGTTTCCCTTTCTAAATGGCATTTCAGCTTTGGCCACCCTCGCTGCCCAGCACCCTCTCCCGGATTAGCTTTTGGGTGCCATATGGTACAAATGGCCTGCCGCACACTCGCGCAGTCAGTATTTAAAAACCTGCCAAACTGCTGCCCGGGTTGGCAGCCTGCCTGGTGGCTCCGTGGGCTGCGAAGGGAGCGCGCCGCTGCCTGGAAATAATTGAGACAGGGCTCTGCCAGGTCGCGCGCCGCAGCCCCGGGAGCAGCGCTCCCCTTTCCCCTCTGCTCCCCCACGGCAGGGTCAGGCATTCCTGCACACACACCCCCTCTGCGACCACGCTGCTTCCCACACTGCCTTGCTTATACAATAAAAGGAAACGGCGCTTTTTTCTCTCAGCCATTTTTTGCTTCATTTTATGCACCGGGGAGAGAAGCGTGCAGGTCCCCGGGGCTGCTGCCCACGCGGTGCCACAGGGAGTCATCCCCAGCTCTCAGCTGCGGGGGGGCACCCAGCCACGCGAGGACAGCTCTCGACTGCAATGTGGAAGAAAGGCAGGGTAGCAGGACCACTGGGAACTCGTTGTGGTTTCCTCACCTCACCATAGAGGTCCTTTCCTAAAGCATTCGTATTCTTCCTCCACAATGGCACGTACACTTCCTTAGCTGGTTGCAGGAGGGCTGATCAGTTCAAGAGTGTCATCCCTGGAGGCTCAATCTGGAGAAACTGAAGAGAAGTGAGCCCTGTGGGAAGCTGGCAGAAGTTTGGCCACTGGTCTCAGAGAAGACAAAAATTGCAGGAAAAAAAAAATCAGCCATAACGGCAGACCTCTTCCAGCATCTCTCAGACAACACAGCCCTTTTTCCCCCTCTTCTCCCCACTCTCTTGCAGCCTGACCAAGCCTCTGCTTTCCCTCATCCCATAGCAGTTCTGATTCCACTTTCTCCTCTACCAGTCTGGACTGATACTTTTGCTTAATTTTTTTTCACCTCCATGAAGGTAGATTTTCCATCTTCTTGTTATTCTAGAGGCAGATACGTCCAAACATCCAGGTCACCTCATATCAAACACTACTGCTTGGCTTTGATCCCTTTTAGCTCTTTATCGGATTTTATTTCCAGGTCTTGGCTGAGAGTTTCTATGGGGCCTCTCCAGCCACAGGGCTTCCACTTGGTCCACTCCTGGTCCCAAGGCCTGCTGCTAGTGCTGTGGAATTGTTTTCATTCAATGTCGCTTCATGAAAAATACAAACTAGGTCCCTGGTCTGCCTAAGTGACCCCCTCCAGTCGACATGACCTACCATCCCTCCCTGGGGCCAGGAATTGCATGGTGGCCATGACACAGCCAGGCAGGGTACTAGAGGCTGGTGGCAAGGCTCACAGGAGGAGCACTCATAGCACATCTGGGCCACCAAGACCCTGGACCCACCAGCTCCTTGAGGCTGTAGCAACTGTGGACATGCTTGGTGGCACCTGGTAAAGATTCCACCTGGAAACCCTGGTATTGGTGAGAGGTGACATTTTCTGAACCACTCACCTAAAATCCAGTCATCCATCTCCTTGGGGCTGCCTGTGAAGTGACATGCCTCAAGCTTCTGCAAACAGATCCACAAACCTGTGTTATCAATATCCAGCTTCACTTACGGCTGAAGAAGAGGGGAAAACTTGCAACTTCCCTGTGACTTACTATTGGGCAAATAGGTCAACAGTTTCTAATATGATGCTGCTCCTTAAAAGACATTGTTTTGTATATTGGTACCTCACCAACTCCAGATAACCTCCAGGAGAGCATCAAACTTGCATGAGCCTTCATTCTTCCTAGATTGGACTTCAAAGCTGTAACGTTACCTATATGTATTTGTGTGTTATTTAGCTCTTGTTAGACTAAGCTTTGCCCTTCAGTCACAGTGGGGAGTGAACAGATGAAGGGAAATATTAGAATTAAAAAAAAAAAAGTATAAAAGGAATGCAGGACGAAAACCTCTCTGACAGAAACTGGTGGCTATGTTGGTAGTTCTTGTGCAGTGATGAAGAAAGCAGCAGCACTGCAGTTCTGATGTATTCTGGTGATGTATTTGTATGATATGCCTACACAAAACTTCATATGAAACAGTCTCTTTATAAGCTTTTGATAGCAAGGAGAGAAGTGGCTTTGCCATTACTTCTGTTTGTGAAATGAAAGTGATACTGAGTCTTGGTGTTCCTGGATGGAGCCGCTGATCATCGCAGTGACAGCCAAACTAGCTTTGCTTGTTTGTTGTTTACCTTATGCTAAGGGGAAAGAACTTCTTTGCTGTCATTGTATCGTGTGATGTGGTAAAGCATAATCCATGCCCAATGTGCGCAGAAATTTCAAGCCAGCAATATTTATTACCCATGCATATACAGTAGGTATTGCTGCTTTGCTGTCAGTGCTGCTTGCGGTACTTTAGTGAAAATAAAAGGACATTTGTATCTAGAGTGCCACAATATGCTTTGACAACATGGGTATTGCAAGGGCTGTGATACGGTTTGCTGATGTACCACTTGCACACGGGTGAGCAGGAAGGTTCTACCATGAAAGCCTGGAAAGTCTCACAGTGCATGAAAGGCACCCCTACAAGTGACATTCGTAACCTCTTGCTATAAGGGCAGCACTCACATGCCCAGACGCTGCTCTGGGAATTCCCACTGTTTCCAGCAAAGAGCAGCAGCCCCTGGGAGGCCTCACCACCTGTGCAGGTGGCTGGGGGTGCATTTGAGGTGGAATTTGGTGAGCACATGAAGCTCGCTAAGAAACATCAGTTGATTAAAAGCGGTGAGGACCTGACTAGTCATCTGATCCAGGAGCCTGGTATTTTACATGCTAGACAACATTTTACCTGGATAAAGAGAACTAAATGTAAGGATTCTAGGTGAACAGCATTGCCTGAAATAATCTGAGCAGATTAAAACTTCAGAAGCAATCAGCTCTTGTATAAACCCGAGCAGGTTCCTAGGGTCTGTAATATATGGTGCAGCACAAAATCCTCCATTTTCCCTAAATAATCCAAGAAATAAACAACAAGCAACTGCCAGACCATATGCACACATGGGGCTCTGGAGAACAGCAGAGAAACCAAAGCATTGCTCTGTCATTAGAAGTGCATAGCTAAACCATCCATCCCAATTTTCTAAGGAACAAGACCTATACTGCTTGTAGGACATGCTGGCTTTAACAGTGTCCCTTCCAGGCAACCAAAGACAAATCAGTATTTGGAAATGCAGTGGATAAGGGAGTTCATGTTTAGCTTATATCATTAAACAAGTTCTCCTCTCCAGACTCTGCTCCCAAGACCTCTGCTGGGATATGGTATGTGACACAGGGCAGCTGGTCAGTCCCCTCCCCATCTCCTGGGCTCCAGCCTTCCATGGGAACCTGCATCTCCTGCCCCCATAACCATTTGGATCATATTGAATAACAACAGCAGTTCCCACCTCCCATGCATATGCAATGCCAGCTCTTGCATATCTCCAGCTACAACAAGATTTCTGTGCACAGACTCACACCAAGCCTAAAAATTAAATCTCGGAGAAAAATCAACTATTGCAGTGTGTGGATTCTTGTGCAGACACAGGCACCTTCTCCTTTGGGAAGGGTAGGTTTGCTTACCCATAAATTCTACTTGAACATAAGAAAAAACTTTCTAACTTTAAGAGTGGTCAGATTCTGGAACAAAGGAGTTCTGTAGACTCTATCCTTGGAGATATGCAGAATCCAAGAGCACACAGGCCTGAGCATCCTGCTCTCTTTGGCCCTGTTTTTAGAGGTGGGTAGTTGGACCAGATGCTCTACAGGCATCCCTGCCAGCCCCAGCTATTCTATGACTCTGTTTGACTCATATGATTTTACAGTGGCTTTGAACAAAAGACAAAGTCCAGAGTGTTTAGGATTACAGAACTACAGACTTCCTTGGGGCACATATGTTTGTACTCTAGTGGTAATATTGAAGGAACAGAGGTGAATGAATCTCTTGGGCTGATACAACAGGCCATGAAGAAATCCAGTGCTTCTTTATAAGAGGAGACTCTTCACAAGCACTCAGCAACAGTCATGCCACTTGCTTGAAATCTCTGCACTAATTACATAAAGAAGCATTTGTATGCAACATTATTAAATCAGTTGTTTCATTAAAAATGCCACAAAACCTTCTAGACCAGGCTTAAGGAGAAACCAAGCAGCTGTAAGAATGCCACAGGTTCACTGGAGTTCCCTGGACTTTAACATGACGACTTCTCTACCAAATAGTCATCCTTCTCACAGAGCACAAAATGCATGAAATTCCCCACCAAACTCAGTTATTTTAAAAGTGGTCCAATGCTCACAGGCAGAACTTGGAAAGTTCTTCAGCCTCTGACCTTGAACCTGAGGAAGGTATGAGCACTAATGCACTCGGGAAGAAGTCTCAGGCAAGGCTAGGGAAAGCATTTGTGTGTTAATATTACATGATGTTACTCTCATCGCAACCTACGTGTCGAAGCCACATCCCCTGCACATGGCTGGCCATGCCTGCTGTAGGGGCAGCACCATCAGCGGGGGTGGCTTCCTGCTTTGCTCCCTGAAATCACAGAACTGAAGTCCGAGGGATGCTTGGAAGGGAAATGTGGCAGCAGCCAGGCTGTGCTGGCAGTTTGCAGCCACCCAGGGAGCAGCTGCAGGTTCCCAAGCTCTCCAAGGTTCACCACCAAGTTTGGGCCCATCCCACCCCCACCACCAAATAGCATTAATGTTTTTCTCTTTGCAGTGGGGCAGGGTGCTGGCACGCATCAGTGACAGAAAGCACTGCCCATCTTTCATTCCCAAGACTGCAGTCTCACAGATCCACAGCCCCTGCCTGTGAGAGACAGGTAAGCCGACGGTTACCTTTAAGCCCCCACTTAGCGCCTGAACTTCTTCACTTCTTCAAAAGTTGTAAAACATCCTCTTGCAGACCCCTTTGCTGGCAGGCTTGAAGAGAAGGGAATTTGGAGCACAGCTGTTTCCTTCCACACGGAAGTCATCAGTGCTTCAGCCGCCTGAAAAGTGAGAAGAAGAGGGATTCACATTTTAAAAGACTGAGTTTCCTCAGCTTCTACTAGTTTATTGTTTCCCACAAACATTAAGGAACTGGGACTTACTGGGATCAAGCAGCGCATGACACTCCGTGTTCTCTAAAGCAAACCGAGAGCTGCTTTCTGTGTTAGAGCTGACGCTGGAGTCGTCACTAGCTTTGCACTTTCTTGACTTGTGCTACCTTGAGAAGAAAAGCACTATTTTCCTTCGTCTGCATGCACATCTCTGTTAATTGGTGACAAGTACAATCAGCCCCCCCGGGAGCCCCTCCGAGGTGGGGGGCACAGTGCTGCTTCCACTGACGCTGTTACCCTGGGAGTCAGCCACGTTGGGAAGTACAAACATGTACCAAGAAAACCTACTACTGGTAAAGCAGATTTTTCCTGCCTGGTTTTATTCCAGCTACAGGGCACTACAGAAAGACAGGCCTTTGTATTGCAACTATCTGTTAGACTGCTTCCTTCTCACTGGATATATTCTGCAGAGCTGTTCTTTGCAGTCAAAAACTGTGCGTGTTACAGACAAACGTGTATTACAATAAGAATATTTGATGGGACTTTGATGAAGTTGGAACTAGAAAACGCCGCTGTAATAGTTGAGATCCCTGCACTGAAAGGACATACTGCTAACTGAAGTAAATATGTTGCTATGAATTTCTGACTTAATTGACAGAACATTTTATAGCGTGAACTTCAAAATCTCATTAGGAATGAATCAGGCTGAAGCTATGTGCCTGTAACATTTTTAACACCAGCATGCAGCCAGGCCTACTTGAAGTTGATATCATTTCTTGATCAAGCAGCTGAGAGATTCCAATGTAATTTAACGCAATCAATTATAATGCTTCATGCCAATATGTAAAACTGAATTGGATTAAAAGAAATACCATCTCCAAATTGTGGCCTGACAGACAAATCCCAGCATTTTCAGCGGCTCTTAATTCACATCCATCTCTGACATGCCTAAGCTAAAGGAATAAAGGAATTTTCCTACAAACCTCAGAGGCAAGGTGCCCGGGAGGCTGGCTGGGCAGCACGGGGTGATCTCACCGTGATTGAAGGGCTCCATCACTAACTCCTTCTCCCCTACAAGGATGCTACATTTTGGCACTTGACTACATTACCCTGTCATAGTTACTCTTACTATGGAAGTACGACTTAATTCTCAACAGCTTCAGCAATAATGTTACAAAATGAAGCTTAATGAAAAGACCCTCCAGACATTTAGTGCCTGCCTGTTCCTGCTCGGCTTGAGGCAATATATTGCTGACATGGCAGCACCCGTAAATCCCCCAGCCCACCCTGCGCAGGTAAGGTATGGCCGCTGCTGGCTGCATGCACCTCTAACTCACACCTCTGCTCATTGCCCTGGAAAAAGCAGCTCGGGCTGTCAAGAGGTGCAGCCACATCAGCCTGCTGTGGAGTGTCCTGTGCAGCCAGACCAGCCTGGGAAAGGATGGCCTCCTCAGCCAGAAGTAGCTGGGAAAGCCGGTGTTTGGAGGGATTACATTTACCAAAGTCAATTAACCAGGAATACCCAGCACAGATACTCTCATTTGAAAATTAGCTACTAGAGGTTGGAATAATATGACTGATGAGGTTCTAGTGATATTTTTTTTGGCAAGAGATTTAGGGGGTAGAAAAATCCCATCATATATGGTTGGTTACCTCTTTTAGCAAAAAGAGCTGCCTAAACAAAATACTGAATTATTTTAAACAAACCCGAACTGTCCACCAGCATCTCAGCCCCTGTGCTTAGTGAATTTATTACATTTGGACACCTGATCTTTTGCTGGGGACCTGTGGGCTGGCACGGTCTCCCCACGGCAGTGCCCCAGGAAAGCAGGGCCAGGGGAGGCAGTGGGGCTGGGGGAGGCACCCAGCAGCAGAACCCCAGACACCCCTGCTTTTCCTGTGCCGGGCTGGGAACTGTGCAGGACACACAACAGCCTGGCTGGACCTCACAGTGACTACTGAAAGGCAGGGGCACCAAAATCTCCATTCATATTGCCAGGTTTATTCATTCACTGTTTTCTTCTGAGTTAAAGGGATGCCTGGGAGCTGGGGCAATCCTGTAATATCTGCTTAGTCCACCAGTACACAAATTAAAATATCTGACAGATTGCTAATGAGCTGATGTTGGAATGACTGGATAGTCTGTTATCGTTTGGCCATTCACAGTTTCTTCAGCAGCCCATCTGTGCGCAGCTACTGAGGAGCAGCCTGGGATGGTTCCTCCATTTACACCTTTTGCCATTATCGGCCTTTGGGAAAGGCCTTTAGCAATTAAAGTTTTGATCAAACATATTGTCATCTCTCCCACCCTGTTACTAACCCCCCTGCCCTGCTACAAAAGTTCTGCTTAACAGCAGGCTGGAGACGTAGCTATTTTGTACACATCTCTGTACCTGAGCCCCGTGTTTGTGCTCCAGCCTGGCAGCTCAGATCACGTACCACGTCGGATGAACAACACTGCCGGCAGCTTGTGGCTTTCTTCCCGAGCAAAACCCACGGAATTAAATCCTCACACATACGGGCCAGTTTCTGATAGACTTGCTTGCATTAACCAGCGTTTACACGTACTTACACATTTGTTTCGAAGTCAAAAAAAAAAAGAGAAAAGCACCCTGGAAATCCCACGCAATTATCAATTCGGGCTATCAGAAAGGAGGCACCCTGCCTGCAGGCAACGCAGTGCTGTTCCCAAAGGACCAAGGTTGCTGGGGAGACAGATGCAAGCTGAAGACAAGCGCTGGATTCTCCTACTTACTTGGCCGAAGTGCTGGGACCTTGCAGAGAGCTGCGGCTGGTGCTGGACCAAGCCGGCTGGCACAAGAGGGCATCTGCAGGGTAGAGCTTCTGCAGAGACACCTGTGCCATTGCAACAGGCTTTGTGCGCAGACATCAGCTGGGAGGTAAAACCCTCTGTAAATGAGTGATAACTGGGAAGACACAGAGCAAAGAAATGACAATTTGAATTAAAGAAAAAACCAAAATGCTCCCCAAACCTGTTTCTTCAGAAAAGTCACGCAGCAGCTGGGCACAGCAGAAACAAACTATGTTTGACCTCAGAGGGAGCATCCCCCCAGCAGAGGCAGCTCCACAGCCAGGGACCTGCCTTCAGTAACCGGCCGGAGCCCCTTGCTGCTACACACGCTACTCAAACTGCTTCAGTCAACACAGGTTTGTGGGATCAGCCCCACACGCTCAGCAAAGGCTTCTGCCTGGTGTTACCTAATGCCAATGCAAACACGAGAAATTAAAGATTTCTGTGGGAGTCCTGCTTTCACATCATATGAAGGAGAATAATTTTTTTCTTAATTTGCAGCCTCCTTTAAAGGCAGAAAGTGAAGACATAAATTATATTAGCATTCAGTGTCAAAAGCTGCTCCCTAGGGAAAAGGGACAAGGAATGCTCATTTCTCCAGGAGAAGACCAGAGGCAGGCTTGCTGGTTTAGGCCCAGTGCCTTCAACCAGTTACATCTTAAAAATTCCCAGTGCCTATGAAAGTATGTATTGACTGTGGTTTCCTGCAGGTTCTGCAGCACTGCAGACGTCAGGGTTGCAATTCTGTCCACCTAAATTAAGACGGAAACAGAACAGCAAACAGATTTAGAGGAGACTGGGTGCGTATGTTGCGCAGCAGCTCTGTATGGGGCAACTTGTTCGGCTGCTTTGATGAATGACTTTCCTCACATGGAATCGCTCACCCTTGAAATCTGAAACACAACTGAGACCATCAGTACAAGGAAAGAGAGCCAAAACAGGGCAAACAAAGCAGAAAAACAAGAGGTCAAGCCCTGATGAACAAATTCCCTTTTTTCCTTCAACTTGGAAAACCCGGGCGTAGCAGTGGAAGGTGCTTCCAGGCAGCTCGAACTTCCGTAAGAGGCTGAGAAGCACAGGCATCCCTGACCTTGTTTGGCAGCATTACAAGAGGTCGTATTTTCAGACGGACAATCTGATCTCAAAATATGCTCCAGTGTAATGAGTACAAACAAGCTTTTCTTCTGTGTCTGTCTCAGCTGCGTATGTCTTTGTTTTCTCTAGTTTTGAATGCAAGGAACGGCCTTGAGAGGACTGCGGAAAGCAGAAGGAAGCTGAGCAGCCTACCACCTCTGCACCAATGGGTCACCAGAGCCACTGGACCGAAACCACGCAAACCAAAGCGCTCTCCTCAGCCAGAGAGCACAGCCAGCACCATTGCCCACTTTTCTATGCTGCTTCATCCGGCCACCCAGCCCAGCAAGGGGCAGGCATAGACCTGATCAGAGAGAAGGGGCTGTACATCACTCTGACCCGAGAACAAGCAGGCTGCAGCCAGCAAAGCTAATTGACAGAGATGATAGGGTAAATTTGCTCCGACATTACCACAGACGGCTCCTCCCAGGGCCAAAGCAGAATTCAGTATTACTCTAGCATCTCCTCTAGCTCGCCTGGTAGCCCAAGTACCACACAGTGTGCCCATGATAGCACCAGAGCTGCCAGTGCTGTGCCACTGCATGTAGCACAGCGTGCAGCTGGTGGCCCTGCTGGTGACCAGTACCATCGTGCCAGCAGCCAGGCAGCACTGCTGGAGAAACAAAAGCAGCCGGTCGCAGCAAGCTGGCTGAGCTATGCAGAGGGGCAGCACCGGGCATGGCACTGGTGAGAGGTTGGGACCCCCAGGAGGAGTGAGGATCTTCACCCACCCAACACCTGTGCCTCTGCTGGGGTACAGTGTGCCATGCTGCGGCACACAGCATCTACGCCACACCTCAACATCCCCAAACCAAGACATCTTGGTTGTTGCCTCCAATGGAGCTGAGGGAAGCAGCTTGGAGAGCAGCCAGGGCAGCCAGAGATCCACAGTACCTCTTGGAAACACACTTTGTGTTCTCAGCACTCAACAGGGAAACCTCAACAAGCACTAAACATGCATCCCCAATAAGAACATACTGCAATAATCACCTTCCCTGTGACATATAAATTACAGAGGACTTTTCCCGTCTTTTTCTTTTCCCTCCACATAATCATTTAACCAGTTCTCAAATCACAAGTTATCTACACTCCATTTGAATGCTGCAGTTTTCATGTTATGAATCTTGGGTTAAACAATTCTTTCTCAAATAAATACTCCTTTTTCAGTTGGCACTGGAGCTTTTGTTGTTCACAGTAATCAGGCTCCCAGTTGGCTAACCTCTCACCTAACACAACATCTTTCATTTGAATGAAATTTATCATCCATAAGCAAAGACAGAAAATGTGTGAATGTCTAAAGCTTATGTAAATTAAGAGGCTATGCACACTGGTCCTAAAAATAGTAGATAATAACAAGCATTTCTTCAGCATACTATAATTATGGCCTGCTGTCATCTCTTCCATTCTCTATAAGGTCACAGTTGTATTATACAAAATTTACAGTATATTATCAGTTAAAAACACAATAATTAGCAAGCACGCATCTTCCATCTTAAGGACCAGTGATGAACGTTCACACTCAAGGCAAAAAAAAAAAAAGGCACATTGTTTGCTTTATGTGGACAATACACACTTAAATTTAATCATCAACTTCAACTATCCAGCGGGCAATATCCTTTCACTATTATAACACTATTTGCCAAGATCAGAGTACACCCTTGGGGTGAATTCATCCTTAATGAAGAGACAAGGAGCCAAATCTCTTACTATCACATCACTGACATACATTTAAACATATTTCTTTAAACTTCATAATTCTGTATGACTTATTCTGGGATACTACATGGGTGAAAATCTCAGGCATTATTTTGAACATTAT
Source organism: Limnodromus scolopaceus (assembly GCA_028565335.1). NCBI lineage: Eukaryota > Metazoa > Chordata > Aves > Charadriiformes > Scolopacidae > Limnodromus > Limnodromus scolopaceus. The sequence goes on along the minus strand of JAOXNO010000004.1, from coordinate 16,621,934 downwards.
AATAAACATTGACGCTTAACATTACAAATTTTTAACTCACAAAATTATGTGTATTGAGAGAGTGTCTGCCATAAGACGTGTCATTTTGGGGCTTTCTTGCATGCTGGAAGTTGAAAAAAGATGAGGGAGACTGCACACACACCACAAGTCCCACAGCTTCTAGCAAAGGTCTCCTAAGAGGTTACTTGGCCACCACATTGTCCCATCCTCTCAATCTGGCCACTTTAGATTTCCCAGGTCATAACGGCCAACTAGCAGGCGTAGCTGTTCCACCCTAACCATCCATCATGCCACCTGTGGTCATTCACAAAACGGGTAATCTAAAGTAAAAAAAAAAAAGATAAATCTTAACAAGAGATCAGGACAGGTGACCTTTTCTCTTTGATGAGTAAGGCCCTCTAGGAGAGGAGGCCCTCTCCTATGCAGACAGGCTGAGAGAGTTGGGGTTGTTCAGCCCGGGGAAGAGATGGCTCCAGGGAGCCCTTGTAGTCCTTTCCAGTACCTAAAAGGGGCCTACATGAGGGATAGAGGGGGACTGTTTATCAGGTAGTGTAGTGATAGGACAAGGGTTAATGGTTTTAAACTGAAAGAGAGGAGATTTAGGTTAGGTATAAGGAAGAAATTCTTTACAGTGAGGGTGGTGAGACACTGGAACAGGTTGCCCAGAGAAGTCGTGGGTACCCCATCCCTGCAGGTGTTCAAGGCCAGGCTGGATGGGGCTTTGAGCAACCTGGTCTAATGGGAGGTGTCCCCCCATGGCATGGGGGTTGGAACTCGATGATCTTTAAGGTCCGTCCAACTCTAACCATTCTATGATTCTGTTACCAGATCAAGGATTAAAAAAACTTGGAAAAAGTTTATAATTTTCTCAGTGAAACAAAGAAAAGAGGACAGAAAGCTTTCTATTGGAAACATGAGCAAATACAGCATTTCCAGACTGTTTATCTTTTGACTGCATTTAAGTAAAAGTAAAACAAAAAATTAAACATCAAAATGTTTCATTTCAACTTTTTCAGCAAACAAATAAAGCCTAGGAAATTCACAGTTGTGAATTGACCAAAACACTATCCAGTGTGATTAAAAATTTCGCCATGGATGGAGGAATTTGCTAATTCCACTCACATCCTTTGCCCTGAACCCCCCCGCAGCCACTGTGGCAGGGATTACTGGTGCTGCGGGGAGCCGGTAGCCGCCAGGAGAGCCAGAGCTCCAGCGGGCACCAACACCATCTTTCATGTCATGCCAGTGAACCCAAGGCCCAGCTTGCAACAACTCTTCCTCTGATTTCTAGGTCTGTCTTAAATCGCCTTTCTCCTGCCATATGTTGCTCTCCCCAGGTCGCACTCTGCTGGGCTGAGCAGTGCCTGAGCAAGCAGCCAAGCAGACAGCAGAGCCCAGCACCAAGAAAGGGTGGGAGAGGAACCCTGCAAAGCCCTGGGGTCTGGGTACCAGCCGACAGCACGCTCACATCCCAGATAAGACAAACCGAATCTCAGACTACATTAGGAAGAGTGGGGTCAATGAGACCTAAACCAGCTACCGGGCAGAAGGCTGCAGAAGGAAATGGTTTTGCAACTGAGTGTTTGTAAGTCTTGACAATGAGACCGGAGGTGAAGATAGCACCCAAAAGCCCACAGAGGTGGGATGTGATGTGCACCATAGGAGCGGGCAGGCAGCATCACTTCATCAGTATTTAGAAAGCATATGCCCTGTGTAGGCTTTGGGCTGGCACTGAGGTTCAAAGCAGTACTCAAGGACAGAGTAGATCATGAATAGGAAGCTCAGCCAAAATTGGCTTACATGTCAAAAATATGGATAGCCTTCACAGAAGGAGTATCTTATTAGAGCAAAAAGCCAGACCAGACAGGAAAAAGCACGTTCTTAAGATTTCTTTCAGAACATTCCCAATTGTGTAGGTCATGTGTGAGAAACTACTTAAAAGGCAAGTCTGTCTGTGCGTCTCTTGGTGCTTCAGATGGCACAGCCTGCACACAGAGCCCAGGTTGAGTGGCCAGAGCACCTCCCTGTGCCTCTCCTGCCTCCAGCCCCACCACAGGTGCTCACTCAAGAAGCTCTGTGAGCAGAGGTGCAGCAGTTTCTGTGACTCCGGGGCCCCCACCGACACCATGGAGAGTATGCCTTGGTACAGCCACAGACAGATGGATTGTGTAGGTTGTATCATCTTGGTCATTTTTTCCACTAAATTGACAGCAGTGTCCCGAAGAGCTCAGCTTCTCCTGTCTGTACCAAGACTCTGGATACCTTTAGCCAATAGGCGGACATGTGGTTTTGTACAGCCAGTACCACCAGTAGTCATCAGCATGAGCAATAGGCACCAGGTAACAGGGCTTGCAGTAGAGATGCGTTGCAATTATGGTCTGCACTCATACCAAACACGAGCTCTCCCTGCCCCTCCAATGTGCCAGGTAGTACATGATCAGTTACACACCACGGGATTCAAAAGTGTGAGTGATCCTCCGGGCTCTGCCCGTGCTGCTCCTTCAGCCCTTATGTTTTTGTGGGCTGGGATTACTCCCTCTCAGAAGGGGAGGCTCTGCCACATGTGGTCCCCACCATACTGCCCAAAAGAGTTTGCTGGCTGCTTGTTGACGAAGGCACTTGTGAAATAGCTGCATCAATCTGAAAGCTGGTGGTAGTTAATACACAGGAGGGAAAAGAATCTTCCAAAGAACAGTACAAAATTGAACAAAAAACCATTGAGTCTCATTGGTGGTTTCACAGCCAGAGCCCAGTCACACCCCCCTGAAATGAATTAGATTTGTGCCACTCTGCTCCATGAAAGCCAGATGCCATTTTTAATACTTGAGTGACTTTTTAATACTTAATTTAAACACATTTCAAAGGAGCAATAGGAGTAGTAATGACTGTCACTGCTGTACATCATTAGCATCAGTTTCTTAAAGCAATGTAATTTAACTCCTTTATGCACTGATAGTGATCTCCAAGCAAAAGCATAAGCCACTCTCTGGACCAAGGACAAACACAAAATCTTGAGGAACTGTGACCATAGGGGAGAGGGATGCTCCTGGGCCCTTTCACTGCTGCCTGCAGGATGTAGAGAGAAGCCTAGCCATGACAGGAGCCTTTCAGCTGAGAGCAACTCAGAGCGGAGGGGTGGGGATCCTACCTATGTGGATGCCAAGGTTTTAACCAACTGGATAGCACAATAGGAAAAAGTCTTACCCGCCTAATGCTGACTCTAAGGGCATCAGAAGAACATCTTCAGCAACACGATGCTTGCTCACCTCCCCTCAGCTGCTGCAAGATGCTGATGTATAGCATGCTCCATAGCAGCAAGACCAAGGGCTTTCCTCCCCCCACGCCTGCCTCGCTCAGCCTAGAACTGCCAAAAAGAAAACTGCATGAGCAACCATACACCCACATCCCTTCAGCAAGTGCAGGGCCAGCCCCCACCCAAGGTGGTGCCGAGGTGAGGCACAACACCCACTCCCCAGCTCAGGGGGGTGCCCCAGCCCAGCCAGAAGGTGTCCCAGAGCATGCAGGGACCCACTGCCCAGGATTTGGCCCCACACAACACAGGCATGGGCAGGGACATGGATGTGGTGGGAAGCTAGGGAGCTCTGCTCTATGGAGAGCCCTCCACAGCTCTGCATCTTCACCAGAGAACCACACACAAGTTCAGGAGACCAGGCTTTTCACTTCGGGCGCTTTGAGCCAGGAGACGTCACAGCTTTGATGTGAAGCCAAAAGTTCAGGGCAGTGTGGAAACATACAATAATATTCACAAGTACTTTATCTTTTAGCACTGTCACACAGAAATTTTGGCCTGCCCAGGTTCACGTGAAAAGCAAAGCCCATGCACTTGAGTAGAAGGCTCTGCTCTGTGTGGGAGGTGGGGGTTAGGTTTTAAAGCTAAACTTTGAGGAGACAACACTGGGCACCACTTTATGAACCTCCCAGTAACAACACTACCACCTCCTCCAGCCCAGGTCCCCCTTTCCTCTGACGAGATCCTGCATCCCCACCTCAGCCCAGGGGCATACCAGACTCAACGGCGTATCCTGGGGTCAGGACAGGGTCCCTGACGAGCAACACTTCAGAAAAAAGCACCGTATGAGCACACTGCTGGAGGAGACTCAAACGATCGTGCCGTACCTGTGTCAGCTGCTGGCTGGTGATCCCTCCCTGACACCCTTCCCCGGAGGACTGCATAGATAAACACCCTCTATTTGAACAAGACCAATGACAGCAAAATTGCTTGCTTGTCTCTAAAAAGACTCTAATAATGTGCATCAAGGGAGAAACCCATGGTCTGACAGACTTTTTTTCCCTCTCCAGAGTGAAACATAAAATTACATTTCAGTAGCAAGGAGGACACAGTTTGAAGTGCATCCCTAGTTAATTATATCCAAAAGAGTAATAATAAAATAAACTATTAAATTTTAGAACTCCCTCTTTAAAGTATTAAGGTATTTTGTTACTGCGGTGCAGTTAAACCACACACTGAACAACCCTTTGAATTGCTTTACAGGAAGGTAACACAAGGGTTGTCATGAAATAAGACGCGCTGGATAAATCTCATTCCGTACAGGCCTCTAATATCGAGCAAACAACACAACCCAGTGCTTAGCTTTAGCACAGCATTTGTTTCAAAAATCTAATGTTGACAGCCAATGTTTGTGTGTGAATAGAAAGCACCACTGGTCGGCGGCTGCTCAGGAAGGTCTCAGAGTTTGCTGCCACGTCTTTACAAAATTGGAAATGAAGATGTGAAGGTGGCCTGCTGGCACCTCGCATACCACAGGAGAGTGGGGAACCGACTGCTGCTTTTAAGAACAGTGGTTCAATTCCTGGCACAAACACTGAGGCTAGTTTAAAAACTCCAGTGGCTGACAAGATGCTGGATTATGGGCTGCGCCGTAGCCCAGAGCCATGGGGGGAAGCTGCTTTGATGCAGCTCTGGTAAACAGCAATCAAAGGCCAAGAGAGAAAGATGTAAAGAAAAAAGGAGGAGCAAAGAGGTGAAAAAGGTTATTGCTAAGGAATTTTCTGCCCTTTTCATTGAGGTAATTTAAATATTTGTTTAACGTTTCAAATTTACAATACATTTAATTTGAATACATGAACATTATAAAACCCCCTTTCCCATCTAGCACTCCACCACACTATGGAAGTTGGACGCTGAGGGTGATAATTCACTCCAGCACTGAGGGCTAGAGACTCCTCAGGGAACCATCCCAGGACGTGAAGGGTCTTGGTGCCATGGTCCCCGCAGCAGACAGCCCTCTCCCCCACAGACCCACAGGCACCTGCGAGACCCCTGCGAGTCCTGTGGGCCCTGCGGCACAGCCCCCCCACAGCTGCACTGCCTGTGTGGGCTCGGGGCAGGGGGAACAGTCAACCTCACTGCCGCGAGACCCAGGAGCTCTGCTTCAATTCCCACCACCGCCTCCTCCTCCTCCTCAAGACTCACTCCTTTCCATAGGCTCAACGTTTCTCATCTCATTTCTCTTGCCACATGGTTTCGCTCTCTCTACCACATTTTCTTGTGCTCGCAAAACCAAACAGAAATGGAGCAAACTGCAGCAAACAAAGCAGACAGCAGAGATAGCAGAATTCCAAGAACGGCTTATCTTTTTCTCTCATTTTCAAGTGATTTCCACACCATCACTCACACCCCACACGGCACCATTCCCCCAACACTACCAACCTGCGCAAGACCTCAACATGCCCAGTGCAGACCCTGGGTGGTCTCACCTGGCTGGACTTGCAGGCCAGACCCTGAGGTTGCCCAGACACTTTTAACCACCAGTGGGAAAAACAGGCATTCGTGGAACAGGGTTATGACCTTGGTGAGAAACCCCAAATGGGTCAGGGTAACCATGCTAATGCCCATTTCTCTCCGATGATGGGAGCCTAGAAAACAAGTCTGGATGCAGTTGTACACAGTCAGATGAGAAGAATCCCATCCTTTACCTAAGGACTGGTCTGGGCAAGTTTGTAGGCATCCAGTGGCTCTATAATGATATCCAGGACCAGCAGGTGTCGATTCAGTTCATCCCTGTAGGAGACAATGGGTGTCAGGCTGGAGGATGGTGAATCTTAGCAGCTCTGTCTTCCAGAGAGCACAACAGGAACTTCAGCATCTTCACCTTTTAGCATGGAGACTAAGAGGAGGATGTACAAAGGAAAAGGAAAGAAGGATTTCATTCCTCAAACAAGCTGCCTCTTCTGGGACATTTGCCAGTTTCCCTTATGAAAGCTGCTGTTATCTGAGCTGTTATTTCAGAAGTTGATTCAACCCCTCAGCCGACACCTGAGTTACTCTAATGAGCCACTGTGACTTCCAAAATGTAGTGATTCTGCCACACCCAGAGCTCCCAGGCACTCAAGAGACTCAGCTCGCCCTACCACTAGATAGGCACTCAGCACTGCACATGCATGGTCGTCAGCCCAAGCAGGGCTTCAGCAGCTGTGTGACCCCTCTGGACATCTCCCACCTTCCCTGCACAGTGTGGCGAACTGGACCTCCCCAAAGCATATGAAGACTAGACAACGGACAGGGTTATATTCAAAAGGACAAGTGTGTCAGATGACAGTACTAGCAACTAGACTTGAAACCTGATGTGCTGGAGTGGGAAACTCTCTTGAATTTCGTATGACACAGGAAAATATAAATGCGATTCAAGACTGCGTTGACTGGTAACATCAATAACACAAGAGGGGTTAAATTACTGCGAGCACATCAGGCTTGGACTCTCACTTACACGGCTGTTCTGCAGCCCTGACCAAAGGCTTAGGCGGCTGCCCTCATTCTGGGGTCTGGCATGGCCGCATGCTAACAAGGTGCAACCAGGCCAGGAGACAACAGCAGTTTGCCCCCCTAGCGTACAGGGAACACACACCCAAACTCCTTGTCCTTCCCTGGAGGCTGTGGCCGCGATGTTTCCTTTGTATCCACAAATCTCTGCAACTGTTTACCACGATTTGCTCATCCTTGGAAACACAAGTTATTTCAAACAGCAGGGCCCAAGCCCCACCTACCTGCTCCTGAAAGCCCAAAGTCACCAAGCTGTGATTAAAAATATCCAGAGGTGCATTTGTGGACTGTATGAGCCAGCAGGTCTTTCACATCTAGAAAACAGAAATATTTTCTGTAGTTTAACAAGTTATTGAAAGGTCACTCCAGAAAGTATCTGGTAATAGAAGTATTCAGGCACTTCTATTTTATCTCCTCTGGTGCGGGTAGTGTAGCTCAGCTGGTGGAGACTTACCCCAGGCTATAGCTCACCCTACAAGGGCTCATTCCTGGCGCACTCTTGTTATTTATGTACCACACTGTGCAACATCAGCCTAGGTGTTTCAGAAATACAAGTTTTTAAAAAAATATCTGGTCTTCTTCAGACACAGGAGGGAAAAGCACATCCCACGCTTCCTAGCATTCAAGCAACAGATGAAGAACTCTCTATCAGCCATGCTTTACAGCTAAAATGAGCAGAACATCCACAGAGGAGGGAAAGTCATCTGACTTTGTAGCTTACCATCATGCAGAGACAAGAAGCAATACCTTCTAATACATGCTTGTTCCATATGCCCAGCATGGTCCTGGCCCCAAACACTAACAGAGCTGGTGGTGGGTGGTGGTGACACTATCATTTCAGTATAGACATATACCAGTTACAGCATCTTTCCATCATACCTGCTATCAGTACTACACATTAATTCATGTCAGGAAGTAATAATTACCAGGGGGAAGAGGGGGAGAAAAAAACAGGACTCCTGTAACACAGAGCTAGCAATAGAGGCATGCAAGAACTCCACAATGTCGGAACAACCGGGTGTCTTGCAGGCTTCTTGTCCTACCCACTTTTTATTCTCTCCTGCCCAGCAGTCCTGCTGATTTTGAAGATGCTGCCACCTGAATACAATGTAGTTGTTACCTAAGCAAGATGAGCAGCACCTGATTCCTCACCAGAACACACCCAAGGCCTCCAGAGGTTACATACAGCCTCCATGGTTACAAGTGCACAGACCACCTGTGAAATCCTGATCCTTTCACTAAACAATCCAGATTTCTTTTCAATTGGCCTTAATGTTTTTTAATTTAATCTTCCTCTCTTCTGTGAGGAAAGACACTGCATTCTGCACCTTGAATACTGTCCACAGCAGAGGTTATGGTGGCCCTTCCAAATACCAGCACAGCCCAGAATTTAAAAGTCTGCCTAAATCAGGGAAAGAAGCTGTGGAGAAAATATCACAGCCATCAGAGGCCTGGCAGAAGCCAATAAAAAGACACCAAATGGCTCTCAGGGGGTGTCAAACCAACCTCTCCCAACAAACCCATGGGGGTGGGCACAGCTCAGAGTCCTACCGACCCCCAGCAAGATTACTGGGACAAGCAGTGCTGCAGAATTGGGCCGACAATCTCCGACAGAATAAATGTAGCAGTTTCTGACTCCTTTCCAAGTCAGTGTTTGTTGGGAAACATCAAAGCCAGTGAAATAGTAGGTGTCCCAAAATGTCTTAATTCAGAGAATTAGTGTTAACCGAGTCTGATTAGCTCCATTTATCTCTAATTAATTACCTTTACCTAATTAGACACCCTGTTTCCAGTAGACATGGAGTCAAGTAGACTAGATTATTAGTGTAGTCATTGTGCCTTTACAAAATCCTGAAATTAATGAAACGTGCAAAAGAATCCGCGGCTTTAATTGCACAGGTGTTGCCTTATGGCAAAGCTTTATCATCTGATTACACCAAGGGATTATTAGTGACTTTTTATATAGAGGATGAGCCTGTGAAATGTACCTTAGCAACAGCTCATTAGTTTAGGGTTGTTACTGTATTATTTATTACATTCAGCCTTCCCCATTATCTAGATTGATTCATGGACCTATATTTTCCTCCCCTCTGTGCAGGAAATAAATAAATAAGTGAAGGCTGGCTATTGCCGCCCAGCTGCAATATGAGGGGAAGGCAGAGCGTATTCTCCAGCTACCAATATCCACCCTTTAAAATAAAGCTTTAAAGTTGATTTAAATAAAACTCTTTTTTTTCTCCTCTCTCAGTAAAGTAATCAATTCAAGCTTCTGTCAAACTGGAATGCTTTCTACATGCCATCCAAACAGTTTGGCCCATCTTAAATCTTTTCAGATAAATAAAAAATACATTACTGGATTGAAGAATGAAGTACAATATATTTACATCCAAAATATTTTTTTTCTGCTATAACTCATTCTTTATGAAATCTATCAGAAATATTTTATTTTGATATTTCTTTTAACTGTTTGGTTGTTGGCTACTTCTTCAGGTTTGGAGGGATTTGCCAGATAGAAGAACCGCCTGAATAATAGAACCAAGACAAACAAAGCAAAGCAGCAACCTCTGTGTTAAGAACCACTTTCCCCACAGAGGAACTACTTGTAGTCAAGGTTGAGAAGGCTTGACCTTACCTTCCTGCATCCTTCTCAGAAACATCCCACTGGACTTGCTAAATATCACTGGTACGGCAGCCCCAGTGCTGCCCCAAGCAGGGGAGGCTTCACTGACCAACCAGAAATCCCTAAGGAGCCAGTAAACATAATGATAAGGAATTGTTTCCCCAAATTATCCAGAATATTAGCTTCTTTGAATCATTACATAATATTCTTTGATTATTATCTAAAACCTTGCTGTCCACATATTGCTGAATTTTTTAAAAAGGGAGAAAATAATTGGTAAGAGTTATTACGTAGGGTATGACAACTCATTTGAGCAGCAATAATGACTATGTAATGACAAACACAATTATGTAACATCTCATGTCTGCATTACAGAAAATGTGAATTCTAATCTCAAAACCATGGCTCTAACAGACAAAATTAGTACATATATCACCTTGCAGTGTGTTCATGTGGTTTCATGTGACACACATATAAGCGGTGTCATCCTGCAATAAAGGCTCTAGTGATGGCTTAGGGCTGCTCTGCCAAATAGAGATGACTTGCATGGACAGAACCTAACTATGTAAAAGAAATGTGACACCTACCTGCAATAGGTCTTTTGGGATTGCTGCTCTTCCAAGACTCCACATCTGTCCTGGTTTCAGCTGGGATAGAGTTAGTTTTTTTCCTAATAGCTGCTGTGTTTTGGATTTAGTATGAGAAAAATGTTGACAACACACATATTGGGACCACCAAACACACACACATGCTTCACAGGAGCAAAGCAGTTGTAGGGTCTCTGATCCACCAAAGGTGTGACATCAGCGAAGGTGTGAGCCACGGTCCCAAAACTACTGCATGACACGCGTTCACTTTATCAATATCTAAATCTTTTCTTTAGAATTAGGTCCCAGCAAAGCTCATGTCTTGAAGAAACTCCATCCCTTCCTGCCTCCCTGGTGCCCCCCAGTAGGACATAAAGGATGTCTTGCCCTTGATCCTCAGGGACATCAATGCAGCTGCCCTCCTCTGAGCAGGCAGCATTGGGCCATAAAATGCATCTTCATCCACCTGCTCACCCACTGTGAAATCCCATGGATCGGCACTTACCTGGAGAGCAGGAGGTGCAAGGTTGACTCTCGTTAAAACTCCAGCAGCATGGATGATGAAGGTGGGGAGAGAGACTCTCCTAGATCTTCCTTGAAGGCTTCCACCTTCGACCTTTAGTGGAAACCTTCAAGGAACGTCTAGGAGACTCTCCCCTCTCCTCAATCATCACCCATACTGCTGGACAACAAGATATCCGAGAACTAGCAGGTAGGAAAGTCCAGGCATGAGAGAACAGGAGAGCCAACATCACTGAAGACCTTTGACAACTTTCATTAGACAGTATCACAGACAACAGTGGAAGAGCGCTGGGCATGCCAGATCCTCTTATGCATACTCTCAGCATCACAGGTGCTAACTAGTTGGACAAGGCATGGGGTCAAAGCCCACTGTCATGCTTGCAGTGTGCTATGTCCACGTACCCCAGAAATATTAACTGGCTGTGGAAAAAATAAAAATTATTTGTGAGGTGTTTGTACAGGCTTAGAAGTAGGAGCCCCACTTGCATTTACATTTTGGTTTGTGATCAGATCAAACCTTTTCTTCACACTCCCAGTTGGCTTCTCATGGAATACAGTCAGATTCATGAACGTTGTCAGTACCTTCAGTGCAGCCACAGAGCCATGCCCAGGGTGTACCAGCGATGCTGAGAAAAGGTTGTTATTCAGAGCTTTATTTCTCACAGAGGTTTCAAGCGCATCTGTGCAGAAAACAGCACTTTCTTAGGAACCAGTCTGAAATACATGGAAGAAATTCCCATGGGATGGAAGGTTCGCTCTATCTCTCACCACTTCCTACTCAAAGAACTCTGACCTCACCTTCAATAATGAAAACAAGCAGTACAGTAGACAAGAATGAAAGATATTAAATATTTATTTAAAGGACATAAACAAACAGTTTTTCCAGTGGGAGGAAGAGAATTACAAGAGAGATGCTGGTCACATCACTTAATAGGAGGCAGCCTAGCAACCCGTGGGAGAAGCAGGGCTCTGCCTTGTGAGGGAAGGCGAGCACCAAGAGCACCTTGTGTGTGCACGCATCCACATCCCCACGAGAACCACTTCTAGAAAGTGAGGAAGCAGCCAAGGGCAGACCCCAAAATAAACACTGCTGCTTCGCTTCTATGATTTGTTTTCCATTCATGAGTCTTGAGTGCTTTCCCAAAGGCAGGTATCACACAATTCTCACCAGCTGAGAAACTGGAACAAGGAGGAAAAGCCGCTTACTGAGGTCACCCAGACCTGCAGCAGCTCTTCTTCCTCCAGCTTGCATCCTCTTTCGAAAGGCACACATTTGCCTTTCCCACGAGGTGCCATGTCGAGAGGGACTTGCTCTGCTGCTTTTCTCTTTGTCCCTTGGTGGCAGCCATGGGATGGCTGCTGGTCTGTCTGATGAGCAGGCCCTGGCACACTCCTCCTGCCGCTGGCACCAGTCCTTGAAGAGCTGGCTGGCACCAGCTGTTGCAGTGAGCTCGGACAGGCTGTCTCCCATGATCCAAGTGCCAACTATTTGGAGGAGCCAGACGCCGGGCTGGCAGGTCTAACGGGAGTATGCATCCAAAGTCAGATACTGCTGCCTCCTGCAGGAGCCAGGCCCTGCTCAGGGGATGGACACAAGCTCTAGGTGACCAATACAGCCTTAGAAAATGAAAACAGACATGCAGGAACCAACTAAGTAAGGATGGCTAGCTCAAGGATAGCAGCCAGGGTGGAACAGTTACAAAACCAGTACATGCTTGAAGTGGACCCAGCAACAAGCTGAAGCAAAGCAGCATCACCGCTATCCCTAAAGATAGAAATCAAAGTCTGGCAGCTCTGAGGCCCAGGTACCCTTCCCAGGCACATGGTCGAGGTCACAGACCATGCTAGACCAGGGACTTGATGATCCAGCTGCCCCCAGGGAAGCCCCACAACATGCTGGCCAGGAGCTCACAGTCGTGGTCCCAGGCTGAACTGGAGCTTGTACCAACTGCGCTTTCTTTGCTGCTAGCTACAAATTAAAACACCTCTCCTGGACTCCACACTGGTAAAACAACAGCATTAAGATTTCTTTAATGTCCACTCCCAGTTAGCGGCAGGACTGGCTCTTGTCCAAGCCTGCAGGGCTGCCAGGCACTTGATGGCCTACAGCAACTACAGAAGACATGCAGCAGCTGCAGGGCCACCTCCACCCTCTCACCCAGCCCCAACAGCTTTTCCGCCCCTGCTTTCCAGCTTCCCTTCTCCAAGAGTATTTTTCATTTAACTTTACTTCCTCACCTCTTCAATCACCCCGCACACCTGGGCACCAGCCACTCGCCACGACCAACACGCAGAGCCACAGCAACTAGCAGCTTCCCCGCAAACACAGGCTCCTGCTTTTGGGGTAGCTCCCCTCTCTCCCCGCATCCCCATTTTTAGGGTAAGCAAAAAAGAAAAGCCACGAAATGGGGGCGAGCTCCAATGGCCCGGGCCAGCCCTGGGGGATGCTGCAGCGGCCCCACCGTCCTCAGCGGCTCCGTGGGGCGGTGGCTAATTGCCCCCGTAAATCACCACGCAGCACCGCGCTCCGCCGTTTATTTTTCTGACAGTAATTTAGTGCTTGCTCTTTTCCACACTTGTCACCGCGTGTTTTTCCTCACATTAGAAGCCTGTAGAAAAAGGACAGTAATTAACGGTGCAATACATCCTGGCGGAGGCTCTTTCATCACACTGTGATAATTGCCCCCCGTGACTGTCAGGGCGGCCGCCGCCCCCCCGGCCCCGCCGCGCCGCCCCATTTGTCACGCCGCGGCCGCGGGCTCCCGGCTCCGCACCCGCGCAACGGCTGTCCCCCCCCCCCCACCGGCTCCGTGGAGGGAGGAGAGCCACTACCCGCGGGATGATCTCCCACGCGTGGGGAAGAGGGATCTGGCTGTGGGTTTGGGGGGAATCAGCCGGGTTTGAGTTTTTATAGCGATGGGGGAGGGGGGCTGAGGTGGGTGGGATGTTGAGGATTGGGGTTTTGTTTTGGTTGGGTGTTGGGTTTTTTTTGGTGAAACGCCGCTTCTGCGCTGGGGAGGGCCCTGCCACCAAGCCCATCCCCAGGAGGAAGCGGAGGCCCCAGTTGCCCGCCCAGCCCCGCAACCGCAGAGGGTTAACTCCCCGCAGCAGCCTGGCTCAGCCGCATTTTGACGAGACTTCAGATTTCCCTGCGTGTCCCTGGCCGCTCCCCAGCCTTCACTCAGCCGCCGTCCCCCCGCTCTCCCGCCGGGCTCCCGTTCCTTTCTTCCACTGTCACAGACAGAGGCTAATGGGATGCGTGGTCAAGATTTTGGGATCCATCACTGCCTCCGCGAGAAATTAGCATGGAGCCCATGCCTCAGCTGCCAGAGCTGTCAGCAGCCCTCTCCTTCGGTCTTCATTAGGTGCTCCTCTCTCCTGCTACCTGCCCGCCGGCAGCCCGGGCGCCGCTCCCGCCACGCCCGCCGGTGCCCGCCCGCCCGCCCCG
>JAOXNO010000004.1:16547432-16595641 GCA_028565335.1 Limnodromus scolopaceus | reverse complement strand
AACAATGCCTAGCTCCAGGGCCACCACAGATCCAAACAGCACCCCCTCTGAGACACTGTCTCAGATGATACCAGGCCCTGCCGGTGCCCGGCGAGGCGGGATTCGTCCCGCCGGCCCTGGGCCCCGATGTCCTTTTGGTGGCCGTCGCTTGTGCCGCCTCGTCCTTGGGCTGAAGCGATCAATTAGCGCCGCCGAGTCAATCGCCCGGTCGGGCGGCCGGGAGGTGCGTCTGGCCCCCGGAGCCACCGCAGCACCGCGCCCGCTCCCGTCTCCGCGCCGGGCACCGCACCGGGACCGGACCGGCCGCCTCCCCTGGCGCGGCTCTGTCCGCGTAAGGAGCCGCCCGCTCCCCCCCCCCCGCATCTGGAATCCGCAATCAAGAGCCCAATTTTGTCATTTGAAGACACTAATTATCTAATCACGCCACGCTGCAGAGCGTACTTGTCTGCCCAATTAGCTAGGACAATTATTAAAATTCGGAGGCCTAATTATGTCTCAATTTAATGCTGGCAAACTCGCGTATAGAGCAGTAATTAAAATCCTCTCCTTGCCTCTGCCTTTAGGGCAGCGGTTGATTAGGACCTGTCAGGGGCTGCGCTGCGCCGAACCAGCCAAGCGGATTGTGCAACATGACCCCGCATTGTTAAGTGTGTCAACATATTAACCTGAATTCCCTTCAGCCCCCATAATCACTTTTGGTAGGAGGAAGAAAAGGGGCTAAAACATGAGGCATTTTATTAAAAAAACATAAATTCTTTTTAATTAATGCTGTAAGAGATCTGACGCGGCTTGAGCTACCAAATGCTGCGAGTCATTTAAGGCTGGTGCTTCTAATTACCAGTAAGGGAAGGTTTGCTCTTCTCTGTTAAAAAGGCTTCCCTCTCCTCTCATTTAAAAAAAATGATCTTTCTTTTGGGTAGTGTATTTTTTAAAACCCAGCTAGTTGGCTTCCAGTGATAAAGTTGATTACCAGTTTTTTGTTTGATGATGGAACACAAGTGAATATTGACTTCTGCGAGAATCAAACAGAAGACCGGAGGCATAAATAAAACGGTCAGGATTTAACACTTGAAAGAAGTTAATAAAGTTGAAAATTAAAAATCATAATATTGGGATAGTTTCTAAATATTTATTTTTGCTCAGCTCTCAAGTTTGATAGTAAGTCAGTGTTGAAACGCAGACAGACAAGAGCTGGAGCTAACCCCATCGGCTGCAGTCCAGCCTGCTGTAGCACGGTCTCCTGCCATGGGTGAGGAGCCCCCAAGCCCAGCATCCCCCAGCAACGGCCACCACAGAAAGACGACTGGCTCCCAGAAGCATTCCCCCTTTAGCACTTCTCTTTTTAGCTGGAAAAACACAGTGCCAAGGAAGGTGTTTCTTTCACCTCCAGTTAGTGAGTGAGTTCTGGGGTGCGGGACTATGGAAGAAAACCTTAATTCCTGGGTAGGGAATGCCTGTCTGCTGCGCGGGGGGGACCGAGGGAGGGAGGGGGCCTCTGCTCCCACTGTGCATGCCCTACATCTTGGGTGTAGCCCTGCTCCCAGCCTCCTCAGATGGCAAACCAAAGTGCAAATCTGTGTTCTGGCTTGTTGCAATGGCTGTCAGCGTGTTTTCCTCTTGTCAGCAGCAATTGACTGGTCAGGTTCACCCTTGTACAGCGATTGTAACAGCTCATTGACAGACCAGTGACCCAGCCGGACCCGATAATGGAAAACTATTGATTTCTGTGGGCTCAGCAGATCTAAAATGAATGCCCAATATAATGTCATCAGCTGTCTTGGACTCTGATAAAGAGACAAAGTATCCAAGATGTGCTGCCTATCCTGACAATTTACTTGCGAAAAAAACCAATAACATATATAAATACTGGATACAGAGGAACAATGAAGTGGCCTTTTTCAGTTTTTCCCCTAATAAGCAACAAGCAGTCGATGCCTGAGTAAACGCTAAGAAACCGCAGCCCAGACGTGGCGGGGACTCCAACTGCCCTTTTAACCGAGGAGGCCTGTGACAGCCCCTCCAGGTTTTAAATATTTGCCACAGCAGAAAAGCGTGAAGGTGAGTGACACCAAACTCCACACCCATCCACCAGCCCCCAGAGAGGGATTAAGGCAGGGGACAGAAAGGCTGCCCGGAGATGTAACCCAACAGGGGCCACCGCTCACTCCTACCTGCAGGAAAGCGAAAAAGCTTGAACAAGCCCCTGATAGTTGAGCTAATCACACACCCCTCCTGCGTCACACCAAATGCTCTGGGCTTAGGAGGATGTTAGGTGATAATGATAAATCCTAGTGAATAAAAACCTGAGAATGCAAGGTGAAATTTTAAATTTGTACAGCAGCCCTCATACAGTTGAGGTGTTCATGGATTAAAAAGCACTGCAAGTCTGATTGAAATTTTGGGAGGAGGGAGATCAATATGCAAGGATTTGCAGAATTGATGGGCTGTTTGCCATAAGCAATAAAGTATAAAAGTTTAAACAGGAAGAGAGGCTGGTCTGGCAGCCATCTTGGAAAATGTTTAACTTTGGGGGAAAAAGCAATAGCTCAGACTGACTTTTTTTGGTCTCAGGGAGCCAAACCATGGGCTGTCCTTCCTGAGTAGATCATTCCACCTGGGCAAAGCAGCCATTGCTTTCGTGTCCCCGTGGCTGACTGGTGGAGCTCAAACCTCACCGACACTTAGGCACATCAGGAAGTCAACGGCACAAGGTCTATGGGAATAGGGATCAGACAGATGCTGATTTTCCGTGGGATACCAAGCGCTTGCAGGAGATGTTTTGCCATGCCCCAAACCCCTTCTTGGAGGGCTTGGACCCTTCCAGAACTTAACTCCTTCCACATTAAGCAAATTTCCTATAAAGGGTGGAAGAAAACCCCAGAAACTTACCCTCGCAGATGCCAGCACACATTTAATTCAAGATCTAATACCAGTGGAGATTAGAACAGTTTTGTGATCCTGGTGAAAAAATTCAAGTGACCCTGGGGAAGCATTTCTTTTAATTATGAACAACTGGTCAGTTTTATCACAAAAAATACCAGCCCTTCTTGAATGTGGTTTCATCTTTTCATCTTCTGTAGCCTTCCGCTCAGTGATTTCTCCCCATACACGCCTCGTGCCCCTCACACCGCTGTTCTGTCCATGACACGCACACACGTGTGCGATGCCTTTACCTTCCCCTGACAGCAGCCCCAGCTCTGTGATGTGCTACACACACTCGTCAAGAGGAAATGACTGCACGCATTACGTTAACAGGGTTGCAGCTGGATTCATTTCAGTTTCTACATATTTTCCTTTCCTACATACTTCCCACTGTGTAGCCTTGGCTCCCTCTCCTGCAGACGGCTCCTGAGCCCATCTACCTCCACTCGAGTTTTTACTTCGTGTTCAATTTCCATATGTTGCTTTCAAGCATTTCTCTTCTCGGTGTCCCTTCAGGGCCTGATCCTGTGAGAGTAAGTGTGCCGCACCTGAGAAGTGTTAAGCAAGCCTGTGTGAATCGCTGACTGCGCTTTGGGTTTTGCTTTTTTAATGATCATTTTTAATTAAATGAAATAGAAACTCTTGCAGCCTTTTGTTTCGTTTATCCAAAACTGCCCTCCTGAACATTTTCCATTAGCTAGAACGAGGAGCTGAAATCCCTCCTATCCATCTCGCAAAAGAGTTTCTCAGATCTCCAGAACCTCGTGGGCGATGCTTAGACCCAGATATCTTGTCCCTGAAGAGGCAGTTCTCAGCTCTTCTTCCTGCCCATTTATCAGAACCCCAAATCTCGTGTTAAGCCAAGCAGAAATAACATCTCCACACCGCTCCCTCCCTAAGTACAATGAACATGTTCAGGCCTTTGGATAGCAAGCTCCTGAGGCAGGGATTATGCTCCGTAGTATTACTGTTGTCATATTTTCCCTATTGTAATGTTCCATGTACATTTATGTCATTTATAAAATACAATTAACAGACATATTGGAATCCACAATGGCCCAAAGAAGGGAATAAAAGTAGAATAACCATGTACATTTGCTTCTTACAACTAGGCTGGCTGTGGTGACCCACTCCCAGCCAGCAGATGAGTAGTAAAAGTGAAACACAATCCTGAATATTTAAAAGGTATGGCAAAACTGCCCATAGTTCCCTTTCACATAGCAGAGACTTCACAACAGGGTTCAGCTTCTCTCCCTCTGCAGACGTTGAGCCCCTGTGTCCTCACAGCATACCTCACCTCCTTCCATTGAGTACCAGTAACTAAAGCTTGGTACTGTGATGACCTGATGGTTCATCCAGCCACCAAGAAAGCATCCAAACACAGTAATCCAAAACGAGACACTGGAAGGCTTGTACCAAGTCATTATCCTCTCCCAAGGAAGACCACTCTGACTTGTACCGAGCTGCTCTTCCCAAAGATAATCACTATGGGACCAGCTGCCCCTTGTTTTCCACAAAAGGCATCATCAGACTATAGACTGCCATTTTTTAACTTAAGTTTCTAAATCAATGTAAATATATATTTTACAGTGTTCAATATTTCAACAGTGTGCACACGTACCTGTCTACTCTCAGGTCATAGCCTATCGTACCACCTCAGCAACCTCTGCTGTGCTGGGAGTTATTGTCACTGGGAGGATCACAACCCAGCAGTACGGGCTGAGATTTTGTAGGCAACTGTCCTCTGACAAAGCCCAAATTGTAGGTTTTAACATTTACAAATAGGTTTGGCCAAATAATTGCTTCCACTGTAAAGCAACTGAATGAAGCTAAAATGAGCAAGAAACCTACATTCAGAACAATCTGAAATCATATTTTGCTGTTTTCTTTGCTGTAACAAAACAAATCCCATGAATTTTGCAGTGAGGAAAGTGCTTTGTTTCAGCCAAAATATTTTATCTCAGGCACTTTCAACAGAAAAAAAAAAACCAACCCACAAAGGAAATAAGAGGTTGGATTCACCACAGCTGCTGTCATTCCCTTTTTATCCACTAACCCAGTAATTAGGGCAGTGACCCAGGATGTGGGAGATCCATGTTCAATCCCTTCTCTGCCTGGAGGGATTTGAACCTCCATCTCTCATCTCCAAGGAGAGCACGTTAGAGCCACGGTGCCGGAGGGGGCCCTTCTCTGCTGTCTCCTTTCGGCTCTGTCCCTCTTGGAGACGCTCTTCACGCCGTCTGGACACCGCGTGTGGCTGGGGTGCCCCATCTCCCCCAGGCACAGCCCAGCTCCCAGTGCCCAGCATCTACTCCTCGGCTGGCACGGAGGTGCTGTGTGCCAGGTGGAGGAGTTTCAGTAGGTTAGACAACTCCCAGATATACCACACCAAAATGTTTAAGGTATGTCCCTAACCTGATCACCTGGTCCCCTAAGAGAGAACGTGAGTCCTAGATACATACCATGATGCCAGGGCTTTGCCCCAGTAAATAAGCAATATACTTAAAAAAGAAAAAAAAAAGACTAGTTCAGATAAATATCCTACTTCTCTAAGCCTAAATGTCTTCCCGCTTTTCTAGCCACACTTTGCTACAATTTTCAATTACTCCCCTAATCAGTTTTTGTCTATTATTGTAAATTGCCTGTGATGTTAGGAAGGACTGATGTTAAGAAGGGTTTCCTACTAGGAACTTACTACTTTCTTGTTATAGTTTTTGTACCTTTTAACCACAATTAGTTTCATAAGCAGCTTACACTAGCTCAGGAATTAGTTGTAGGATATTGAGTGTAGAACTGAACATGTCATATGTCCAGCCCGATGCATAGCTTTGCAGGGAAGCTTTGCACACAGTAGTCCATGTGCATAATTTTCGTATCACCAGTGAGATCAGCTGAAGTCCTTGTTTTAATTAGGAAAATTTGCCACCTCGATGATACATTTTTGGTGATTTTTAAATTACCTTCATCATTTTAATAATGCTATTTAAAATCATTTTCACTGAATTTCACTACTACATATTTCTATTGAAAAGAACGTCCTCTTTTATTCAATTTTTGCTCTA
Source organism: Limnodromus scolopaceus (assembly GCA_028565335.1). NCBI lineage: Eukaryota > Metazoa > Chordata > Aves > Charadriiformes > Scolopacidae > Limnodromus > Limnodromus scolopaceus. The sequence continues at coordinate 16,589,657 of JAOXNO010000004.1, read as the reverse complement.
TTGCTTCTAGAAGGTAAGTAAATTATCGGGCACTTCTTAGGAGCAGACTTTGATTACCCAGAAGTCCATAATTTCTCAGTATTTGATAACCTTTTATTAGGGCTGACCTCTGGGGACCCTCCAGACAAGTGGCCACAAGAAGTCACAGTCGGAGAGGTGGATTCACCCGTCCAAGTGCGAGAAGGGCTCCTTTGTAATGAACATTAAAAAAAACCCCCTACTTTCATCTTGCTTTAAGAGCCTCTAGCACAGCATATTTACAGAATAATAAAACAGAGCTTCAGGCCTTTTCTTCTCATACATCAGTAACAGGATTCTCGTATCATGCTTATATGCTCTGTACACTATATAATTTACTGTATCTTGCTTCTCATATAGCTAATAGTTTCAAATACACTAAATGAAAGAAATCTTCTTATACTGTTCTCACATGAGAATTAAATCATGGCACAAAACTGGCTGAGAATATCCCTGTGACAACTTCTGTCCCCTCCTCCCTGCGAGTAACTGTTAACCAGTCTCACCCTGGCACGCTGCTTGTGGTGCTCATTTGTTGCTGCCCAGTACAAACCATCACTCTGATGATTATCTATATGTATTACTGAGAAGAAACTTCAAATGAAATCCCTGGTACCAAAAACTACACAGACACAAAATTAAGATGCTTCCCTTCTCAAAGAGCTTATACTCTAAAGAGGTGGCACAGACAGGGGGTGGGAGCGTTTGCAGAGGCAGAACGTTTGCAAGCAGGGTCATCACACAGCCGACTGCGTGCACAAATAAAGGGAAACCACTGCTTCCAGAATTAACTTTGCCGCTCCTTGGCAGTGATTTTAGAAAGGATAAAAAACTGTGGACTTACTAAAGTTAGAAATGAAAACAGTGAATGAACAGCTTGTTCCAGGGAATAACAAGAATCACAGTCAAGGTAAATCAAGGTAACCTTAGTCCTTCATCTCCAAAGTAATAAATATCTATGACTTTTATACCCTTTTAAGTCTGTGGGGAAATGCTACTGTAAATTTTCTGCATTTCATGTATGTGTGTGTGTGTGTATATATATACATTGTTTCCTTTCATTTTTGTATCCATCAAAGATGCACTAAATGGTACAGAAAAAGTAACAGTCTTTCTGCTCGTGCTATTTTTTAGCTGAAATTGTGCGAGACGAAAGAAACAAGGTCTCATGTTATTTCGAGTCATAAGGGGGGGATAATTTTTTTTAAATGAAGTCCACAGTGGTTGCAAACCCCGAAGGAAGCCACACCAGCTCAGGTGCCCTGGGGCCCCGAGAGGCAGCCCCAGCCTGCAGACACCTAAAGCCCGGCACAAGGAGGGTGCTCACCCAGCTGCCGGCACAGAGCCTGTGGCCCAGCACAGCCACCCTCTCTGGTCTGCAACACTGCAACCGCCACAGACCTACGTTTTGTTCTCACGAGTCCTCCTCAGTAAGGAGACAACGCGGGTGTTGAGGAGTCACAGTGCAGATTTATGGGCATCCCGCTGCCCACACTGGCCTGTGCCCATCCTTGGCCCATGGAACACTGGGCAGCGTTGGTGCAGCAGCACTGGTGCTGCATCACAAGCTGCCCTTGCAAATCCTGCTCATCCTGCTCTGTTACACCTCTACCAGTTCACCAAGGTACTGTTTTGACATGATTCAGGATCACAACCCAGGAGTTCACCCATAGAATCATGGACAATGCAGTCGTGTGATCCTACAGGCGTCCTCCTTTGAAATGAAGTGTAAGACGTTAACGTTTTCATTAGCTAGTGACAATCTCTGCTAAGAACTCCCCTATTTCTAACCCCACCAGGGGCACTCTTAATTTAGTCTCACGTGGAGCACCAGATGCTCTAATTACACCATCCTGATTTTCTATGACGTGTATTAGACGACCAAATACTACATCTGTAACAGTGACAAGTATTATTTTTAATCGCATCCATGATGATTTCGTTTCAAGGCTCAAGAATCCTCTCCAGTGGGCCCATCTTATGCTTTTACGCGACCCAAGAGCATCAGTGAGGAATTCCTGAGATATGTTCACTTGTATCTGTTTATGAAAAGTCACAGGCACATAAGGCCATGAACATTTCTTGCCCATCTGCTCCATAAATTTTTCTGTAAGGCTTATTGCAGAACACACTAAATGAGTTATAGGTGGTCAGCTGTTGCTTTCTGGTTTTGCTGCAATTGTTGCTCAGTATGTTGCAGAGAGAGCCAGCACCTGCATCAGTCTGCGTGATACAATTTCTGACCAAATTAAACTGTTAAGTACAGCATCTGAATTACTCTATCTGCATCACCTCTTAATGATTCATTATTTTATTCATATACAGGTGCTGGAAAGGATCTTAAGGTGTGTAAATTATTTTATGGTAGTGTTATAGAAAAGAGATTTTTTTTTCCCTTAATCCTGATGACACGCTTAAACATAACCCAGGACATTTAGAAATCCAGTGCCCTGGAGCACTGACAATTTTCCAGATCATCCTTTTTGTTCTCACAAGCGATATTTGTGTCATTGCTGGCCTCCATCCTCTTGGAATATAAAAAACCCCAAACTTCTGAAAACTAGTTCTCTACCAACTTTCTTTAAGAACAGCAACAGTAACATCCAGTGTGATAAGTGACATTTCAGAAATAATTGAACATCTCAGTTGCACAGAGGCATGAGACAGAAATCCAGCATCTCTATCAGCTGAGACACCGTCAGCCCCCTCATTTACTCCAGATCACACACAGTAGAACTTAAAGAGCTAATCTGATTCCTCTCTTCATGCTACTCATTTCAGAGCATTCATTATGCTTGAAAATCAACATATAAAAACAGAGAAATGAAGATTAAAGGAAAAAGCACAACCTAAAATGACAAAACCAAGCTCAGGTCCTGAGCAGCAGCAGCACAGCCACCCATTAAACTCCACCAGGCTCCACATTTATTCCAGAACAGTTCCTTTCACAAATGCAATTTGGGGCAAACAAGAGGAGGACAAACAAGATGGTGTACCTTCTGCTCTCTGAGCATCCCCAGTCTTGGAGAATTTCAGGTCCTCGTCTGCACTCTGTCTACTATTGCCTTAGCACAAGGGAATACATAGGTAGTAGCCCTTAGTGCAGGTATCACTGGGTCTTTTGGCCATTGATCTGTCCAACCAATTCACTTCCCAAATGTCTTAATCATCAGAATCATCTGTGATCAGGACACGTGTCCTTCAGGACTTTCGCATGGTGAAAGCTTTTGCTGCATCAGCCCAAGTCGGGCAGGAAACATCTTCTTTTGCCTTGTTTGTGCTGCGAACAAGCAAGCAGAAGACGACACAAGTCAAATGTATTTGGCTGGAATAACCACTCTCAGTACTGAGCTCTCAGACCAGAGCTGAGATCTTTCTAGAGAGCTCCAGCATGAGCTAACCTTTGCTTTACTGACGTATTTAGGCATTCCAATCTGTTCAGGTGAAGTTTTAAGAGTTCTGCAACTCCAGTATCTCATTTACCTTTAAATCGTGCCTTTCATCACTGTAGTTTGTCCTTTACATGGGTGAACAATCCAAAATCCACCTACTTTCAAAAAAACCCAAAACTTAATTTAGGTATTTCAATTAAAAATATTTAACTTATAGAAACTGTTTATAGGATTGTTAAGCCCATAAAGTATCCAGATGCTTGTTTACTTCACAGAATAATTTTGACTAACGAAACTGCATAGCCAAATAGAGCCTTACAAATACAGGCAATATTATGTCCATGTATTTATGGCACAAAATGAAAAAAGCCAGTTTTTGAAACATGGTACTATCGGAGGAAAGGAGATGTAAGGCGACAATTCTGATCAGAGCCAAGACAAGAAAAGCAGAGAGAGAAGTGACTGATATCCACTCTCAAAGAAGTTGCTTCCTGGGAAGAGCGCAGGGCAGCTTGGGCTGCCTTCAGAAGAAGGAGCTGCCTCACCTGCTGTTAGCAGTGATCTCTGTTTGAGGACCACTGAAAGTCAAATAAACCTATAAAGAACAGCAACACACACCCATGGCAGACTCTGGGAATATTCAGTAGATGGCACAGGAAGTTTAGAAGTGGAAGGAAATAAATCACCCCCCATTAGTCACATGTTGACTAGAAGAAACCAGACAAAACTGGAGGAGTTTTGTCTTTAGATTTAGATTTTGTCTTTAAATTGAGATTAGATATCAGGAAGAAATTCTTTACTGTGAGGGTGGTGAGGCACTGGAACAGGTTGCCCAGAGAAGCTGTGGATGCCCCATTCCTGGAAGTGTTCAAGGCCAGGCTGGATGGGGCTTTGAGCAACCCGGTCTAGTGGGAGGTGTCCCTGCCAAAAGGAAACTATGGAGAAAGTAAGCCCAGTTCATGCCTCCTTCCGTCACCAGGCTTTTGGAACAGTGGATGCACGTCACAGCTTTATCAGATTTCTTGAGCAAGAGTGTAATGGTCCTCCAGAACCCACACTTCTCAGCACATACCTTCCCCACCGTGCTCCTGAGCAATAAAAGTACGTGAAGGAGATTTATAGGCATGTGTCCAAAATACACTATATCTGTGTTTTTAATCTGTTTTAAATGACATACTCCCACAGGAGGGAAAATTAGGGCCATATTCAAGCTTTTGTTATGAGAAGATACTGCACCTACTTTAAAGCAAATTCAGTGTGTCCCACTGGGTTACGTGTCCCTCACCGCGCTGGGCTCCCGCAGCCCGAGCCAGATGGCCAGTGCGGGAGCCTCTTGCAGGAACACATCTCTATAGAGGAGGATGTCGCACTGTACTGGGTGACCAGGCTGTCACTGAATGCAACTCCGTCACGGTATTTAAATCGCATTAAAGCTTTCTTTTATTACCTACCCCCTTGTGGTTTTCCCTGGCTACATTCTAATTACCAGCCTTGCTGCAGCACACGTGGGTTCCAGTGCTCTCTACCCCTCCCATTTTATGGGAAATTACTTATTATGCACAATCCTACTGAAAATACTGCAGTGAGGTAATTCTCTCCTTTTATCTTGTGTTTCCCATCATATCATATAAGCCATTTTTTGTGTGGAAGAGAAACAACGTGATTCAGGTTTACGTGCGTTTTAGAAGGAGCAGATACTCTTATGAAGGCTCCCCAAAGTCATTGAATCACTTTTGCCATTTTCTTACATAATACCTGCTCTTAAATTATCAATATGTTTTTCCATGTCAGATGTCAGCTGCACCTGTTTGATACTGCATTTTCTTAGTTTGATACTACATTATTCTCCACCTATTAACTTCTCAAATAGGGTATTTCAAAGGAGATGCATTTGGCTAACTTCTGACGACTTCTACCAATTTTTTCTGAGCACTTTTTTTTAGCAGGAGGCACAATTCCTCTCTCCTATCCAATTAGTTCCCAGCACTAATCAGGTCAGAGATCTTGTGGACTTTAACAAAGAACTTAACATTCAGGACAGCTTAAGGAGCAGTATCTGGCTTCGTCTGGTGTGTCCACAGCACAACCGCTGCCCTTGGTCATGGCTTTGCCATTCTTCATTTTCCAGCTACAGCTCTAACCACACCTAAACGAGGTTATGACTTCATATTGCCCTGCTGTCTTCAGAGCTTCCCTGCTGAGTAAGATCAAAACCATTTTGACTCCTAACCAAGGCAAAATACCAGTGCAGTGAAAAGCTACATTTATAAGTTATTATTTAATTTGATTTACTTCCTATGTGCAAAACTGGAGATGGGCCTCATTAACCCCTCCAGGCAGAGACCACCTTCAGGTGGAGAAATAGTTCAGATCTACAGGGTAACGAGGGGTAAGAAATCTCACCTTTGCAAATCTTCTAGAATTAACACAGACTTCTAATGAGAAACTTTCTAGTTAAAAGTGATGCGACTAATGGTTTCCTGGGGGCAGGGGAAAGGAACTGAGAGAGAAAGTGCATGCAGGAAAAGTTCAAAATCAAAGCAGGGAAAGTGCTCAGATTTTCTCTGTCGATAAACGAGCTCCCTGCAACAGCAGTGAACACCAGTGCTGGCGGTGGGCAGCACGTGCTGCTGTTTGCTGGCAGCTGGAATACGGAGCAGTTGAAGTTCTGAATACACCTGGTTCAATTTTTAGTAACTGCTCCATTTTTAGTTTGATCCCAAACCGGTCAGTGCTTTCTCCCTGTCTGCAGTAACAACGGCAACAGCAGAACAGATTCACCAGCTTCAGTCAAATTCCTCAGAGACAGAAACCCCAAATCAAGCACTCAAATTCACCACCAGGCCTGACTGCTTCACGACGGGCAGCTCTCACCAGCCATTTCAGAATCTCGCCAAGACTATCCAAGTGCCTAGCTCTAGATTGCCAGGATTGACATTTTCAGTCTGTTAAGGTAGGGAAGACATCTGAAATCTGAAGGACAACAGCAAGATAAGCACCTACTTCTTCAACAAAGAAAGATTAAAAGGTCTGCCCACTTTAAATCTGGCTGCTACGGCAGCAGGTGTTGTACACGTCTAGGCTGTAGGTACTCTTGTGTAACATACCTGCTGCTCTCAGTTTCTAAGGTAACACAAAGAAGATGTAGTCTGGACCACCATACAACTTCTGTGGCCCAGCACACAACAGAAGAATGATGGGAAAACAGGGCTTCCCTCTCTTCTCCCCGCCCTTTATGAAATCCTGTGCCAGCTGCTGCATATTGCAGGAGATTACAGAAACCTGCAGATTGCTGATTTTGTTTGCTGCTGGCAGTGGAGGGGGCTGCTCACATACTGCTGGCACGTTTCTACATCTAAATCTGAAACCACAGTTTAATTTCCTAAGAATTTCATGCCATCACATTCATCATTTACTAGTAAATGGACTGAGATTCTTATCTCCAATATGTTTTTACCAGCTTTTAATAGATATCCCTGTTTTCCTTTGCTCAAAGCTAAGCAGCTGCTGGTTCCCAAAAACCGTTCAAGCAAATGCTAAATTTTCTAAATACTTCTATGCTTTCAGAAAGGCTGTCAGGAAACAAAAAAAAAGAAAGAAAGAAAAAAAAAAGAAAAGCAGCAACCCACCTTTATGCAAACAAACCAGAAAGATGGTACAAGTTGTTCACTTTCCAGATGGGCCCATGCTTCGTACAGTAACTCATGAGGCAAGAGCTCAGCTCCCAACGGCGTCAGCTCCGGAGTCCTGGGTTGGTACCAGATGTATAACTCGGGATTTTTGTTCTGTGCAGTTTCTTCTCCTCCCACCACCACTTAGGTACAGACAGCTACTGTCTTCATAAAAAATAGATCAGAAATCAGGCCATTGACTATGTTTTTAAGAATACTAAGCAGTACGCTTATCTGTGTTCACAGTGACATAGCTCATAGGGCTTTCCCAAAAAAGCATCACCACTGGTAGCCAGTGGTAAAATAAAGTCCTAAAGAACAAGAGGGATGAAAAATGAAGAAAAAAAAGCAAATGTGGATATAAGCAAAAAACGAGGAAAGGGAAAACAAACCAAGCTAGGAATGAAGATAATGAAAACAGTCAGGCTAGCAGCCCAGTGAGACGCGGCTAAGTACCGTCCCCAGATGGGAACCTGGGCCTGAGGGCAAAGAAATGAGTTTGGGATCCTGGAAGAACGCTCACATTCTGGGTCAGGGTCTTTAGTCGCTTATTAGCACTCGTGGTCAGCTGCAGTTAGAGAACACCAGGTTTAGTAGTGGAGGTTATTTCAGTGAGAAGAGAGTGTTATAAAATGATGGATGCCAAACAGCAAAGAGGAGAAGATTCTTTTTGGAGGCAGCGAATGCTAATCCCTACATGAACAGAACGTGGAAAATTCAGATTTCTGTACCAAATTTGTGAGTGAGGCCATATGTGGGAAGAGCAGCTCACGCTCCTTCATGACAGGACTGAGTGCCTATGGATTTATATGCAGCACTTAAAAAGCATCAGTAAATGTCCTCCAGATGGCAAAGGGAATGGGTACTTCCCTTTGTTGTTGACTTCCAACACAAGAAATTGGATTTAAAACCACTTTTCCCTGTCACTGCCTATTTCTTTCAGTTTGGAGTTAAAACTCATTCCTTGGCTGTTCAGCTAAGGATAATATTTGCCCTAACCTCCTCTGTGCCAGGAACCCAAATGCACCCCTGAAGATTTGGAGACACAGCAAATACAGCCATCAGCTGGATTTCAGGGACTACAAAACAAGTGTCAACCTCAGGCTTACACTGTCTTCCCCTGTTTGCAGTTTCTGTTTCAACCTATGGGGTTTTGTTTGTTTGCTTGTTTTTGAAAGATTTTGTTCCCTGCTTCTTTATCCAAATAAGGCTATTTTCTTTCTCCTACTTTCACACAATTGTTTTTTCAGGGAAGAGACAGATGAAAGAAGCATTTCTTGTCAGCAAGACTTGTACCTGGGTGACACGCAATTCCTTATTTGGTTAAAACACAGGTTAATGGTGTCAGCCTGCATTCTGCTTTATCAGTCACTTCTTTTCTGAAGCCATTTCAAAGAGCACAATGGGATTCAGAGCTTCAGCAGTTGTTGCTACAGCAATGAGGATGGATTTGGAGGACTTTCACAGAGAGCTACAAACATGATTCACAGCTGCTGCTGGCTTAAAGATACATAATCAAGTGCTTAAACACGTGAAGTTTCCAATTTTTTGAAGTTGGTAGGTTATATTTAAAACACTCACCCTAAACATCAGGTAAGAATGTTTCATGTTGCAGGTCTGTGATGCAAAAGCAGAGGGATCATCACCACGTGGTGTGTAAACCTCGGCTCTTAGGAGTCAAAATTGTACTTTTAAGAGAAAACATAGGATAAAAAGTCCAACAGTATTGCAATTTATACAACATGTATACTACAAACACTACGGAAGCTGTAGGAAGTCTCCAGGGCTCCCTTCATTCCCCCACTGGACAGTAAGAGTTGCAATTTTGAGGTCTCTGGGCTCACAGTTCCGAAGGATGCTATTAGCTTGGGTTTTAATTGTAGTTAAAAAAGTGCGCAGAGCCCGCGTGAGACAGGTCTTCCAGGTCTTTTGTAACAAACTTTGCCTCCACCGAGGGAAGAGCGTTCCTACAGGGATGCATTTATTTCACTTTTTCTTTCTAGCAAAAATAACAGCACGTCAAATCTGCAGGCAACACGCACGAACCACCTTTGTGACCAGCACGGTGCCGCACAGCCCCCTGCGCCGCCCCTCCTGGGCTACAGCCGGGGCAGCCACCATCGCCGCCCCCGGGGAGAGCAGCCCCGCGGCCAGGCACCAGCTACCCCAACAAGGTTTTTCTACTGGATGCATTTGAGTATTCCTAAGAGTTTATATAAAAAGGCTGACAGCTGATGTATGTTCAAACTGGGCACTGAAGTTAGAGGGATTCCCTACTTTGCCTTTTAAAATACAAGTTTTTCAGCCCAGAGCGCAACTAGAAATGAGAACGAGCAGTGCCCGGCTATCCACCCTAGCAAGACTGTGGAGGGAACCCACGCTCCAGCCCCTGCTTAAAAAAAAAAAGGGGGGGGGGGGAGGGAGTGGGAAGGAAAAAATGAAAATATTTTTATGCTAAATTTGATCATTTTCTACATTTTTGTTCTTACAGTGCGGGGGTGCGAGTGGTTGTGGCACAGCTGTAAATCCTCCCATGCTGCAGCAGGAGGCTGTGGGGAACTGCAGGGGACACCCCAGGTACCCCAACGGGGTTTCCCAGAGAACTCTGGGTGCAGGTACAGACGGAAGCCACTGCGCAGACTCTGCTGCAGGCAAAACCAGTTTCTAGCTGGGACAGAGGCCATCAGTGACACCAGGCTGTGCCGAGTGAGAGGTGGGAGGGTATGTGCAGACAAGAGCCGCTGTTACTGGTGAAGTGAGGGATTCAGGTCTGGGCCCCCGGCTCCGGTGAAGTTCCCTCCACCACCAATCCTCCTCCTTAGCCTCCAACGGCGGAACACAAACACCCTCTCTCCCTGCCTCTCCCCTCTGAATTTCCAGAAGGCTACAGCCAGCAGAACCGCGCTCTTTGCCTCCCCATCCAACTCTTCAGGGTGGAGGGGGAGCCCCCGGTCCCCTCGCAGCCGCGGGAAGAACACCAAGAAGCCTGCGCTGTTAAAAAGGAACATTTTATTGCAAGAGATTACAGACCCGGCACCATGGCCAAATGTTTCCATTACAACAAAATTGCTACCCATGTGTCAGGCAACAGCACCTACAAAGCATGGTGGATTGAAATATACCATAATGCAGTCAGCTCTTTAAATAAGCACCACCCTAAAAAGATTTTAAACAAAGTCAAAACTATATAAACCAATATTTCTTTTTTTAGTATGAAACGGGTGTTTAAGTATCCAGGCCATTAACTACTGTGATAAAAAGTGGAAAAGTCTGTTAACCATAGTGCTCACCTAAACAGGCTTCTTTCACAGCCCTTACCATTTAGTTAAAACCAAGTACGTGTTATTTGCTGTTAATTTTTCCACCCTTGTTCAGCCAACATTTATCGTCTGTAGGTTTTCAGAATCAGGTAGAAGATTTAATGAATAACCCCTCTTTAAAGCACTATTGACATGTAAGATAATCTAGAACCACAACTGGCCCAGAAAAAGCACTGGTGTCAGAGCAGCTTTGCAGAAACAGACCTCCCCGTCTCAGTCCCGTGACGCTGACCTGTCGAAACTTTGGATGGACGCACTTCTCTGAGCCCCAACTCATGACTGAGGCTCCTCCTGTGATCCACTTACCTCAAAGACCTTGGTGATTTCCCTGAGCGTGGCTGAAACGGCAGGACTTTGAACAGGCACATAGCTCAAACACGACAAGCCTGGCCCAGGACATAAACCCCAACTGCTACGAGCCCACCTTCAGCAGGTTGGGTGCTCGCTCTCCCTCCCCAGGGGCTACTGTTCACTACTGTCTGGTCTGTGCTACTTCTCCCATGGAGAAGAGTCAGCAGCTCCTTTCCTGACACCCCAGGCTGGGTAAGGTGGGCCCTGAGGAAGCGAGAGTTGGATCTGCGGGCAAAGCTGGACCACCTCGGCTTGTGGGAGCAGCCCACCTAATACGAATCACACAATCCATACGAAGCCGTATATGGCAAACAGGAGTAAACGCCCAGGGATCTTTACAAGCCAACGTCTGCTATCCACTTGCCTCCATCTCCCATTTTGCAAGCGTACAGCCTGACCACGCTACCACTTGGCAGCAGCCACCACAAGCGCTTTAAAATCACCTTTCCAAGGTCCTGCAGAAAACTCTTTTCAAGCAATGCAAACAAGACTTTCAATTTTTTAAGATTATTTGGAAGTATCACTGGGACTGGGGGATATGGGCAATCATCTCATGAAACATGGAGGGTGGTCTTCTACAATTTCCTAGGTTTCTCTAAGCATTCTGAAAATCCCTTTGTACTTTTCTAGAGGTTGCTACTTCAGAGAGCTTTACCAGAAACTAGTGTAACTCCAGAAACACATAAGATTGTGATAAGGAACCAAAACCAACCCAACAAAAAACACTGCACCACTGCAGCCTTCACCCCGAAGCAATCCAGCTAACGTGAACCGACCAACACTCGTGTTCACACGTGCAACTCTGGAAGTCCAGCTCTTTAGCACAGACTGCCATAGAGCCTCTCAAGCCACGCATCTCAAAACGTGAGATTCTTATAATAAAGTGACTGATTTAATGAAATCTCTTCTACCAGATTATTTAGAATCTCTGTAACTCTGCAAAGGGGCATTTATATCTCTTTGTAGGTAGTGACAGAAGATCTGCATTTCCAAACAACAGAAACCAAGAAAACAAATAGCCCCGCTTGAGGACTAGCAGCTAAAAAAACCTTAAGGCTACCCTATTATTCTTTTTTCAAAGATCATTCAGTCCGTATCAATCATATACACAATTTAATAATCAGAAGAGTTCCAGAACTTCTGTATACATTTCAGACTATATCGCGACAAGGATGTGATGCAAGCAGGGCACACAGCTCCAGTGCACCCCCTCAGCAAGGCTCACCACTGAAAACTGCTGCTCCTCATCAAAAGAATCTCATTTTGGAAACTAACGAGGCCGAGAGCTCCCTGCTCTTCAGACCTTACCTCGCATTTTAGTGTTACACAAAGCAGCTCACTGTTGGGGTTTAATGAATTAAATAGAATTAACTAGGGTTTTTTTATTATTATTATGAACCTAATAGAGTTTTTTGCTACTTCTAAATTCCGCACGGTATGGCTTCACCTTACAAGCATTCTTAACAATACTAGATAAATATCATTTGCACTTAATTGATTTTTTTCATCTGTTAAACAGCCATAAAATATGGTACTCTCACAAGCACCTTTTTTTGGTGAGAAGGGTAAACAAGCACTCTATTAAAGCATTATAAACATTCAAGGTGATTTGATTACTTCCCTCTATTCTGTTTCAACACAGTGCTGCAAATCTGTAATTTTCACAGCACATAAAAAGAATCCCAGAATCATCCACAAATTTAGAAATTTGTTAGTCTGCATACACATAATTTGCCTGCAATACACTTCCACATCCCAGTTATCTTTCCTAAAATCTCTAAAGTATTTTTTTCTCCAGCCTTTAAATGTACTGATGTAGATCTTCCAGGTAAAAAAGAAAAAAAAGAAAAAGAAAAAAAAGAAAAAAAGAAAAGGACTAATTTTGGACAATAAAGCTAATGTTATCTGTAGCAACTTATACAGTAAAACAACCAATAGCACTAATTTAATTATAGCCTTGAGAGAGCTAGGATGGCCTTGTCTCAGGACTCTGTCCTGCCCAGCTGTGTATTTTTAGCCCATCTATTTTACCAGAACATTAACAAGCCTCCTGTGTTAACTCTGAACTGCGCACATACAGGAAGACAGACATTTATTCATATTTTCCACCAATCAAGTGTAACGCGTCTGTGAACAAGTCAGTTTATTGCAAGTAAATGTACTTTTACTTAAGATCATGAGAAGATTCTAATCTCAAGCAAGACAAATCAATTTCACAAACTTAATTCACACAATGCAAATAAATGCTTCACATTATAGACATTTAGATTTTCTTTAAACCTTTTTATTTAGAGATTTTTCTGGTAAGGAGATATACCATAGGAAAGCAAATTCACTGGCAGTGAGGTATGTATATACTCTACCAAAATACTCCTCTTGTTTTAACTGCTTTTAACTTTATTTACATATAAAGAAAATATCAATGCATATCCTTGGCTTAACTACAGTATCTGTTACCCTATATGAGTAAAATGAAATGTTACTTGCATACAAAATTGATTTGTAGAGGAATCTGATTTGATTTAAACAAAAATTATGTTTTGAAACAGTTTAAATGAACAAACACGATTCATCATGACCAAGACACCTGCACCATATTTCCATCCTCACAGCACATTTATTTCAGTAATTCTGTAAGTAGGTCCTTAGCATGAGCATAGTGTTACAGTTTTCATACATATAATCACATCCAAAACAAGCTCTAAATTTTAAGTTGTAAACATTCTCTTCATATGTAGAAACATTTCAATCTGTGTTCGAATTCTCTAAAATGATCGATCTTTTAAACAGAATTATAAATGAAAAGTCTACTCTAACCGTGTAGTGAGCAATGCTTATTAGTACATTTCTACAGTGTTAAATAAAATAGTAGAGAGGCAAACTTCTGTAAGCAAGTCAGACTTTAAGTAAATCATCATAAAGAAACAAACTTGTTAACAAAAAGATGCTTTGTAATAAAGAAAGTTGGGTTGAATCTACTATGATACAAAAACATAAGGGTAAATACCATCTTTGTTGACAAGTAGGAGGTAGCATGGATGCACCACTTTATTGTCAGTGAGAAATGCAACTGAAGTAAAGAATATTTCCTTACCACAAATTTCCAGTATTATGTACATAGTTCTCTTAGAAATTTGTTTAAACAAGTTTCCCTCCACTTTTTTAGTACAAAAAGCCTCATGTGATTTAAAAAAAACACTTACACACCTAGATAGAATAGTACTAATTGCCCTATTTGAATGAAACAGTCTCTTGAACTATGAAGTACATGATATTTAATGCCCTAAGTTGAGTAAATTGTATTAGCAGTTCTTGGTATTATACAAAACACTACATACATACAAACAAAATATAATATCTTATTTTACTATGTAATTCTTTTTGGAATAAACAGAGCCTTGATTTGGGTAACACTGAAGAGAACATGGTTTCTTTGTTTTATTAAAATCTGTCTTTTAAGTACTCATGTGCAACAATTTAAAAATGGCTGCCATACATGTAATGGTCTTGTATTGATAGTGAACACGGTAACTGACAAAAAACATAATAAACCTTAAAAACACATCTTCCACCCTATATAAAATATAAAGACTACTTACTGTAACTGTTAAGTATTCAATTTATTTTGATGTTACTGTAATCCACTTCCTCTATTTTTCTGTCTTTAGCAATTATAAACATAATTTAGTGTAGCAATTTATTTTAAAAAATGACAAAGTATTTCAAATTTACATCCAATTAAAATTTAAAATGTTTCCTTGTTCTATGATGCTGCTTCTGCCATCAGTAAAGAAAATGAAGTTTCAGTAATTGAAGCAGGTTTTTTAAGTAGTGATGTAACTTCAACCATGCCAGCTCCAGTCCGTGGAAGATTTGCGTTGACAATGTGTCGCTGCAAGTGCTTTATCCAGTCTTCTTGAACAGACAAAGGTCCTCGAAAGACCAGACCACAAAACCTACGCAAATATTAAAATTCCATTAAGACTAGCACTACTGAAAAGTTATAAAAGACAGACATTAAGTGGAAAAATCTTAATTTTCTTGAAGTTTGTTTCTACATATTTTTGCTGAAAACCTTAGTAATTGACTTCATTTATAGTAACTGTGAGCACAAAACCTTTACAGTTTACACAACTTACAATCTTACATTTTTAACACTAGCAGTAACAGCCTGCTGTTCTTACGTAAGGTTCTTTTGAAGGACATAATATTACTCAGACATGACCAACAAGATTTCAGCTGGAGAAACAGCTGGCAACCTAATACCTCAGTATGACTGATTCAAGTCCTCTTGTTCAAATTAATGAAAATAGGCAACTGCCTCCCCCCCTTATTATTCAATTTAATCACAAACACATTTTCAGGATACAATCTTAAATCTTCTTATGACTAAAATTAGTGAGCTTTTACTAATTCTTTCAATTAAATTCTTAATAATAATTCTTTCAATTAAAACAACCCTGTGTACCTGCATCTGAGTATGTAAACTTCATCAGCACTATGAGGTAATGGCAGCATTTTTTTCTTGCTTCCAGATCTTGACCTTGACTTCTTTTGCTTACAGTCTAAAGCTAAGAAGAGAGAAATTTCCATATGTGAAAGCGATACTTCAATGAGCGTTAACCAGAAATATTTAGTAAGCATCCCCTATAGCAGTAGTGAAAAGACATCTACCTCCTTGTTATTCTACATTTAATTATAATGCAAATCCAAAACAATTACAGTGTATTCTAAGAACTTTACTGACAAAACACACAAAGCTATTTTTTCAGTTTAGCACAGTGCTTGCTCTTTAAAAGACTAGATAATTGACATTCAGCATTAAACTGTTGTTTTAGTATCAGCAAGCACCTACTAACCTATTGCAGAATTATACAGAAGCAAAGCACCATTGGAAATTCCCTTTCATGCATGAAACGCTGTCAAAATCTTGGAACTTGTTTTGTAGTTCAAGCAGCATCGTAAGACCACTCATGTTCAACCAAGTTACAACTTCACAAAGCTATAGCTTTCAGCTAATACAATCAAGAATTTCTAGTTTGAATAAAACACCTGCCATTTGTCCTTTTATTCTAAGAATTTCAAATGAAGCTTCCCCCTCACTCTTGTCTGAATTCTAATGCATTTTACAAAAATTATGTATTAATCCTTGGCAGTGGGAGCTGGTATTAGGACATTCAACAGGGATGGCAAGGCCACTTTTTAAATTTAGTCTAGGCATTTAAACTATGTATGAAAAAAATGTGCGTGTGCAGGAAACGCATAGCAAACAGGTCGAGTTAGCATTGTGGTCTGTACCTCCCATAAACAGATGTAATACGAATCTGTAACAAAACCTGGAGATTCTAAGAAGCAGCCAAAGTTGGGAGAGGAGGGAATTAAACTCAGTTAATATTGTTATGATGAAACAGCTCATTAAGCTCAAGAAAAAACAAGAAGTTTGGGACTGCTTGAACTGAGAAGTGTATCTAGCTACACTCTACTCCAAAACACAAGACACCAACACTAAAACTCCACAGAAGCCTGAAAGACAGTAACAAGTCGTATTCTTGATACCAAAAAGGCATAATGCTACATCACTGAAGCATTTCAACAGTTAAATTTTAAAAATAGTTACATTGTTTTAAGTTTTGACTCCTGTAACACAAAGCAGAAGAATAAACCTCTTAGTATTCTGAAGCATAAGACACCACCTGGTGAGCCAAACCTGCTCATTTAAAGAACACAGAATTGATGACATCCTTCATTTTTCTTATGTCCTCCAAACGACCACCTCTCAAGCTTTCACCCTGTAGCCAAATTTTTCACTTGTAGATACACCAGACATTTCCCAGTTCCACCCCAGATTTAAAGATTCCTACAGTATCTACAAAAATAAGACTGAATTTTTGAGATTTGAAGGTACTGGAGAACCAAATCAAACAAGTAGAAAGCAGATACAAACCTAAAAAGACTTCCTTCAGACCCTGGGTCAAGCCATCATTGGAAGATGAGGCTCAACAGCATTTTTTCTCATAGCAAAAAAGAAAGCAGTTTGGATATAAAGGCAGTAACTCAAGGTGGCAGGGGAGAGACAGACAGAAATGCCCAAGATAACTTATCCATAAGTGAATAGGTAAAGGGTCCTTAATGCTTTATGCTCTCATCAAAACATGTTCTTCATATAATTAGGAAGAAATAAAGCTAACTATCTTTCAGGCTGTAGGAACTACCAAGTAGTATAAATATTTTGCATACTGCAACATCGGTAACATCATCACCAGAAATGTAAGCAGATAAAATACTGAAACGTAGACACCCATTCTCTGAAGAGAACGATTTGCACAAGGGGCGAGTTAGCTGCAGCAGTTATTACAGCAAAAGCTTTGCCATTGCTGATTTTGCGGAACACCATGGGAAGAAGGGAAACAGAAGTCAGTATTATCCGAATGCAAACACATCCATGAGTTGCATCTGATGTCAGTTAGTTGATGTCAGTTGACACGAGTTTAAAAAAGCAGTAGACAGGAAGCTCCTTCTTCTATAGAAGTCTACATGCATTTGAAACAAGAACTAGCGTATTTCCTTCATGTTGGCAAACTTAAGACATTCATTCCCATCAAGAAATTTGATTCTAGTCACATACATCCCAAGCACTTCAGAGAGCTTTCACTTTCTTATTAGACCTGAATTGGTCTTCCGCAACAGAGTTCCTGAAACCTAATGGTTTTGTGTGTGTGTAATCTTCTAAGAAAAAACCTCTCTGAACTACTTTGCAATCAAATAGACTGGAACGCAAACAGAAACTGCCATAATGTACCAGGAGAGGTAGTTTCTACTTCCTTGAAAGGTACCTTTTCCAAGAACAATGAGAAAACATGGAAAACAACAGAATAGGTATCTCCTCTGAGCCATTTGCCAGGAGGCTCTAGATAGAGAAATTACAAAACAAAGGACAGAAAAAGACATCAAGAAAAGAATATTCAGACCACTCCACACATTCTCAGAGTAACTTAGTCAAGACTGGAAGTAGATTTGTCCAAGCAAGGAGCCATTACAAAAAATACTATGAATACTAAACCTGTGTTCTGCAAGGGGTATTTTTTGTTCCCTTTGTTTTTTCACCTAGTGAACATATTCCTTCACTTTGTAGGGGGCACAAAGGAGCACAAGTACATTTTGAAGTTACTCCAATAAAACTGGAAAGTAAGTGGAAAAGGTGTAACATCTGGGTAAAGCTGGTTGAAAACCCGCTTGGTTGATAATTCCAACACCAGTTATCAGAGATGTGAATCAGTAACTGACACATAAACTTCATTTTTGTCTATCCAGAGAGTAACAAGTTTAAATGAAGTCACATGCACACACTTAAGTACTCTGTTGGTATGACGTTACAAGTCCTTGCCAAGCATCAAGTCACACCATTGCCTCACCCCTAAGAAAGTATAACCGCATTCTGACCAAAACTCAGTTACTGTTCCTCAAATGCCTTTACTGTAACAAAGCACAACTGCCTTAGAAAGTACAGTTTTAGCACTTTCCATGAAGAGATCAAGGATAGTTTAGCTCTAGTAAGCCACATGGAAATTGCAGCAAATTGCCGTTCCAGACAGGAACTACCTACCATTAACGTCTACTTTGTGGCTATCACAACTCCTGAACTATCACCCTTCATTCTCCATAAAGTCCCAATTCTTTTTGGGAGAAGCTTTCCCTTCCTTCAAGTTTGGCCACTTGGTGTTTCCTAGTCACTACTCCAAAAACTTTTTGTAAACTACCAGTTACACCACTTCATCAAATCTCTGATACAGCACAACAGAGAAACAACCCATTTAAAACATAAGACAATCAAACTTTGGAGGAATCTGCTTGAGACACACAAGTTAAATTTCAGAGCACACTACTTAGAAAAATATATGCTAGGTAGAAAGGTTGCATATAAAAAATCTTCAGTTCTGTCAATACTTATCAAGAAAGACTACAAACAGATGGAGATAGGAGGCTAAACCAAGCATGCCTCAGACAACACGAATTAGAAAAGTCACAATTAGATGTCCTTCATGCCATGACATTTGGTCTGAGGTTCAAAATTGAAGTGCATCTATGCTAATTTGCATGCTCTGCTTCTTGATGTCCCCCAACATTTGATTTCAGGAAGACTGACACTGGGTATTTATTCAGACTTCATTACTTTTGTCACAGTATATGTAAGCCAACACAAGTTGATTAATTGCACTCATAAATGGATCTAATTAACCATTTTAAACTACTGCCAATTAAAGAGTAAAAAATAATGAATTATCTTTCTTGTATATTCACATTTATTCACTAATGTTTCAAATTCAATCACTTGCTATCTATCCTCATCATTACTGCACAGTAAAATGCATTAAAGAAACCTGCCAGTAATTTGCTCCCTGTAGGATTTTATGGGATACTCAAAATTAACTCATTGTGCTGGTTGATCAGTTTTAACTGTAACAGCACAGAATAAAGACACGCAAAGCCAGCGGATCTCTGGTTTCTGCTGTAGCTGCATATGCTTCCAAAGTAAACTTCCCAAAGCTACAATTTTGACAAAGCAATATTAGAAATTATTTGCAAGTGTAGAGGCCGCATGAACTGCTACCTCAGTCATACTGTTGGCTCAAAGGCAAGACTCCTTCCTCTGTATTTTATTGTTCTCTCCCAAACTTCAGAAAAATCAGTCTTCTATGTACAGAAGCAAAGACCAAAGAAGAGAGCGGCAATTCCCAGAAGACGACAGCTGATAAGAATAGACTGAGAAGGTGAAAAGAGTCAACAAAGAGAAGATGAAAAAAGCCAGGGTGCAAGAGAGTATCAAGAGATTTCAGAGGGGAAGAGAGGTCTAGAGACAAGAAAAGGAAGGAAGCTGGACGTACAACTGTAGCATGAAGAGCAAGATGCATTTTGAAGATTTTGCATAGGTCTGTCCAATGCACTGAAGACAATTGAAAGAAACAAGTTTGCCACGTGCTCTGAGAAACACTATTGTGTCGCTATTCATCAGAACAGGTATAAAAGGAAATTAGCACCTACTCAAGATAAGCGATTAAATCATTACGTTGTTCAAAACTGGACTGCATAACAACAACAAAAAAATATTAGTCTTCCAGTCAGACATCTGAAGACCATCCTGCAAGCACTAATAGAAAAGCAAGTAACTACCCAAACGAACCTCTACAGGCATTTGCTGTACAGTGGATCCATACTGCGTAACTAACTACAGGCACAAATCAAGTTTAATAAACACTAACCTTAAAGAGCCAACAGTCTAGATACTTTCACTTCTAGGATGTTTTTCTTGAGCCCATTCTCACAATTTACTGTTATGCTTATCTATGTCTATTATACCACTAAAACTGTCAAATTGCATTTGAATAAAAACATAGGGTTAGATTCAACTAAATATGATCATATTACTGACTCTGAAGAAGCAGGGCATCTGCTAGAAAAGCAACATGACAACAGTCAATATCAAAAACATACGGAGACAAACTGAAAAACTGAGTAGAACACTAGTACACAAGCTAATGTAGCACTAGGAAAGGTCTCACTTTGCTGACATGCTGAGATTACTACATTTCTCTTACTAAACAGTAATGCCTAGCTCCCATAACACTTGCCAAATAAAAGAATATAAACATTCATGTTTATACACAATTATTTAATTACAGCAAGAAACCAAGACAAGTATTAACCAACTTGATTTCTTCTCCGTAGTTATGTTTACTTCAGAGGATATAAGAAGGTCTTTGTGAAAACAGGAGGAGGAACCTTTATAAACATATTCTCATTGTCTCCATAAAGGTTCCATGCTGAAGCCAAACTGAAGACATCTCAAAATTGCTCTCAACTGCAACCATTTTTTAATAAGAAAAAAATGAGATTTCCCCAAAAACAACAGTCATAGTGAAGTTTATAATCAGTGTGTGCTAGTGAAATCTTGCATTAAAATAATTCTCTTCATAAAACTTTACAACATAAAGTAAAATATCAAATAAACCCACAGTTTAAAAGCTATTATCTGGTCTACAAGCCTTGCATTGAGCTTGCTCAAATGAAAGGTCAATGAGCAAAGTTTACAAACTCCGCAGAGTTACAACAGTTTTAATGGTAATGACGAAGTTAATACAAATATACATTGTTTGCCTAGTGTTATAGCTAGAGCTTAAGCCTCTCTAAGTCACTGGTTGCAGTGAAAGGCTTTATCCACATGGTACAGGCTATTTATCTGGCCCAGCTACAGGCCTCTGAGATCAAAAGATATTTTTTTTAAAGTTTTGTTTCTAAGCTTTTTATCTTTGTTTCTAACCTCATTTTAAACAAACTTCTAGGTCCAGTGATACAAGACTTAATAGTTTTCTTTCAGTTCTTTTAAAGAAAGTGGCAACTGTTCTGATGACTATGCTACTACTTTGCCAGCAAAATAAATTTCTTAAAGAAAGCAACCAAATATCACTGAAAGCACCTTAACAAGCTACCTTCACTTTTCCTGTTTAGCAAAAGGGAAGCTGAGGTACACGGAGCTTGTCCAGGACTATGCTGTTTGCCACAGTGTCTCCTCCGTTGAATTATTTTGAGTATTTCAATGTGCAATTTAAATATAAAACTATCAAAAAATATTTCACCAGTAGGTATATAAGCAAAGTAACTTACAACAGGGCTAATACCACAGCAGTGGTAGATGAAGTCCACTATCATCACCTTTATACTGAATAAGTATGAAAAGTTTCAGAATCACTTACTAAAGGCATACACTCCTGCACATTGGTTACTACTGCATCTGCTGACTTCTTTCTAAATCTACCGTTGCAGCATTAACTTAGTACAACGTAAGACCTGGCAGCCATAGGCTCAGTTTGCAAAAATAGTTTTTAGCCTTCTGCAGAGAAATCCTGAAACAGTTTGTCATTCTTATTAATGAATTACATCTGCAGATTAAAAAAAAAAAATTAAAAAAAATTATGTGTTTTTCCAAATCATTATGTAAAAGTCTGTGCTTGTTGACACAGAAAACTGATGGTTGCCCTTCTGAGTTACTGAATATTCCAGACTTCGTATCTCCAAATTTTCCTCACTGTGTCGCATCTCTGCTCCCCAATTTGCTGCTGATCACACTAAATCCTACTAATGTCAGCAATAATCCAAGTAAACTCAGAAATTGCCTAAAGCCAAGCAAACTGCAGGCCTCTGAGAAACAGTCAAAATATAGAATATTACAGAATTTCAAAATGAAGTGTGTTTTAATAAAAAACATTAATAGCTGTGCCAAATGCTGTAACTACACTCACTCCATGTCAGATCAGTTTTTGGGTTGTGAGCCAAACAAGTAATTAATCCAACTACATACAATATGTTGTTAGAAATAAACAAACCGTTAAATGTCTTGCTTTTCCTATTTTAACTAGAGTATTCTTAGTAACTATATCTACTAGATTGTAAAAATTACTTTTTGGGTTGTTGTGGAGTTTGTTTGTTGGGTTTTTTTGCCCCTCTCCTTTTTGAGGTACTTTCAAAACACTTCATTAGAAGGTCAACTAGCTGGTTTGGAAGTTCTGATATTGTAGGAGAGTGAATTTAAGTGACCATCTCTTAGTTCTGCTTACATACCTTAAGTGTTGGATCCAAAATAAATGAGTAAGAATGAAAATCAGACATGAGAGTGGACAACAGCAACATACCTTTTCTTACAGGTTGCTGAAGTTTGATGGCAAATAAATTGTTTACCAGCAGAAGATTCAAAATTGTTTTGAATTAACATATGCTTTTGTCCAGTCTGATGAGGAAAATGTATCATAGACAGACTTGCTTTTACATCTGTAACAAAACATACCTGTCCCAGTCAAAAGTCCAGCACTCTTCTTTCGTGCATAAGCGCGTAAGTGGTTGGACAGGCTAACAGCACTTGTAAACGTCGTATTGCAATGCACACACGTTCTAAGCTTCACAGGCATACCTATCATTCAAAAGAAAACTATAATCCAGTTCTCTCTTCAAAAAATGAAATTCTCAAAGCGTTGTAAAAAGTTTTCTGCAATAAAGATGGTTTAAAATATATTCACTGCATTGACGCCATTGTTTAGTATATTAGAAGGATCCAAGTTAACCGTTATTAGTTTTCCACCTAGTGCTTTAAGCCAAACCATGTTATTTGAAAAAGAACAGAAAGGAGGCAACTTGAGCCCATTAGGCTGCTCTGCATTTAATACCTACTATCAAGTTCCTACAGATTTCCGCATTATGAAGCTCTAATCCCAAAATACAATCCTGAAATTTGAATAGCACAATTCTGTTGAGAAATTTCAGAGCTTGCAACATTCCCAATAAAGAGAATTTAAAAAGTCTAGTTGACAAAGTGGTAATTAAAAGTGTTTTACCCATGTAACTAAAGAGCTCAATACTAAATTAGGCTGCTGTTGAAGACTCGGATAAATAGGTGGTAAAACACACCACCGAACAACTGTTAGACAAAACATTTTGTTCAGTGCACTGTCTGTTCATTACTTCAGATGTGCAATCGATAATGGAAGTTAATGATTTGAAGTTTTTTGCTAAAATCTTTGTGCTAAATAAATGATCAACAAAGCAACATGCTATTTATCACAGGAAAACAGTGAAATAATACTGAACTCCTCACTTACCAGACAAAGAAACCATTATAACTTATTCCCTGCTCAACTTCACCATAATATTTCTCCCTTCATTTATTATTTTGGACAACTAATATTCAAGTTCTCTACTAATAAATTACTATTAGAAAAAAATAAAAAAAAAGCCAAAACTACTCAGTGGAAAGCCTCTGTTTGCAGGAAAGAAAGAATCCTATTCTCCAGCAGCCCACAGAAGACATGCTGTTTTTTCAGGCAAGTTACAGAAGAAGAACACCTGGTTGGTAAAACCCCTTTTAAAAACTAAAACCAGAATTAGAAATATTTGCCTTTTTAGGGAAAACAGAAGAATCTCAACTTGACATTAAATGTTTTCTTATTAACTCAACTGGCACAGTGCGTTAGTTGTCAAATTCTGTTACCTCAGCCACAGGTAATTACAGGGCCCCATTCGTAACTGTTAGTACTATGCAAGCATATGTTTTTTTTTACCTGGTTGTTCATCACAACCAAACAGGTGCTACCTAGTATTCATTGGTAAATATTAAACAGAAAGCAATACACAGTGTCAGGTTTGGCAAGCAGTTCTTTTAGCATTGTATTTCAAATCATTAAGCCTGTCAAAGATACACTTCCTTTATTAAACAATCTCCTGTTTTAAAGGACAACCACAGATGTCCAGAAGACATTAAATGTAATTCCGTTCCACCTCTATAATGTCATTTTAGAAAGCCGCCTATGTTAAGAAATTGATTGCCACACTTTTGTAGTCCCCTAAAAGAACTTCTGAGTACATTGGATTGCTGCTATTGTTTTTATTTGTTTAAAGGAAGACAAGAATATAGGTGAAAAAGTACTAGGCACTGCCAGTTTTACTAACCTGCACGGGGAAATAACAAGAAAACCAACAGAACCAAAAAAGTCAGGGGTATAAAAATAAGATCCTACTCCTCAATCTAAAGAATCCTACAGTATTGTAAGGTGGTGTCCAAACAAGAAACAGTTAAATGCAAGCTCTACGTACACATTAAAAAGGAGGTTGTAAGAATTCCCTAAGACTAGAAATAACTCTTATGTGACAAGTAGGTTAAAAACACCACTCTAAAAACCTGTTCTATTAGTATACAGAGTGTCTAGGAAGCGGATTATAGAATTGTTTCATTAGCACAATTCTCAGTGGAGGGGCAATCTCTGCCCGTATGGGTCAGGGGCTGTGCCTTAGAAACCCATTGGCTATAACTGTATTCCAACAAAGCTTGAACCAGCACAGGTCTTCACTCAGGATAGACAGGCCCTTAGCAAGCATCAGTTTCTCACAGCAGCCACAAATTTGAAACAAACAAGAATTAGTCTGTTGTAGGAGTACGTTTGCCTAGAACCATCAAAATTAGTTGACAGTGATATACCAATTTGGAACTTTATGCATTTATAATGGTATCAACAGTTCTGTTAGTTTGAGCAAATGCTGCTTTGCACAAACCTCGGAGACTTAAAGGAAGTAGGTCCCAAACCAGCTGTTTTCATGCCCAGAAACAGCGTTACAAGCCCAAACAATTCAGAACTGTTAGTCTACCCAATATGCATGGACACTTCAACTTGTTATTGGAGGATGTGTCTTCTTCCTTACTGAGGCTCAGTTTGTGTCCACTTTGAATTTGTATGCCCAGCCATATGCAGAACAGGAACTATGTTCCAGGCAAAAGCCCCTCAGTGCTGCTGAGGGGTTTTTTCACTTTAGAAAAAACATGTCAGAAAAATTTGCTGTGCTACCTCTTGCAGTCAGTGTCCTCTGGAAATGAAGAAAGAATTAAATGAACAGAATCCCAAATAAAACACTCTGCACTTGTACATTTTCTATGAATTAAAGGTTTCTTTGGAAATGTTGTCAAGACAGCTAGAAACATCTTCTTACCTGACTGCATAGTCAAGTCCATTTTTTGTGGCTGATACATCAATGGACTGTCTTCATTTAATGGAAGAACACATTTCTGAACAAACCTCTTTCTTGCAGTTTGATTATGCATCTTCTGAGGAGAAATATCAGGATTCCTTTCTTCTCCTAACCTCTTATTTTTCAGGAGTTCTATCAGTGTAAGTGACTGATTTTTTTTCCCATCACGTAGTACTGCTTTTGTTTCATCACATTCATTTAGGAAACTCAGCCCTTCTTCCTCCGATGCAGACACAGATGTATCTTCAGTCTTTAGGCCATTATGGTATGCTTCAAGAGGTATAACATTCTGAGATAAAAAGTCATCATTTGATGCAAATTTCTGAGCAACAAACGGTCTGGGAATAATGCGGCGACTGTTCAAAGCCTTCAGGATTTTTTCATACTTCTCTTCATTTTGCATCATCTCATTCAGAACACAGATTGGAGACTTGTGTGCGTCCCACTTGGTTTTGCCAAGCCTCTTCAGGTGTCCTCGCACATGATTAGACAATCCAATTTTAGTATCGAACCAGCCTCCACAGAGCTGACACGTATGCTCAGAGGAAGTTTCAGATTTCTCAATCGCTACAAAGAAAATAATTTTCATGGGTTTTGACAATAATATACAGTTAAGCATGACAACAGCAAACCACAAGGACAAGAGAGGCTTCACAACAAGATAAAGCAAGTCTTGTTTAGTGCTCAATAAATCCCTTTTGTCCCCTTTACTTTATACCCAAATTTAAAAAGAAAACAAAAAAAACCCCAGAAAAACAACAAACAGCACAACTTACCTTTTCTAACACGTTTAACAGGAGTTCCTGTTCCAGTTCTTTTAAAATGTTGCATTTTGTCACTTGTTGCTATCTGTTCTGGTGAAACAACATGACGGGCTTCATAGCTTAGTCCAGCTCTGTGAAGATGTCCTCTGACATGATTGGACAATCCAACACCTGTTTCAAAGGTTGCTGGACAGTATGGGCAGGACTTCTTTTCAAGTGACAAATCAGTCCAATGGAAAACTGAATTATGCTTTGGCAATGCTGATCCTACATTTTCTAAATTCTGAGGATCATGCAAATCATGCAGGAAGGTACTACCCTCAGCATCTTCATAATACTCAAAATAAAAGCCATCATTCTGCTCATAACCAAGTGAAGATTTATCACCAGCTTCATGATCTTCCATTTTACCTTTGAATATGGGGAATAGGTTTACATGCTCCTGGTTAATATCACTGTAAGATTCATCCTCCACAGACTGTGTAGTGTAATCACATAGTTCAACATTATCCCATGAACTTTCATCCTCCGTTTCATAGCTGTCTTTTTTGTCAGCAGAGTTAAGTTTCTGTAAAACAACAACAGTCATTTTATGCAGAAAATCTGGATAGCAATCCAAATCATCTCCTGTCACAGAGCCTTCCCTCTTGGAATCTTTAACCACTCTTTTTACAGCTACACGCCTACGATCTTTACGGCCTTCTGCCCTTTTGCAATCAAGATTATTTGAATCCATGACAAAACAATTATTACGGGGACTACTTGATGAAGAAAATAAATGTAAAGAACTGACAGAGTTGGACTCCTCCTTTTTTAAATGCAAAGGGTAAGAGTCACTAGATTTTTTAATCATCCTGTAGTTTTCATATTTGTGTCTATATACATAATTACCACTTGTTTTGACAAAAGCTTTCTGCTTTGCTGCTTGATGAAAATACTTAGGTTTCTGTTCAATGCTATTTCTAATCAAAAAGGTCTTGTTTGTAGAATTTAGATTGCACACACTTACAGATGACTGCGAAACGCTTTTCCGAGCCTTCTGTATCCTGTAGGGCCTCTTGTGAAGTTTTGCGAAGTTACTGGACTGTGAAGCAGAGCCAAATGATCTTTTTACATCCTGTTTTAAAACAGAGTTCTTTGGAAAAGTAGAAGATTGTTTCATCAACTGTTTTGTCCTGCTACCAAAATCTAAAGATTCTTCTATTATGCTGCCTTTTCTTTTTTCTAGTCTAAGATGGCTACCAAAGGGATCAATGCATGATGCTGGATGCAGATATTCCATGTGTTTTTTTAAAATGCTTCTAGCTGAAGTAGTAAATGGACACATCTTACACATGTACGTCGATGACTTTTTTGAGGAGCCTAAATATGGATCTTTCAAGGATGCTTTTTTCTGTGTTTTCCTCTGGGATATGTCACTACCAATAATTGAACATTTGACTACTGCTCCATGAGCAATCCCTCGATGGCATTCCAGTTCATTTTCTGTCACAGCCATAAAATTGCATTCCTCACAACAATAATATCTTTTATCTTTTTCATGGGTCTTTGCATGCTGCACAAATGTTTTGGGACAATTGGTACCAAATACACACTGTGGGCACTGTAACCGTGCACTCCTACCCTCATCCTGAAGTTCTTTCAGCTCACGGATTTCTTCCATCAGTTTCTGCCTTCTTTCTTGGTGAATTATCATATGTTTAAGAAGTGAATTACGATCTCGAAATGTCCTTCCACATTCCCTACATGCATAGGGCCTGGGGACATTGAGATGTCGGAAATGACTGTTCCCATCTAAATGGTACATCATATGCCTATGCAGATGTTTCTTCTCCCTAAAATTCACATTGCATTTTGTACAGGGATAAAATGATGGTTCATCAGTACTGAAAGTAGATGGTGACTCAGAATCATTCTGTTCACATTTATTTTTTAAAGTATTGGAAAGAAAAGTGCTAGTGTGAACAGGAGAAGTATCTTCTGCACAGTTACTACCAGGACTATAAATGAGCTGCTGGATAGCATCGACAGCTTCCAGCTCTTCATCTGTGGATTCAGGCTTTACTTTACTCAATGAATATTTTTGTGGTTCTACTATTTGTAGCTCCTCATTCTGCTCTAAGAAGTCAACATTTAATAGTTTTGATTTACTGGGAATACAACTGGTATCACCAAAACAGTCTTCAGTATAGCGTGTTATTTTACTAACATCCATTTTCCTTTTTCGCTTTTTTTCTAAGCCTACTTTACAGTGAATTGGAGACTTCTCTATTGTTTCTTCATTTGTCATAAGAAACTGTATAAACTCTTTTTGTGGATCCCAGCTGGGATCACATCCTGATCTGAAACCACCTGTACCTGAGGAAATGCCTGTTAATGTATCGACACAATCATCTTTTACTAGTAAATTTTTATCATCCTCACAAACTTCTACTTGGCCTACTAAAGTGCTATCTACACTATTTCCTACTGATTTCTGTGAATCACAACCAATTGAAGCAGAGGTAGGTAGATTTTTAATGGAATGAGTCAGGTTCTTAGCATGTGCTACATCAGGTAACAAAAACAGAACTTGGTGCTGATTTGATTTCTGTGTTGTACTCTTTGCAGGCAGCTGGAGATCATGAACCACTGTCAAAGTTGAGCAGGAATCTGTGTGATGACCTACAGGCTGTCCAGTGGTTAATGAAACACTGCCTTTATTCATAATGGAAGTCTTAGTTGAGGTGGAGTGTGAAACTGGTCCATTAACAGCAGTTCCTCTAGACAAGATAAAGTTTTCGCTAGAAACAGTAGGAGCACCAGTGTGTATAAATAGAGAAGTCTGGCCTCCACTTAAGGCTTTTTCAGATCTGTCCCTTGATAGCTCCTCAGGCAGAGTCAATGTATTGTTCTTCTGAAATGACGTGTCACTCTCTTGCGGTTTAGGAATGCCACCTTCTTCCTCAGATATGAAATTATCATCACATAGGATTTCTTCCTCTTCTTTAGCACCAGTGACTTCAGTATTT
This sequence comes from Limnodromus scolopaceus, assembly GCA_028565335.1. Lineage (NCBI taxonomy): Eukaryota > Metazoa > Chordata > Aves > Charadriiformes > Scolopacidae > Limnodromus > Limnodromus scolopaceus. Next base: position 16,560,568 of record JAOXNO010000004.1, on the reverse strand, counting down.
ATCTCTAAATCATCCATATTGCTGGTCTATCCATTAAGTACATTTATACTAAAAAAAAGCAAGAAAAGAATCAGGCAATCACAGAAATAAATAATGGCAGTTATTAAATAAGCAAGTTAGTTTTCTTCAGGATCACCCCTCTTCACACTGTAATCTAAAAATAAGTTTGAAATTTTTAAAAATGTATTTTTTTTATTTAGGATATTCAAGACATGTTTAAAATTAACCAATGAAGCAACTGAAAAAATTATACTTTTTTGCTACGCTATATTAATAACCATACAGCAAACTAGTCACTGCCCAGTATTCCAGTTCAAAACAACCTGAACACCTATATGCAAGCAAGATGGGGGAAAGGAGATCTGACCTGATGCTACACAGAAGCCTGCAGAAATATTTACTGTGGTTTTAAAGGAGAAAACACAACTAAGCTGATTTTGAACATCTGATTACTGATAGACACATAGCAAAGGATCAAACTCGCTAAAGAAATTAAATGTCTTCCCATTCCCTTCTTACAAAAGGGCTCTACTTGCTTTAAATTAAATAAATCAGATCCTGCTTATGTTATACAGGCCATTTTAAATGATAAGCAAATAACCTAGCATCTTCTCAAAGGTGGAAAAACCCCCACAATTAGGAACATTTAATTAGGATTTACCTACCAGAGAAAATCACCATGCTGAATCCAGAGCATGACAATAATAGTATTTACTAGTACAGATAACTACTACATATTAATTCCCTCTGGGAGGCCTTGTGTACATAAAAATGTCTTTCCACAAGTGCCTTCCATTCATACACAAAATCATCTACCCAATGCGTAGTGAGCACAAAGGAGTTGCCTACACATAAAAAAAATCAGTGTGTAAGAAACTGGTGTGTGAACTTTAGTCTACCCAGGCATTTACCTCTTACTCACAGAGGTAAATGCTTACACCATGTCCTCGGAACACAAGAAGCATAAGGCACTAAAACATCCATCTAGGAGCCAGAAACATCTATCTATATTTTACAGAAACCACATATTTTACCTTTGAAGAGTACTATTCACTTTGATCTTTTGGGGAATTTGATTCCTGCCATTACACACATCATTTCAGTTACTAATTAACATTTTGAATAAAGCTCAGTTAAAAGGAGTCATTACCTAGACTCTTGGAATTAAGATGTTATAACTCACAACAAATATCCATGGCTCCCTGCAACGGTCCTTCATCGAAACCAAGGAAGACCACGCTTGACATCCTTTTTTCCTAAAGAGAGAAAACCACCTGGTTAAACGACACCACTGTCACCTTTATATGTCACACTCTAAAATGAGCCCAGCATCTCTATTAGTTTTTCAAGTCAACATTATGACAGCTATCCACGCAATTCAAAGTTACCTATGGGCTCATGGAAATGCTCTGTTATTGTGCCTGTTTTGTTTCAAATCAGCAAAAGGACACAACAAATACTTTAACCTCCTTTAAGTCTGTAAAATACAAACCTTAATGTAATACAACTTATTTACTATTTTGAAGATTAAAGTAACTATATTTGGACTAGAAATGTAATGAAAAAATTTTGCCATTAAAAAAATGCTTCCTTTGCTACTTGGTCATTGAACTAGCAAATTTAGAAATACAGCGTTGCTCATGTCAGATGCATAATAAATGCTTAAAGTCTATGAAATACTTTATTGTGTTATTTATCTATAACACACCTTTATGCACATGTTCTACTAGACATCCCAGTTTCTTGTCTTCCTATTTCTTAGATTTTTGCATTTCATGGGTCATTTTCCACCATAATAAAGACTTCCAATAAGATCACATTCAAAGCTATCACCCTAAAATGGTGATAATGCACCACCCAGCAGGAGACTTTACATCAGCTACACAAGTTAGAAATGGGCAGTGCAAACACGCACTAAGAACCAGTAATGCAAAAGCCAATTAAAAGAAGTGAAACCTCCAAGGATGCCCAACAGCTCCAACAATTTTACAACTGAATACTGTAAGTTTCATATAGCATCACACTGCAGAGTGTAAAAGCGTTCACAAAAAGTTTAGAAGAAATTTAGTAAGCCAATTTTGCCTGAAAGATGTGCGTTTTCCTCGCTTTATTTTACTGCAGAGGTAGACAAATGTATGCTCAGTCAATTTGAGAGCCTGTATTAGCTTTTCTCAACAGGAAGCAATGTTGCTAACGAAGTGGTAAATTCAGTGTTAATGAGTGGCTTCACTGTTACCACCTCTGAGGTAAAACCTTCCATGTTCCAAGTTCCACCCATCTGTTCTGGTGTGAGGGGTTCAGAGGAAGAACAGACGCTTCCCATTTAAAGCAACTTCACCGGTACCCCCTGAACAGCAGGGTGGCAAATTGAGAATATCGTGCCTGCTTGGAGATTGCAACCCTCATTATCAGAATGGCTCCCGAAAACTTTTCACAGGTTTATGTGACGAAGACAAAACCATGTTGCTCTACATACAAAACCATACTGATGCTAAATATTAGTGTTAAAGCTTAAATTGAAAAGGTGACTAGGGCACCATATGATCACCTTTAAACTCAGACTCTCTTCAGAGTTACCGTGAGCAGTATCTAAAACGCTACACTGTGCAATCTTGTTAGAGACACCTTTCTATATTGTGTATTTATGGAGATTGTGAACTATTCCATATGGATCTGATTAGAAGTCTTCTACAGTAATACAGATCTCAGTCTTTGAATCAAGCCTGAAATGCTTACTGTATCAATAGTATCACTGTTACATTTTAATAATTTTCTGCTAATTACCACATTTTTTCCAGTTATCCAACTCACTATTTTATGTGCAGGACAACAATAAAGTTAGCAGTTTTAACAGCGTGATATTAAATAAAACATATAAAATATCTTTTTAAATTACAGTAATTTAGAGTTTGTGACAACACTGAGCCAAGATGCAATACTTCGTTATCTATTCCGTGCATAGAAATTCATGCAGCAACAATGATAGGTGTAATAAGACATATGCAAGAAAATATTCAACATAATGCCATCGTTGCTGAGGAAACGTTAACATCTAACTCTCAGCATTCAGGAATTGCAACACCCAAACTGAAACACTACTTAATCTGAACACCCTGGGAAAAAAAAGAAAAATCAATCATTGTAACAACTAAGATTTAACTAAATCTATGCAATATTCTTTGTGTATTTCAATCACAGTTTTAAAATTATCTTCTCTACATCATATCAGAAATACACAAATTATTAATTCTGTCAAAATATATAGTAAGTAATCCTTATTTAGTGTATTTGAAAAATTAAACGTTGAAATCAAACTTTAAGTTTGCTGCATATACTGCTTGTTACATCCTCTACCAGGGCAAGCACCATACAGTTGAGGTAATTTTTACTTAAGTACATAGTGCAATATACCTAGGATATAGGTAAGTGTAAAAATGGCAATGCTCAAAACTCCTACTCAAGCATACACAATCCCAGGATCGTACCTTTGAAACACACTTTATCTAAAATGCTAGGTCAAATTCAATTTGATTATTTCGGTTAAGCCTACAATGCCTGTAGTGCAGTTAACAGTGTTATTCCTGGTTTACACAACATGCTATTTACTATATAGGAATTATTTTCTATTCAGAAGTAGAAAGCAACCAATTATTTAGCCACCTAAGCCACATTCCATCCATATTAAATTTACATATTTTTAAATAGTTTTTCTTAGTAAAATATCAGTTTTTAAAATCGTAATGAGTTCTGCAGATATGACTGCCTGTGGCCAGATAGTCTAAGCATTAAAAAAGTGTAAGGTCAGATCTATCTTCAAGCTGACAGATTTAAATGCCTTAAGCTAATCTTATTGTCTCAAAAATCTTGAACATCAGTATTTTTGCAAACTATCAGCACTTGCTATAACACCCTTACTACACTACATCTTGAGGTTACTACAGAAGAAATGAGGTGATAATTGCATATTAACATAATTATTCAGTAATCCCTCTGAGCAAGCTTCCTAGGTCACTCAGTAATTCAGGTTAGATGCAACCTTCCTGTCATCAGATCTATGCTGTCCACTTTCTGTTCATTAATAATTCTTTTTGATAGGAATGTACTTAATTCCATTGTTCTATGTACATTATTAATTGTATTTATTACCAGTAGACTTACGATACTTACACATTCTTACTTCATAATGACAACCGTCACTATGTAATAGGGTCACACACCAAATTAAGAGCATTGCCTTCATACTAGTTCATTAAAACTTACACTCAAGTGCTAAGTGTACTATGCTGTTGCCCACTAGTAGCAGGAGATTTGTCAGTTTCTGTTACAAAACCCACTTTATTTTACATGATTTTACAATAGATTTGAAAGCATGCTGGAGAGGAAAAACTAAGATGGAAGAATCTGGTTGAGTATATGACAAGCATGAAGTGCTTTTAAGTGTTTTGATAGCAAGTTTCTAATTAAAAACATAAACATAAACCAGTGAGCTAAAAGCATAGAACAACTATTAAATGACACAAAAACTTAGAAGCCATCTCCTAAATGGACTGAATTCACTCAGCCTAGTTAAAGTAACTGAAGAAATATAGTGCTGTCATGAAGAAAAAATATATTTGTCCTGTGCCAAGTAATTCCTCATAATTTGAGTTCTCTAAGCAGATTTGTGAATAACCAGGACAGTCAAGGGATTACTCGAATATTCAAGAGATAGGAAAGGGGTTTCAGCTTTGCACTGTTCCCATTTAGATTTTTCTTCAAGACTTTGTTATGTAAATAGAGAAAATTAAGAAAACCTATCCTTTTATCCACAAGCATTCCTGTAGTAAAGCTTTCTCAAATGACAAGCCGACATTAAAGATGATGAAACCAAAGTCACAGCTTTTTAGGCAACAAACAACAGACCAGACAGAGTGAGCTTAAGTACATTGTGGCCCAGGACTAAAGAGGCATCTCCTTCCATTTTGCCCCATTACGCAGTCTATTCCTTCTACTTAATCATGGCAAATGTCAAGCATGGAGCTTCCATCAAAACTGAATGTTTAAGAACTTTTGGAAAACAAACGTTACTTCAAAGTAATAGAGGAACAAGTAGTGTACTAGCATAAACCAGCCAGGTCTTGAGAAAAAAATAATCAAGTTATTTTGAGGATAGCTGGACAATATTTTTGCCTCTTCTAAAATAATGCACACAGTTCACAGCTCCTCAGTTTTGTGTTTATCTAGCAATATGAATACACAAAGTCAATAAAATCATGATATTTTGATCATTAGAAGAATACCTACTACTCATTTTCTACTTCATCTCTTCTTAAAAGCTATCCAGATCCACCCACCCTTCCGATGGAAATAGAACCACAAAACGTGACAACTGGAGGATGAGTCAGTGACTCACCTTGTCTTCCTCCAGCTCCCACCTGTGTTTGCAAATTAAGTTGTTGAAAATAGATTCCCTTCTGCACAGCAAAGACACTGACTATTTGTAGACTGCCTTACTTAGCTTTGAAACCTAGAAATTCACATTAACATTTTCTGGATTTTTTTAAACTTCTATAGTGAATAGACAGCTTGCTTAATATGCACACCACCACAAATACTGCTCTCCCACACCTACTTCACATTCAAGTATACAGTTACTAATATAACTACAATATGACGAGTTCCACTGAAAACTAGTTCTCTTCAATTCAGCTCCATAGCTGTTCACATGAAAACACAAGTATCAGAAAACTCTTACAGCTAATCAGACTCCCATATTAAAAATAATTTTTAAACCAGCAAGAAAAATTACTGCTACAGTACTAAGAAGTTGCATTATGCCTAAATAAAGAAATACAAAGTTATTGCCACCCATAGTATAACCTTTTCTCATGCTGTTGAAAGATTACTGAGTTGTCATATCTCTGTGGAAAAAGCTGACCAAAGAGAAACTTTGAATTATAGAGGAGTCATCACAAAAAAGCATCCATCTTTTCAGCGTGATTATACCCAGGAACATCAATTCTGGAGCACACTTTTTCAGGAAGTTTATTTACCTGAAACTTTTATTCTAATGAAAGAATTTGTTTAAAAACTATGTGTCAAATAGTACGAGAAAAAAATGTTTCTTTAAAAATGTCAAAATTTCAGAAACTTGATTTCTGGTCTAAAATGTTTAAGATATTTTAACATCCCACATGTGAAAGGAACGGGTACACGATTGAAGAACGATCATCTTACAATTCAGAAATCATAGAAGAGAATACCATTACTGCCACCGACCATCCTCAATCTTATTCCTTTAATATTGATTTGCTTGGGAAAATAAACTGGTTTGTCACAATGGGGTGCATCATGTTAAAATTCAATACTGAAATCAATAAAATAAATGACATTACAATTTAAGTGTCACAAGGATCAGATGTATGACTTAAAAAAATACTCTTCTAGTTTTAAGTGCTAATGCAACAGTTTAAGATGGTTTCATTGGTAGAGACTTTTCAAGGTGAATTAGGTATTTCTAAAGGATGCCTAGCCAATAAAAAAATCCAAGCCTTTGAATCAGATAACTTAAGAACAGTCAGTCACATATTGTCTGGCAACTCTACGGGCTTCCATAACTCCTTGCAGCACTCCACATAGAGGACAGGCAAGTACTTAAGTCTCCACGTTCCTGCAGCTCTTTGTCTAATTCGGATTTTGAGGAGTATGATCTAGTTTGAATTGCACTGCCGTTAGTTTCTATTAAAGATGAGAACTACAATCATTGATTTTTCCTAAACGCATGCATAGATGGCAATGACTAGCAGCATTCCAGTAAGCGACACAGAAGTTTGAAAAATACAAACTTAAAGCTCTGTGATAGTACACACTATTTCTCTCCAAAACTGTTCCCTTACATACTTCTACATGAATAGATAAATTCTTTTCCTCTATGTCAATCTCACATGCTCACACCCTTTTTTTCTCGAAAGAGAAACGTTTGAGAAAACACTGTTCAGCTCTTTTATGACTATTACCTTTTTTTCCTATTTTTCAGTCAAATGTACTCTTAAGCCTCAAGTACGATACCAAAAATTGCTTTTATCTAGACACAATACAATTAACCGTCTATTTTATTAACAACCAACATCACAAAACAAGAAAGATTTTCCTCATTACAATCTATAAATAAAAGCCCTGCTCCCAATCCTTGTTGTGAGACAATGTTTTTATCAGACTGCCAAAAAGTTAAGTATTGTAATCAGTGGTAAAAAGTATAGTTGTGGCCAGTAACTAGCACAGGATCCTGGGGTCAATACTGGGTCTAACAAGGTTCAAAACCTTCATTAATGACCTGGATGATGAGGCAGAAGGTACCCTCAGCAAGTTTGCTGGTGATACAAGACTGAGTGGAGCAGCTGATACACCAGCAGGTTGTGCTACCATTCAAGAGGCTGGAGAAATGGGCTGATAGAAACCTCATGAAGTTCAACCAAGGACAGGATGAAGTCCCGCACCATGAATAACCCTGCAGGTCCTGTTGGACAGCAGCATGAGCCAGCAGCGTGCCCTTGTGGTAAAGAAGGCCAACAGTATCCTGGTCTATGTTAGGAGTGTTGCCAGCACACTGAGGGAGGTGATCCTTTCCCACTACTCAGCTCTGCTAAGGCTGCATGCGGAGTACCGTGTCCAGTTCTGGGATGCTCAGGCCAAGAGAAGTACGGAGCTATTGGAGAGAGTCCAGCAAACAGCCACTATGACAATTAAGAGACTGGAGCAGCTCATATAAAGAAAGGTTGATAGAGTTAGGACTGTTCAGCCTGGGAAGAGAAGGCTTGGTAGGATTTCATCAACGTGTACAAACAGACAAAGACAGGCTCTTTCCAGTGGTGTCCTTGGAGACACTCAAAAGCTGTCCAGACATGGTCCTAGGCAAGCTGCTCTAGCTGACCCTGCTTACAGCAGAGGATTGGATAAGATCTCCACAGTTCCCTTCCAACACTTCTGTGATTCTGTTTTAGTACACTTTGCCACACAGTATCCCAATTCTCACTTATTTACTCCTCTTTAGAGTGCTCCATATGCTCAGACTATCCACTTTTTTCTTCCCTTTCAAAATCTCAGCAGTGCAGCATAAAAGAATTTGAATTAAGAAAAAAGCTTCCAACCACTAACTTCAGATTTATCATTCTGAAAGGTTAAGAAAATTACACAAAAATAATTAGGTATACAGCAAAAGTGCATTCTCTCTATCCCAAGTTACATAGAACATATTCACAGCAAAACTATAATTTGATGCCCTTTTCCCTTCTATCTCTCTTCCAGCATTCCCATTTTCCAGAGTTCTTTCACTAAATAAAATAATATTATCACTCATTAAGTAAAGTAATATTATCACACTCAAATTTATAAACACGCAGTTCCCCAATCCCACCTTATTTCCTATTAGTATTTCCACAATTCAGGACCTTCCCCAGGATGAATCTCTCTTCTGTGTCACAATTTACTTAGATGCCTTCTTGATATGTCACACATGTCTTGATATGTCCTAAAGATGCTGGATTCTCAGTGTCAGCTTTTCAGGCAATATAATAAAAACATTTCCTCCTCATAGAACCCACTCCAACCAGAATGCTGTTATAACTCCAGTCACAGTGAGTGAGACATTTCACAAACAGCAGATGTTTAGGAAAGAGCCCGCATTCTTCCAGGCTCTGGTCTCACCACTACGGTCCTTACGTGGGGGATAACACTAAAATGAAAGACTTGCTGTCACTGCAGAAGATTTTGGCTTGCAGAGAAGAGGAAGCAGTCTCAACATGGAGCCATATGCTGTCAAATTACAGTGCTACACATTGGAATTATGCTTTTCTTTGCAGCTAAGCCAATTTAAATAACTCCTGCCTTCCTCCACTCCCCCACCTTCCTTCTTTCCCACTTCATCAACAATTTCATTATCCACTTTAAAAAGCTGGGAGACACTGTGCTGAATCAGCACAACTGAGAGACAACAACTGTGAGTAAGGGCACAAACCTTCACTAACTTTGTTGACAGGAAAATCTACAGGGGAATCTTTTACTAAAATTTGTATCAATAAATAAAAAAAGTGAAAATGCAGAGAACATTTCAGAAGGCAAAAAAAAAGCTTTGCCAGTTCTCTAGGTAACTGCAGAAGACAACATTATGAAGAATACTATCATGAAGCAAGTTTTATGTTCTAAAATTACTGGAAGTACACTACTCAATTCAAGTAAAATGCTAGAAGTAAATGCTAAAATAATTCAACTGGGGAACATTAAATACATCTTCTGAGAATACTATTAACACAAGAAATACTCTTAAATTACATATTAGACATGATAGCTAGATTTTCCATAGAGACATACAAATGCAAATACTTCCAGTAGGTTAAATAAAAAGCATTTTCATTTCAAAAACACATCAGTAACTTTTAGAAATTTTAAAACACATCTAGTCCCCCCTTAACCTATAGTTTTACAGAATTAAAATCACTTTATCTGCTCAGAAACAAGTCCTTTTGAAGCCAAGTACTGCCACCAAGTGGTGGTGAAATCCTGTATGCAAATTAATTATTCCCTATGAGTAAAGCACACAGAACTGAAAACATTCCCCCAGCCGCCAAATTTGAGCGATGGCATGCTAGCACTAAGACATTTACAATTAATAAAAGCAGAACCTACAGAATTTTCATATCCAAATCTAAAACTGACTTTCAATTTAAACAGAGGTTTTTCCTACTTTTCAGTCTTTTTGTTCAGACACCTTTTGTGAGCACTTTGGTGAAGAATCCTTTCTCCCAATAGAACTGTATCAACGAACCAATTCTAATAATTAGCTCTTTTTCATAACTCTATACAAATCCCTAGTGATTACAATTACATGGCCACAGAAGTCTCTTTTTCATTATAATCCCAAACTTCAGAGAAAGGTGAATTCAGTAACTGAAGCAAAAGACCTCTTAAGGTATAAACATTCAGCTTGTTATTTAGATAAGCTATTCAATGTACATTCGTTAGTATATAAAGATCACAACCAGACTGGGAAGGATATTTAGAAGTCAGGTATATTTGACTCCTTTTTGCAGGAATATTTCTCAGGTTCATTAAACTCTATTGTTAGTTACCTGCATGGACTAGTCCTGAAGTGTCCGTCCTACAGATCACAACCATAACGTGCATGACAACATGATGCTTCGTAACAAACTGACAGTACAACTTTCTTAAAGACAACATTAAAAACCAGTTTAACCCAATTTTATTGAGATAGATCTTTGAACATGACACACCTTTCAACTCTGGAAAAATCCAGACCTTATTTCCTATTATATTTGATAAAAGTTGTAATTCTTTTTACCCAGCATGATCTGAAACACATCTAGCAATTTCTCATGCTTTTTGCTTTTTTGGCTGATAAATTTGCTGTACGTATCTTAATAGTATCACGAATTTTAAGATTGTCTCTCCTGCTAATGTACAGACTTCTTAACTCCTAAAAAGCATGCTATTCTTCCCAATTACAAAAAGACTACCTGAAATGAATACTCTGCTTCTACTCATTTGATTTAGAACCCTCGTGTAACAAATTACATTAGTGATACTCACTCATCCTTACTAGCAAACTGGCTCTCATCATCCTCTATATTCTTGCAGTAATCAAGGGTTAAAAAGCTAATATGATTGAAAGTAACAGTGCCAGACAAGTAAAGCGAAAAACCCATCTTGTACCTTTTTAGACTAAGACCAAAAAATTCTGTCAACTTGGAGAAAGTTATCATCCTTACTGAAAAACATATGAAATAAGAGTTTTTAAAAGACCCAAAGCTATATAACTCTGTACATGACCAGATGAACAGACAAAACTCATAATTCCAAGTGACTAGAAAAGATAAGGTAACTCCCCTGATAATTGGTTTATGGTTGGTTGGTTTTTTGTTGCCCTTTTTTTTTTTTTTAAAGTCAACACCATAAGCAACTTAATGGGCAGAAAACTCAACATTATGTTACCAGGATAATATGAACAAGATGAAAATTTTATGAGATTCCTGTCTGAGCCAAAGAAACACAAATCCCACATACTCAAATTTATCCTATGCAGAATTCTGTGTATAACCTTCCTCAGCACCCATGGTGCTATTCTTCATTTATTACATCCTCTACATTTCGGTAAAGCAATACTACAATATATTCAAGACAGTTTCTGGAAGCAAGTCCCATTTTGCCTGGTATCTCATATGCTCAAAATCTGACCTCACTCTACACACTGTTACAGGGAAATTCAGCACAAACATCTACCTTCTGTAACGTTTCCTGTTACACAGAAATGTGAGCCATTATACTGTTAATGCATTGAGTGGGAGGTGTCCCGGCTCATGGCAGCGGGGTTGGAACTTGATGATCTTTAAGGTCCCTTCCAACTCCAACGATTCTATGTTTCTATGAGACCACGATTATTTTTTCCTAAGTTTCCCCCCTATTTAAAACAAGACTCGTCCTCCTGTGGAGCTCCTAAGATGCAGTCTGGCAGTCATAAAATCTAAGAACAAAGACTATGGCCATCCCAATAAAGTACATTCAGTGTTTGTAAATAGTATCTTACACCTGTGTGTTTTTAACTAGCAATTATTTTTTTAATTTTTATTTCCAACAGTCAGGATATCATACCTTTCATATTTGCATTAGGAAAGTGAATTATTTGAAATTAGAAGAACAAAACTCCCAAAGCCTTTACTCAAAGAAAACCTACATGGGAGGCACACTACCAGGAGTCATTATGAAATACATTCTGGTCGACAGTACAAGTAAAATGTTTGAGCAAATCATTAAATCACATTTTCAGCTATTGCTTTAACTAACATAAGCTTACACAAAAGGACAAGTCTGCACAGAGTTGTGCGAGTCAAGTTTAGAAGCCTACAAGACACTGCAGCCACTACACTCATGAGTGGAGACAGAAGATACAGGCAGTTGGGAAATGCAGGTTGTTATTTAAAATTAAGCCCTTTGGTCATCTTTGCTGCCCTTCTGTGAACCTTCTTCAGCTCTGCTATGTCATTTTTCAGTCACAGGACTAGACTAGTACTCAAAAAGCAATACACACTGCAACCCAATACAACTATGGTACACTACAAATTTGTATAACCAGATCTGGGTTTTGTTTTGTTCTGGGTTTTGTTTTGTTCCCCAATAATGCGTAATATTTTCATTGATTTACTGACATTGTTGTCATTTGCACAGAACCGTCAGAACCTCAAGATCTCCTCCAAGCAGTAATAATACCAACCAAACTTCATTACACTGTTTCCATGCGTTCTTTAACACATTTTTCTGTCCTCTAGTTATGTAAGCAAGAGTGCAGGCTTCCTCCTCAGAGACCAGCTTTTTTCTATTATACACAGCTATCCACTGTTAAGATAAAGGGCCTCTGGCGTTTAATTCAGAAGACTTCATGCTTAAAAAACACATTCAGTTATTTATGTATTAGACTTCTCAATAATTTTCTGTATTTAAACCAGTAATGAGATAACAAATTAGGAAGAGAAGAACATAAACTGTAAGCATTAAGCACTGAAAGCATTGAAAGGCACGGGGAACAATCAAAATCTTACTGTGACTTGAAGTCCCTTCCCTAGCCACAATTCTTGTTTTATACTCATCTTCAGATAAAGAAAAGTATTTCCTTTTGCAGTTATATTTGTTCCTATATATTTGTTCCTAAGTTTGATACAAACAAACAGGCCATGTCTACTTTAAAATGCACGTACCACATTTTTAAAGTTACATAAAGTCTACATATTAATCAGAGATTAGAAATGAAGAACAACCTCATTTGAGCAAACGGGATCTCCCTCCCACCTCTTCAAAATACCAAGTCACAGCAAGCAGCTGCATTCTGAGATGGCACATGAGTCAAACAGCAAGCCTGGAACTTAAGAAGCCAGCTTTTGTTTGTTATGGAAGCCTACGTACACCAGTCCATCCATCATGCCCTGTCTCCACAGTACAGAATTTACCAAACTGTGGGGCCTTACCTAAAGATACTGTTGAAAGACTCAATCTAAAACAGATTAAAGCAAATAGCTCTATTAAATGTTTCACATAATTTCATAGAGAAAAGATTAATTTTACAATTCAAAGTATTCCTGAAGCAGAGTATCAAG
>JAOXNO010000004.1:16535289-16547392 GCA_028565335.1 Limnodromus scolopaceus | reverse complement strand
AAATGCCTAAGTTACAGAAAGTTTTTTCCTAGATGGACATGTTGTAATTGTAAATGGACACTTAAGTTCTACCTCTCACAAGTACCAGCACTAAATCTTCATATACTTCCTGTTTCAAACAGCTCCCCAAAGGGCTCCCGAGGACAGGAAAGGGGGAATTGGGGGGAAAACCAACAGAAATTCATTATTAAAAATTTGAAATGCTATGCTGGTAGCTGGTCACATTTCCCACACAGTTATTTATTAATACAATAAGTGCAAGTTTAACATGCTGCTTTGACAATGCAAAGTACACTTTCAGTACATTGAAACCAGGTGGATCACATGCAGAGGATGAAATTAATTTGAAGTACTCATAATTTTAGCTTCCAACAGCTAGCAGAATGCCTTGATAGCTTTTTGACTACAATAGTTTATAAAAGAAAAACATAATTATAATAATAATCTTAAAATATTTTGAGTGTGTGTGTTTTGTTCTTACTTTGGTATGACAGAAGTCTACACCCATGAACTACAGTAATCAAAACACAAGTTTCAATAAAATTTTCACCGACCACTTTTTCTGAATGTTTAGCCGTATACACAAATGCATCCAAGGGAAAAAACCAAACAACCCAATGACACAAAAAACCCCACAAAACTTCTACTCACCTTTGTTTGTTTGATTTGCATTAAGCTGAGAGATCCACTTCCACATAAAAACAAACCTGCAAAATAAAGCAAGAACTTACTCTACAGCTGTCACTGTTTCTGCTTGTGTTCTAGACACTATCAGACAAGACAGGCAAAGCACAGAGGTAAGAAATCCACAGCTACAAATGTATTCTATCAGTTTTCTCTTGGTAGAAGTACCAAAATTCCAGTGGTTGTCTCTCAAATACATATGTAATTTTCAAACAACATAGATGTTGGTACTTTAATTAAAAAAACCACCAATAAATTGTATCAGATATAATTACGCTATTAAACTAAGTGGGCAGAACAGGGGAAAAAAGATTGCATGACAAGAAAACCTCTGGCTGCAGTTTCTGCTAGTGCCTTCAAAGTCGCTGCCTTAAGTTCCCTGAAAGGGGAACAAAGCACAGAAAGAAAATAGTTATAAATGAAAGCTTTTAAAAAATTATTTTAGCAAAACCAATCAACATATCTGAGATTAAGTGCTGGAGGGTTTTAAACCCAAGCCTCACTAATTCCTTGCCTTTCCAACGACAAGGTTATGTTTATTAAAGATTACCTGGCCCATTTTAAAATCATAACTTATTTTGCCTTCATGAAGGCTGAATAACGTCAGATTAAATGCTCTAATTTCAGTTTTGCTCATGGATCTTTAACAGAACTAACCATATAAAGAAATTTTCACTTCCTAGTTGAAGATACCAGATTATAAAACATTTAGAACAGACTCGAAAAGTCACTGAAGCTGCACAAAACCAAGAACAGATTTGGGTACAGCATCTCTACAAAACTGGATCTAGTTCTAATGAAGACACAACAACTAGCACACAGCTTTAGGGAGGGTTATTCACATCTAGGCTAAACTAACATATCCATCACCAAAATTAACTCTGAAAGAGATACCTATCCTCACATACTGCCTCAGCTTCCTTCCCTCAATTTGTTCACACACAGCTTTTTGATTCTAAGTTCCCCATAACCGTCTCAAAGCCACCTGCCTATATTACAAAGAGAGTAAGGAAAGACAGATCTTTTAAAAAAGTCATGCTGGTCAATATAAAGCAACAGACGTCTCCAAGCTCCTTTCCCTAGCCCCAGGATCATTTCCTGGCTATCAAATTAAGCTGTAGCCTTTATGCCTTAATGTTATTCAAAAGATATGCTCATTTCTCAAGCTGTATTACAGAAAAAATTAAAATTCTTTAGTCAGGTTTTAGAGTAATATTAATGCGCCTAAAGAAGTCAAAGTGTTATTTTCAAACAGTAGTGGAGCCCAACTGTATGTTACAGAAGGTAAATGTAAAATACAGTTAAAAACACCCACAAAATACACCCTGCAGGTATGAAGGGCCAGAACACCTTTCAAAAAATGTGAAAGAAGGTCTACACAGGCTTTACATTATCAAACACTAAGATCAGCACTAAACCAGACATCTCAGTAAACCTCTGCACTTTGGCTGGGCAGAGTCAATTCCAGACTAACGCTTCTCTCACTACAAGAACTACATCAATGACTGTGCCCATGCGAAATGACCTCACACCACCACTGCAGCAATTCTCACATCTTCTGAACACTGCAACTAGCCAAACATTAGCAATAGCTGTTCTCAATGTAGATTCCATGGTTTGTGATTCAAGTGCAGACAGAATCTTTGCATCAAAGGATTGAGCCCAGACAACTATAGGTCCCTGTGGTAATACAGCAGGCTGTCATACAACCCCTTACTCGCTGCAACAGCTCTTGCATGGAAACACATTACTTCAGACCAATCCGTTTACTCTGTTGACATAACATGGGAAGTCTTACCTTACACTGCCTATCTGGAGGGCACGTACTCTTTGAATGTGCTCTTTGGAGAAAATTTAAATGCAAGTACTCTTGAATGTAAGTATTCTTTAGTTCACAGGGAGCTCACAGACCACTTTGGGGGTAAACTTGGGGTGACTATATCTACATCTGGCACAGAGTGAAAGAGAACAGAATAGAGAAGATGGGGCATCGTAACTTAGATGTTGTCCAGCTGATGGAAAGGTGACAGAAGTTTCATAAAGAGATCATCGGCAAGCAAACCGCTGAAGGATGAAAGGGCTGGTCACTGCAGCCCTGTGTTATGAACTGCAGAATTAATTGCCCTTTTTGGGATTTTAAACCCATTGGTGTTCAAAGCTCTACCCAATGGGAGATACTACGTGCAGAGGCATGCAAACATCTTGATGGAGGCAATGCAATCCACATCAGGACACCAGATTTTAGCACCAAGCATTGAGACTCTCACTGTTAGAAAGTTACCCAACGGACAGTACTTAACCAACACTCACCTCTCAAAGGTCTTTCTGCTGTCAAGGAAAAGTCCTCTCACTCCAGCATAAACAATCAAACGCTAATACCTCGTTTCAAGGGTGTTGACATTTGGAGTAATTGAGGACCTGAAATTCTTTACTAGCAGATCCAAGAGAGGTAGTTCTCTAAGACTCCTTAGGGAAAGGCAAGGATTTCAGAATGAAAAATGCTTTGGCTCTGATTGTCCAGTCTTAATTCTCATCAGGAAAGTGAAAATGAAAGTCACGCTCCTGCACCAGGTAATAAAGACAGCATCAAAAGGGTCTCAGAAGCAGGTATGAAATTAGGTTACAGAGCATCCACCTTGAGGCCTCACCATTCAAAGAGTGAAAAAGGGCCCATAGCAGGTAAAAGGACTGCTGTTAAATGGTTAAGCTTCTGATCACTGATAAGCAGCTGCCTGTTTGATAAGGGCAGAGAACAGGAAGTAGAAAAAAACTGCAACAGTGGAGATGGGCAGTATCTCAGAGGTATTCCCAGTGATATTAAAGAAACACAAATGGACCAAAAACGCTTAAAGGCATAAGCATTTCTCACCCATCAGTAAATGTGAATCAAGGCTGGTTCAGCGCTCACAATGATCACCTTGCCCAGCGACAAACCCAAAGCAGCATATCAATCCTACCTCTTTTCATGCCACACACAAAAAAGGCCAAAATAGGCACAAGAAGTTCTCCAATCTGTACAATGACAAAGTCACACCTGTGGGTATTGCTCAGACAGAAGTACAACCCCCAAGTGTATCTGAGCTACAGACAGAAAGAGATCATCAAAAAGCATGTATAAGGAATAATTTTTGAGGCTGAATATACAGGCTGTAAAATAATAGTTACAGATAATCACACTAGTCTAGTTAAAATTTTTAATCTTTCTGACTAGCTAGAGAACAGCTATGAAAGCTTCCATAATCCTGCTTTCCCAAGCGAACAACAGTTACAGATGCTACTTCAAAAGTCAGGTTCATAAAGAACAACTAAGATAGCTACTTTCACATCTATGAAGATAGCACAAAAAATTTTATCTATGACTCTTGCATTAAGCTCATAACCATTCAAAATACTAGGTTTACAAAGACAATTGATCTGAGTTTAAACGTAAGTTACTACATAAAACTTGTCTAACTACTCCTGTTGTCATTAGAGATGGATATTATGTCAAGACTAAATTTCCTTTTCTATTTATGTTCTATTCTGTCTATTTACTTTCTAGTTATGTTATTAGGGCCCTCTTTGCTATAATAAAATATCTCCTGTAACGTGCCCCTTTTTTGGGAAAATATTTGAGAAACACTAGAATGCAAAAGTGTACAATAAGTAAATAAAATTTGCAGTAATTCTGACAAAGTGCTTTGACCTATTTATCTACCACTTAGCCCTTGTTTCCTAACAGACCTGTGATAACTGACATTTCTACATCTATCTTGGAAAAGACACTTAACCATCTTTAACCACCACGTTCTCTTGGAATGGTTGCAGTCAGGAACGTAATTCACAGAGAAGTTTTTTGGTGAGTTTTTTTATTTGTTTGGGCTTTTTCATTGACCTTTTTTTTTTTTTAAATAGAGTTTATAATGTAATATAAAACTAGCTTTTGCCCCCATAGCTGATTATGCTTGTGGGGAAGGAAGGAAGAAGAAGAAACACAGGCTAGAATAAACTGCGCTATAGGAATGACTTTTGCTGGTACAAGCTGTGGCTAAACAGTCCATTTCACCAGCTTAACATAAAACCACAGCAAAACGTTTGAAACTGTAGTCTTGATTTCAAGTACTTCCTGGGACTTACAAAATGTGATTAGTTGGTTGAGAGTGGCATTTACACTTACTAGGATACTACTGTCCCAGCATTGAGATCTGCTAAGTTTGAAAGGGGAGGGGGCAGAAATTTCCTTCTAGTATCTTATGCAGCTCTGGAAAGATTTTGTAATCTTAGAGAAACCTAATAATCCTAAGAATCAATACAGGAAAAAAAAGCCAGTGGAAAGTAGAGATTACTCTAAGAAAAGGCTATTATAAGAAGCCCAGATGAAGTTCCAGCTAAAACTGTGCACACAACTACCAAGGACTAAATAACTTCAGAAGAGGACTGAAAAAGCAAAAATGTAGCTGACAACAGTCTTCCAAATCAGTTAATACAGCTGAAAAACTCTTTAAATACAAGCCTATACTGCCATTTTCCCAACAATTAGTCAACGGTGACCTTGTCTGTAGTTTTATAGACAAAATGTAGTTTCCTGCTTTCTGTTTGCACAAGGAGCTTTGATGCCCTTTGATTTCTATTAAAAAGTATAAAAATAACTTAATCTACATCCAGTACCCACAAATATGTAGAACTAACATTCAGTGTAGCTTAAATAATCACTCAAATCTAAACATGAAGTTTTCTAAAATCACAGAATTAATTCCCTTTGAGAATTTGCAAAATTCCTCTCAGTCTGTGCTATTCCAACCTTAATTTAACCAACTGAATTACAAATGCTACAATCAAATTTACAAAAAATAAATTTGCAAAGGAAAAATAACAACTACTCTTCTCGCAATGGTTAATGCAAAACATTTAAGTGCATGTACCCTACTGAAGCCTGAATTATCCAGAAGTCAAATTAAGCAAAAACTTAGCACTTCACAACATGAAGAGACAAAATTTATGTCCTTTTACTGGAAATGCTTCTGACTTCAAAGAATCTGCAGTGACTGAACAAGAGTGAGCAAGCAAGGGACTGCAAGAGAGAAGACTGCCTCCTGCATTTTGAATCTCCTGCTAGATTTTGAGAGTTATCTGAAGAATAGTTCAAAGAAGCTACAATTCTTCCTTTGTCTATTCATCACAATAAAAGCCACATGCACAGTTCCCAAAGCTGTGGTAGGGCTTTCACGTGGAATTGTTGAAATCTCTCATTTTTCTACTTAGAAAAAGTTTTGCTTTTGACAACACCCCATATGGGACAGTGAAGCACTTCAAGGAAAAGTGTGACAGAATAGGAAATGAACACAACTGATCATACCTCAGACTGGGAAGCCATTTCAGTCCAAACAAGACTACAAGTAGATGAATGCAACATTAATAGGAGTATCACAGTAGGGAAAAACAGTAGTCAGAGAGTAGCTTGAATGGAAAAAAAAGGACTTGTGTTTTTACCATCAACTAAGTCAAACAACAGATTTAATTATTATTTCAAAAATCTCTATTATGTAAATTTTAAAAAATGGAAAAGCCATCAGAGGGAAACATTCTCGGTAAATTGGGGTTTGGACTAACAAAACACATAATGGTCAAAAAAGTTACTTTTCCTCTACTATCACTAAACAGATAAAGAAGTAAGCATTTAAACATGTACAGAATAGGCAAACAACAAAGATGGAAAGATGTCCATAGCGAAGCAAGGGGAAAACAACATAATCAAAAAGCTGTTACTTTGTGTGTACATTATCCAGCAAGCAAACATGTAACAGTCCACATACAAATGAAAGCATCATAAAAGCGCTAAACTGAAGCATCAGTTTAAAGATGGAATTCTGAAAATATTTAGAACTTCAAAGCCTTAAGAGAAAATATTGTTTCTGAAGGTTACTTATCAATGCAGTTTCCCCCTCAGCTAAGATTAGTTGTAACATTCTAAGTATCATTGAGATTTAATTAGTTTACAGTCCATCAATATCCAACTAAATCAAATGGTATTATTCACAATGAGAATCATCATAAGCAATAAGCTGCAGAGAAGTAATTCACTTTCTTTACCATTTCTCTACCAGTTAAAGCTACAAATGAACTTACCACTTGCATAATAAACACCTGCAGATTTTTAGTTATGCTTCAGCCTATTTATCTTGACCACATGAACTAGCTCTTCATTTGCTAGATTTGTATACCTTAAATATAACAGCTTCTCTCAAATAGGAAAAGCTTAGAGCACAGGATGACATCATCTCTCCATTCCACTCCAAACTACTAATGGCACTGTACGTAACCTTGGCATCATCCTTGACATTGAACACTTCTCCTTTCATTATGCTGCCAGCAAAATCTCATCAATACATTACCTGAGCAGGAACTGCCACTACCCCTTCAGCTATAGAATCACTCCTCCAGTCTGAATTACTAGATCTAACCTTCACCACATCATCACATAAGCTTTTCCTCTAGCACCCCAAAATACAGTGACATACCCTCCAACTATAATAAGCACTGCATGAATGCAACTACAGAGAAGAGCTACATGAGATCCTACCTACTGCATAGAAACTATCAGTCCTTACAAATTTCTAGTCCAAGTTTGCACACTCAGTTTCCTTGCTGGAGCTAAGTAAATGGAAATCAAAACCAGAAAGCTTTTTCGCTGAAGTACTTTCTAAAGGAATCAACAGTCTTAATTCAAAAACATGCATTTTGTGTCTTTAAAAAAAAATAATAAAAATTAGAAGCATCTGAGGCAGCACCTTCCATGTGCTCATTTTAAGAAAACAGCCTGCTACATTTCAAGGTTCATTTTTAAAATACCAAACTGTACAATGATGTTAGACATTTGTAGTGTCATCTTCTCCTTTCTACAAAACCCCAGAATTTTAATAAAAACATGAAGAAGGCAAAGCTAAGCATAAGAATAAAAGAAGTTCAAGGTAAGGTTGTATACACAAAATTAGTGCATCCCTGTTTGTGTACCACCGAGCAGCAGCATTCTATTGTCCAGTGACTGGCTTTAGAGTTTCTATGTTTCTTACAACTTGAAAAGTTGCATTTTATGTATTTGGTGCATATGCCTGTAAATGAGACAGGATTCAATTGAAATCGGTCAGAAGACTGTTGCGTACAAGATACTGAAGGAATCATAGAATGGTTGGAGTTGGAAGGGACCTTAAAGATCCAACCCCCCTGCCATGCGCAGGGACACCTCCCACTGGACCAGGTTGCTCAAAGCCCCATCCAGCTTGGCCTTGGACACTTCCAGGGATGGGGCATCCACAACTTCTCTGGGCACCCTGTTCCAGTGTCTCACCACCCCCACAGTAAAGAATTTCTTCCTTATACCTAACCTAAATCTCCCCTCTTTCAGTTTAAAAACATTACTCCTTGTCCTATCACTACACTCCCTGAAAGAGTCCCTCCCCATCTCTCCTGTAGGCTCCCTTTAGGTACTGGAAGGCTGCTATAAGGTGTCCCTGGAGCCTTCTCTTCTCCAGGCTGAACAACCCTAACTCTCTCAGCCTGTCTTCATAGGAGAGGTGCTCCAGCCCTTTGATCATCTTCGTGGCCCTGCGCTGGACCCACTCCAACAGGTCCATGTCCTTCTTATGTTGGGGGCCCTAGAGCTGGACACAGTACTACAGTGGGGTCTCACCAGGGCAGAGTAGAGGGGCAGAATCACCTCCCTTGACCTGCTGGCCACACCACTTTTGATGCAGCCAAGGATACAGTTGGCTTTCTGGGCTGCGAGCGCATGTTGCTGGTGAATGTCAAGATTCTCATCCACCAACACCCCCAAGTCCTTCTCCTCAGTGCTGCTCTCCAGCAATTCTCCGCCCAGCCTGTATTTGTATTTTCCCTCCAGCATGTCAATCATGCCACACAGCTTCGTGTTGCTGGCAAACTTGCTGAGAGTGCACTCAATCCCACTTTCCACATTGCTGACAACTATATTAAACAGCACCAGTCCCAGTACCGACCCCTGAGGAACACCACTCGAAACTGGTTGCCACTTGGATATTGAGCCGTTGACCACAATTCTTGGAGTGTGGCCATCCAGTCAATTCCTTATCCACTGAGTGGTCCATCCACCAAATATCCCTGTCTCTCCAATTTAGAGACAAAGATGCCATGCCAGACAGCGTCAAATGCTTGTGTCAGCTGCTTTTCCCTTATCCACCAATGCTGCAATGCCACCACTGAAGGCCACCACATTTGCGTGAAGTAAGATTGTACAATAAAAATGATACCTATGTACAAAGTAAATAAAGCATGTGTGCTACTTGAGAAATACCTGGGTTTAAGTACAGATACTTGCATTCCAAATCACAGGCAATCGTATATTTCCAATGCAAACTTTAAGTAAAGGCCTTCTTAATTTTTATCAATGACCACTGAATAGTCTTTCCTAAGTCCCCTGAATACAGAATAGCTTATCAGCTCCATCTCTACTGAACGAATCCAGTCGCGAAGTCTGACAGAGAACTTCACCAAAATCCCCCCAAAACCGAAAGAACTGCAGAAAAATGGGATCTGCTATAGGTAATACAGGACACACCACACAAACAGGACTTTGATGAAGAGCAGACACAGTTTACCATCCGTCCATATTTGCCATCAGGTCTGCCACCTGTGGCATCCTGACACACAGAGAAATCCATCAATTAATCTTCTCACATTCACTGCACTTCACATATCCCTTTCCTGACATAATTTATTATATAGCTCTGAAATTCTTTAACATAACTGCACCCTTCCCTGTTAATAAAAAAAAAGTACAAAAAGTTTACTCCACAGCACATACACTAATGTTCTTATGAAATAAAACACAATGCAGATCCCTGAGTAGATTACACTCTAGAATCTGATCCTCACTTATAAATCTTCAAACAGGATTTAGGTTGGCCATAATTTTTTTATTTTGAACTCAAAATACAAAAATATCTTAAACAAAAGCTTTGCTGCATGAAAAAAAAAATAATTAAGGGCTTAATTTCTGAAAGCTAGAATTATGTTACCAGACACCACATACTTCATGAAATAGTATCAAGATTTTTTTTTTAAAAATAATTACCAAGACAGATCGATACTCTGTACTGTTTTTTTTTTCTGCGAGTTGTTTTATAAGGACATTATGTTCATTAAAACAATGTAAAACCATTAAGTAATTTTAGGTTTTTAAAAAATATTTACTAGAAATTAGTTTTTCCAATATACAGATTACTATGCTAAAACAAGAAGCCTGATGATATCCATTAATATCTAAATGGATTTAAATCTCTGTTTGCATTAAGAACACTTTTACCTAAAAGCAGTATGTCGCACAACATTTGTAATAGTAGTTAAAGCAGCACATTAATAGTCAAGCCATGTTGTTACTGTAGCAACAATGATTTCTGGTAGCCATTTTCTTTTCAGCTTTAACACTGTTCCAAACCCAACCGTTCTTACTGCAATCTCTGTTTAAACCCAAAGGCGGCAAACTGCTCAGCAGTTTTCTCTCTGGCCACATACTTCAGATACCTCCCCCCAGACTGCCTTCTCCAGTCTAATACACTTACCCAACAGTATTCTCTAATGCTGGACTCGACACAATTTCAGTTTACTCTTATGAAAATATTACAGTATGGCAGTCCACTTTTTAAAAAAAAAAACACCCTACATTTAGGACACTAAACAGTTTGCAGGACACTGGAAGAGAAGGACAGTGAAGGAATTCTTTATCTTAACTGCAGCCTCCTAAGAGCACAGCCCAAGACAAGACTAGCAGGTAGCAAGCTGATAGCCTTGGTCATTCCGCTGACAGCAGCCACAGAGAAACCCTCCTCAGATCACACACAGTGAAAAAAAAAAAATCAAAGCAGGTGCTGTAGTCAAAAGCAATTTCTCAGTAGATTGACATCTCTACATTTTCTGTATTTAGAAAACCATTTAAAGACAAAACTAGCGTACACATTCAGTTCCAACTCCTCTACATTTCTGCAGTCTTAAAAATGACAACACCTGAAACACTTTCCTGGCTTTCTTAAGACTGCAATGCAGATTTTTTTAAAGGGTTGAACCTAAAATCCTACAGCTAAAATTAATGATAAATGACACTATTTTCACTTCTTTGTTTAAAAAAGTCTCCCTTTCTTGTATCATGACAGTTTGAAAGAAAGCAAAGACAGGAGGGCACTAAGAAGAAAGTGACACACATAACCATTCGTAACAGCAATGGGATGGAACAGTAAACTGGTATTAGTGCCTAAGTACCCCCTATAAAACAGGATCCTAAGTCCAAATTCAGTTCCTCACAAGTTTGTTCCAGTTGAACGGGCAGCTATACTGGGATCTCGAGCTCTAACGCCTGCTGCTGTCTGTCTGGACAGTGTTTCTGACACTTCCCGTGGACCATGGCAGGAAAGGGAATCTCCTGTTCATAGCCTCAGAGGAAGTGTATTTACTATGCATGGGAAAATGTAAAATATAACAAAAATTTCCTTCAGATTTCATGCACACTTAGATTTCCATAAGTATTAGTAAACCTCTGCTTATAAACTAATGATAAATATCTCATATGTAAGGACTTAAGCTTAAAATGTAGGTAGGTTTATGCTGAACTCTGGATTGGTGTGGCTGAGATTTCACTCTGATATCCCTAGGAGAGGACAGAGAGACACGCTGGACCTTTAAACACCACTCCTAACTCCCAAGGAGCCTGCTTGCTTATCAGAGGACTAAGTTGTCACTATAGTAAATGCTCCAGTATGAAGAAAATAACCATAAAAAAGTAATCACCTAAAAATATAAATTCCAGTACTGGCATTCTTCCTGCAACAGTTCTGTCTAAATAAAATATATATGTATTTTACACAATAAGATTCAACTACTGCTTATCAGATTTGAAGTGAAGCTACAATTGTGAAAAGTGAAGCTTTCTAATTGGGTTCATATACATGCTATTACTTATAATCTATGAAAGATCACTTTGGGGAGTCACATATATGTAAGCAGTAATGTAAAGCCTTTCCTTCATTTTGCATCAGCTTGCTTTTTGATGATAGAGGACTGATTTTGGTGAAGCAGTAATGTTAGAATATGCTGACAACACTATCACCTTAATAGCTATTGAAAATGGTTTTTAAAATGAGTAAAAATCCATTCCTCACTGAGCTATTCAGTGTTAACTCTTGGTTTGGTGGCACTTTAAACTTCCAACATAGTCCATCACCTACATAAATAGGAAAAAACTATTTTCTACTTTAGATAAGCTGTAGCAATGCAACATAATTAAACTATTTGGGTTTTATTTTTACCTCTTTATGCTGCATAGCTGCATGAGGGGTTTGTTTTGGTTTGAAGTCCAGATGGAGAGCAGTGCTGGGATGCAGTATTTCAGTTGATGCCTCACCAGTGCAGAGCAGAG
>JAOXNO010000004.1:16524151-16535189 GCA_028565335.1 Limnodromus scolopaceus | reverse complement strand
GCTCGGGGAGGGTGGGTTTAATATAATACCACACCTGGCAAGCAAACATGCCTCTTTGAAAGGTAGTTCAAGTTACACTTTGGAGCACTCCATCATTCCAGCCACACATCACCATCACCACAACATCCATGTCTCATTAGCAAGAGCATTATTCATGGTCCCTGCATTCAAATCAGACAGTATCTACAAGTTTTATTACTATCATCCTAAATTCACCACCATACAGGACCATTCCCTATACTATAATTTCCAAGTATTTTGTAAAGTTACTAAGCCTTTGCTCAAAAATTATTCTATGAAAAGCATTTTGCTATGAAGCAGATGTTCTCACGATTTTTCCCGAGGTCTCTCTACCTAAGTTATGCAGTACCTTGAGGTCTACTTTCTACACTGTTTAATAAACTTCTATGGAGTCTCTATGTCAGATTGCTTCATTGCTCCTTCTTTCTTCAAACCTGAAGCCTTTAAACACTTGTGGACTTTGCCCCACCATTCACTTCCTTTTCCTTAGCCAACAATCGAGCAAAACCTTTGTATCTTTGATTCTTTTACTATTTGAATTAATTATTCCAAACACATGACAGCCAATGGACAAGCTCAGGCCTTCAAACTTGCATTTTTTAGTAATAAGATACCTGGGATTTCAGGTGTAGGCGTGCAGCATTTCATGCAGAGACCTACCTCCATTCATTTGCATACGCAGTCAAGTATAC
The DNA here is from genome assembly GCA_028565335.1 of Limnodromus scolopaceus. Classification (NCBI taxonomy): domain Eukaryota; kingdom Metazoa; phylum Chordata; class Aves; order Charadriiformes; family Scolopacidae; genus Limnodromus; species Limnodromus scolopaceus. Next base: position 16,534,476 of record JAOXNO010000004.1, on the reverse strand, counting down.
TGGTTTATACTGCCCTGTCACACCTGCAAATATGTACCTTCTGGCCTAGTTTCCACTAACTAGCTATAATGACACGCAACCAATAATGGAGGCAGGGCATACAGGTTCTAACAAATATATTTAAAGTTCACAACATACCTGCCACAGCACAAAACAGAAAATTCATTACATCACATGCTTTTCATTGCCACCATTTGGTGATGTGACATATGTTGCTACTCATATGAAATACTGATCTCATGATAGAAGTGCTGATGTGTCCATCACATGATGAATTACAGCAGTGAATACCCTTGTTCTGGCTACAGGGAACCATCCTTCTGGTACACCCCCACAGAAGTCGTAAGATTTTCAGAAACAACAACAGTAAAAAGCGCACCCCATTGGTTATCCTCACTGGTGCATATCCAGCCCATTGGCTGTCCTTAGGCACCTAGTTTGCAGCTTAAAAAAAACACCAAACAACACTTGATGTGTCAGTTTTCCTGACCAAAACAGATTTCCCAAACTTTCAAATGTAGCCCAAGAAACAGAAGAGACAAGACACATACTTTAAGCTTGTTTCATATTCTTTACATTAGATTACAAGGACAGTGCAAAAGAACTGGATCTAGAGTTGTATAAACCCCAAAGGGCTAGGGTTTTATCATATCAGAAGTATAAAATGAATATACACAGTTGGCACAAGCCATTCACATGACTGTTTCAGAACATAAACACAAATGACAGTCTTCTAACTGAGGCAAAAAAACATGTATGTTTCCCACACCTTCCTTGCACCTTAAAAAGCAGTTGAGGTTCTGTGCTTACTTTAGGCCCATAAATAGGGTTGACTATATGCCCACTGACTGGCCGAGAGCTACTATCTTAGCTTATTCTTGGGAATTTTATAAACATACAAGTTAGATTTTCAAGGTTAACTCCAGCATTTAATGTTTGTTTTTAGCTGGAACACTGAAGCAAATATAATCATAACTAAATGTTTTGAGAATACCTATGAGTATGAAATCTTCTGGTTTAAATGGATTAAAGGAGAGAGAGGAACTTAATTCCTTAAGTTCATGGACATTACAGCAATTCTGATAAAAATGCTCAGAACTTACTCAATTCTGAGTTAATCAACTTTAAACAGCTTCAGAGAAAATAAGAGCCATGAACTACTCCCCAGAACGCTGCTAAAAGTACAAAGATACATATGGTATTAGTACAAATTTAAGAAATAACCCATCTTTATCCCCTGATTCCCAAAACTAAAGACAACTCAGAGAACAAGTAAGACAGAAAACAAATGAAGATACAGCACAGGTCAACTTCTCCAAAATTACACTTCAAAATACCCTAACCCCAGCTATTCATTGACTGTATTTAAGCCTATCAGAAAATTGCTGGGAATTTACAATATTTAGAGGAAAACAATGTGATATTTGTGTCTTTCATTTTTTTATGAGGTATAGGTAGTCATAAAACAGTTAGATTTGTACTGAAGGCAAGATGAAAGAAAAGGTGAGGGGCTTTTGGGGTGGTTTGTTTGTTGTTTTCTGCTTGGGTTTTTTTGCTTGGTTGGGTTTTTTACACTAATAGTGTTGTCCTATTAAAAAGTAGTGTGAATTCTGAATAGAAAAGTATTGGTAACAAAAGGTAGCAGTAATATTTTTGTATTCCTTCAAATCAGCCATTGATCAACACCATTCAGCTTTGTTTTTCTTTTCTAAATGCTAAAATCTCCTTTAAGGTCAGGAAGAAATGCTAACGAATCTACAGTGACAGAAAATATGAAGAAAAAGGGATAACCTCAAGAATGTAAAAACCACTACACTTTCTTCTGCTGAAAACGGCATTCCAGAAGATGACTAAAAAAACTGAAAGAAAAGTTAAGGTAAAACCATTTGGCAGAATGAAAGTGAAGTCACAGAGAGATTACTTTGAACAAAACCACCCTGGGACCTAGTATTAATATTACTAAGTTAGAAGAAGACTTTGTTTTAAGAAGATCATGGAAACCACAACACAAGGGATCACTAATTAATCCTCCCTCCTTTATATTTACATCCTTCAAAACCAGTATGCATCGGCATGCTTCAGGACCAGCTTATTAGATGGACCTAAACCAAATTATTTGAAATATATTAAATAGAACTTCATTTAAAACAGCACCCAACATCCTAAACAGCAAAATTATCACCTCGCAGAAGTCAAACAAACCGACTTCTCTCTAAATGGTGTAACAGTCAAAAAACCCAACTCACCATTTATGCTCCAAATGACATGAAGAAACATTCTGCTGAGATACTGCAGTACTTTTTATGCAAAACTATGAACTCATCCCTCTAATTCCCTAATGAACATTGCCGGACTTCTAAAGAGACTACAGAACCTGGATGTCTTCACAATTTTACTAAATGTCAATACATTACCCTAAATATAGCCTTAATTTAGAATTTTGTATCTTGTTGCATAACACAATATTCCTACATTGGAAAACAATAAAGAAGATTTTAATTGCTTGTGTCTATGTAAGTGTTCATAAAGATCTATCTGGACAGACAGACAAAGGAACTTGCAAACTGTGCACCCACACAAAACTCCTGCAATGATTAAGAAAAATGCCTCCCACTATAACATTGCAATTTTTTTGTTTGTTTTTGACATAAATCCTTGCTAGACTACCTCTTGCACATCATCTTCTCTGCTCACCTCTGCTAGAACTTCCCTGGACTAAAAAAACGGAATGCAAATTCCCAAGCCGATTTTAGTGTCTAAAAGACATATCTAAAAATGAATTATCACAGTACCTGCACAGTATTTTTAGAAATAGCCTGACACTTCAGTTATACAGGAACCTGAATGGTTTCTCCCAAGTATCATTTCTATTTTTGGTTCTCTCCCTTGTGCAGAAATACGTTATGCCTGTTAATGCACAGTACTGCTGGTAAAATTGTGAAAAGCAATAGCAGTCTTAGAAGTGCAGTAGAGAGGTAGACCTGGGGAACAATTTTTTTCTGGATAGGCTGTTCCTCTTCCTCTTCAATCCTCACACATGCCAGGAAAGAAACTAGACTTCTCTCATCCACCAGCCCCTTCTGCAACGTATAGCAGCGAGAATCAGAGTGAACTTAGCCACTAAGTCTCACCACCTAGAAAGTCTGGGAACAGGGGCCTGTCATTTACAGGAACATGGCACGAAATACTAGTGATGTACCCACCTTACTTCAAAGCACTAACAAAGGGAAGGTCTGTGCTAAATCCGTGCTAAAGCAGCTAATCAGCAAGCCTGCCACTTCTCATCACAACATGTATCACTATCGTCCAATACATTTAAGGCTTTATAAGGACACAGAAAAAGACAATCGCTGTCCCAAAGCACTTAGAAGAAAAAAGTCAGACAAAACAAACCTTCAGAGGTTTCCCCAAAGCAAAGATGTAGATAGAATATACAACAAATAATATCTACAGTCATCTTTGGTTTATGTACCACACAAGCAAACTTTCCACCTCAGTTTCATCAACATTTCAGTTCAGTTTGCATACTAAACATGCAAGCTCTACTCCTTCCGCTCTGTAATTGCTTCAAAGCCTCCAAAAATCTTTTCATTGCAGTTTATCTAGATTAATTTACCATCACATGTCCCCCCAGTTTATCTTCCCCCTTTTTCCTCAGAAGAAAACTGCCACAACATTGCTTTTTTAAATAAATACCTGAGTAGGGGACACTAGCTGGTATTTTGTTCTCAACTTCCCAGAAGATGAAAAACTGTTTTTAAAGTAACTTCAGGGTTCCAGTACTTATAATTTATATACAATCCAGTTATTTTCATTACATGCCACAGGTCCTCAGTTTTTAAGTGTTGCTCAAGAACAGAAAAGATTAGGTGATTTCACTGATGTTAATAGATACGGTAAAAAAAAAAACAAACCAACAAAAGGAAGCAGAAGAGGACAGAGTACCCACTTCACTGTGGGAGAGCTGGGAGAAGCCAGCTGCAGAACTGTCACTTCCCACTCCCTGTGATAGCACATACAATCAAGACTTTCTCACAGAAGATACACTCCTAACAACTACGGTATTAAAGCAACAAAAAGCAGCACTTCTGTGCGAAGAAACAAAGTTATTTATATTGGAACGTTTCAGGCAAAGGCTGTCCTCTGCTGAAAATATAATTTCCAGTACCAATCCAATGTATACTAGCAACAAAAGAAAAGCTTTTGGAAAAAATATTCCCCTTCTCTCTCCTCCCCACCAATTATCACAGGCGAACACAGAATCTAGTGTCTTTGGTGAAGGCTCAATGAACATGTGTAAGAATACAATGTTTCTTTGCAAACAAAATAATCATAAATACAATAAACAGTTCAGTAACCTACAATCGCTGTTTTAGTGGTTGGGAACCTAATTTTAGGACATAAATTCTATAAAGTTCCCTACCTCTTCTGACTCAAAAAGGTAAATTTGGAAAATTAAGTTAATATTAGAGGTAGTTTCTAGAACTCTACAGCCACAAAACTGTTGTATATGCCTAAATTTGAGGATGAACATAAACATTATAAACATTAAGGTCTTTTTGAAAAAGTAGTCAAGAATTATATCGAATAGACAGCGCTCCTAAGAGACATGAGTGGAATCAGAAGTAAACAGCAGAAATATTCAGAGGACAGTCAGTCCAGAAGATAAAAACTGAAGTTAAAAAAATCCCCAACCTACCGCCCAGAACACGATGAAGATCAGCAAACCAAAACAAAAAAAACTCAAAGCGTAACCACCACCCATCACCCCACTGACTGACTGCAGCCAGACAAGAAACAGGTACCTACCACTTCCTACCAGCAGCAGCAAGGAGCAGTTTCAGAGCTGCCATGCTTTAGATGCAGACGCAAGTAACGCTTTTCCAAAAGCAGTCCCCTGACGCCCTGGTGTATGCCTTTTCTGGAAAAGAAATCTTGGGTGGAAAACCCATCCCTGTCCCCTTCAAAGAGCTGTGCTGGGAAGGTAGATGGGATAAAGCAGCACTCATGCTATCCATGCACCAAATTATTATTCTGGGAAGAGGCAGGCAGGAGGGATTCACTACTACTTTTCAACATTACAATGATTACATCTGTTAAGGAATTCCTTGTATCTTTCACTCAACCCCAAAAAAGGACACATCAGGTAAAAGTCTATAAATAAAGGTAAATTATACAAGAGGTATACTTTGCACCTTGTTTTGCTTGTGTGCCATCACTTTGTTGTAGAAAGTATTTTTACAAGGGAGTGCCAAGAGTTGGCCCAGAAAAGAGGAAAGTTACAATTATCTTGATCTGTCTGCAACTACAACTGGACAAATCAATAAGGCACCTGTAATTCCTTCCACCTTTTTTTCCAAGATGCATCCTTTCCGCAGTGCCAGCTGCTTTGTGGAGACTGTAATATTATCAAGTACTCATTTAAGGCAAGAAAAAATATAATCATTCAAATACTCACAAAATAATGTCCCTTTATAAAAAGAAATAGTTCTGATTGCAAATATCTCAAGAATGCAACTTCTACCTTTTTTTATTTTCACTCAGAAAATAATAAAACTGTACTCCAAACAGCCTCCAAAACACCAAAGCTTTTGTAAGTACGGTTAAGTATCTCACTTGCAACATTAAGCATACTGAAAATGGTTACTACACACTAACAATAGGCCTGAAATATTCCAAAGCCCAGCAATCTGACCTTTACTCTGATTTGAGCACAAACTTTGCATCCTCTGGATTAAGTTTCAAGAAACACCGAATTACTAAATATCCCATCATCCTTCAACTAGTCGATTATATGTGAGATTAAGCAGTCAGTATTAATCAATAAACGTCAACTAGAGACTTAAAATTTCCAGTAGCTGGATTTAGTCACATCTGAAACCAGCAATTCCCACACCAAGGGTATCACAGTTACATCTACTGGAGTGAGAGTTCTCTGTATTACCAAGTTTGCTCTGAAATATTAAGTCAGTTAATATTTAGCGTAACCAAGACCAAAAAATGCATGCTCACTGTTATGCCACTGTCTTCCCCCCCTTTAACCTCATTGGCAACCTCAGGGCATTGCCGCAACATTTTATCAACGTAACAGCTGCTGTGTACAGTTGAACAGTGACAGAAATGCAGCACAACCCAACACTCACTTTCATTTGGATTACTTTATTTCCTTACTTTTAATTTTTAAAAAACCTTGCTCTCCTCCAATGAAGCAAAATCACTTACGAGTAAATACTACAGAATTCTGGGTAGACTTTGTACCAAGATGAAATACTCATTACATGACGCTGCACCGCTGACTAGGCAACATGACTGATCCCATGACTATCATGCTCCGTCCAATTTTTTGAACAAACACCCATTAGAAGTTTATGCAAACTCGTTACATGGTCTTTCTTAACAGACAGCTGTGATTTGAGCGTGAAACGAAATCTCGCAGCATTACAGCATTCCTGTACTGCAGAGATGCAGTATGATGTGTGTCTGTTTTCACGTAACCGGGGAAGCGAGTGACGGCTCCACAGCCCTGCCTGCCCAAGAGAAGCCTTCCTACCGAGGGGCGCGGGACCGACTGCTCTACCATCGCTGCTTGCGCACACCGCGCCTGTTCGCTGACACAAGTTTCGATTGAAGGGACACAACGCATACAGGCACGAAAGTGTACGTGACGTTTGTTTTGGTTTTATTTACGCATGAAAAGGATATTTTTCCAGGATATTAGAAGGTACATGAGATCCTTTAACCCAAATAGGCCAGTAATATCTTTATGCATATCAGTCAGAATGACCAACATTCACAATTTCCTTGGGTAACTGAAGCTCTTTTTCCAGTAGCTATATAAAGTTTGCATCTATACTGAAGAAAAAAAAAAAAAAAAGCAGCAAGGGAAAATGTTAATTGTAAAAAATCAAGTTATATTTAGAGGGCTCAAGATAAATGAATGTATTTTTAGAGAAGAGGGACATGTTTTGGTTTATTTCACCAGGGATTTCCTTATGCTCTGAAACTGGGTGGACACTAGTTTCATTTGAAGGAATCAGGCTTTGGAGATGATGCCAACTTAAACCAGTCTCAAGGTCAATTTAGGTGAGTGCAACATTGTTCAGATATAACCTAATTTTATTAAATGATTTTCCTCCCAGTCTCTGAATACATAATACAGTATAGTCACAATCCAGAGCACAGAGGGAACTAATTCAATTTCGCTTAAAATAATTGTAACATTAAAGTAGTGCATTTGGTATTAAAATAATAGAGGGAATAAAATAAGTATCTCAAGGCAGTCCTCTAACAGTGGCACTGCCTGAACTTTGCTGAAGACAAAAAGTTGTTTGAAAAGGTAAAAACATGAGGAAAATGAGTTATCAACTAGCCAAACAAAGCCAGCCAATCAGTAACTGTTCAAAGACCTTTAATTCAAACCAACTTCAGGTGAAACTGCACAGCAAGTGACACAACTTGTATTTTTTCCAGTTTTAAGTTCTCAGATCTTTTGCAAGCTGGTAAAAAGTCTCAAAGTGTTTGAAATTAGTAACTCTGTGACCATGTGTGTGTTTTATTGCTACAGAGAATTTTATTCCCTTTTCTGTTGTGTTTGCTCCAGAAGTGACCTCAAACGGCTTGAATAATAATAAAAAAAGTATACATGATAGGTTCTGTCAATACTTGCAAGCAAAAGCACAAACTACTCCACAAGAAATTCCTCTGACAGCCCTTGAATTCAGTGTCCATATTGAAATTCAGCCCACACTGTTATTTTAAAGTGGAATGCATTGCCACTATTGTTTAACATCCTGTTTATTCAATTGCTGATGATCCTATTTCAATCAATTGTTGCTGTACTAAATAAGCTCACAAGGATGCTCGAAGTGATCAGTGCCTTTTCCTCCTACTAGCCAGGTCACCTGTTGAGATTTCAAGACAGTAGTAGTATTCTCTTTTAGCATTCACTCCAGAACCTACATGCACATTTTCCTAGATGTACCCCTTCTAGTGCTACTCAGTATAAACTAGATGCTGGACTTCGGGAAACTTTATTTAAAAAAAAACTCATAGTAGTACACCTTTGCTCTGATTTCGTTACAGTGATACTTGCCAAGGATTTTTTGAATACAAAAATACCATACAGATTAGAGAAAACAAATGAAAAAATGTATCTATAAAAAGAAAAGTATCTCTAGTGACATCAACATCTTTTTTTGTCCTCCGCAAAACTCCTGTTGCTTGGGTAATTTTTTTAATTAAAAAAATTCAATTTGAAGGAATGCTAGACATCAGAAGAAAGTATTTTAAGACAGTATTTTGAAGTTTATTAATTTCAATTCTCACTGTAATTCTTCTGTAACTGCACCACGTCCCTCTGCAGTTACATTAGACAGCTTTGCAACATCAGCTTTGATTATAAGTCAGTGTAATAGGATTGTCACACTGCATTGCTCCTCCATGCATTCTACTTAAACTCTTCTCCAATAAGAAAATTGCTGCATTTTCTCTGCACCTAAGTGACCCACTAAAAGCTTCTCCAGATCTGTTTTGCACTGTCTAATCAGTCCATTTATTCTGCTTTCAGATCACCTGTCCTACACAAGTCAGGTAGTGAAAAATTCTATGCTGAAGAATCACATTAAGTTACAGATACTCTGAAGCACTTCAGTTTCAACCGTGAAAAATCTTCTCTTTGGAGATTTGTTTTATAATTTGAATGAAAAAGTTATTTTGCAACTTGTAAAAAAAAAAAACAACAAACGTATTGCACAAACTTCTCAGTAAAAGGTACTGTGGTGGAATTCCAGAGATGCTTATCAGCCTCTTAAGACTGTTTGTCCCATGTGTTAATTCATTAATCTATACAACATGAAATGGCTTCTTACTCTAAAATCTGGTGCACATTCATTCCCCATATGCGTCTGAAAGCTAAGTTCCATGACACAATCTTCATAATTAAATTATGTGCTAGAAGAGGGGGGCAGGAATTACAATATCACAGCGAATGAGATTTTGCTTAAAGGGCCAGAGTTGTACAACACTGATGGAAACCTATTTTGATATACCCTGCTTGTTTTTCATTACTACCGTGACTTGTCAGTTTATAGCCCACACTACCCCAACAGAAGTTATTTCCAATGGACTAAAGATTACATATAAGCCATAAGAAGAAAGAAAACCTTCCAGATTTCAGATAAGCCACATCGGTCACAACGATGTTCATCACTGCAACCCGATGTAACACAAACTTTGTCAGAGAAACCACCAGACCCTGAAGCAGCTGGGAACCCGAACACACGACTTTGATACCTGAACTGTTAACTTTTCCTTTGCTGTTGTCAACCACCTCGGCTCCAGGAGCCCCACGCACTGCAGACAGCGGCACTGCCCCCGGTATGTGGGGCACACCAGCCAGTCCCACGGTGGGCCAGGAACCTGCCAGCCCTTTGTAGCGACACCGTGCATTTCAGAGCCACCCTGCTTCACGCCAAGAAGGGAGAGACGGAAGGGGAAGGAGGGGATGGCACATCGCCCCTGCCCCAGGACAGCAGCAAGCAGCCTTCCCCGGGCTGACCGTGACCCCGGCTGGGCAGTACCTGCGCCGGCCCGCACCAGAGAGGCGATCGAGCAGCAGAGCGCAGGTCGGTCCAGCAGGACCCGCCGCGCCGGCCTGGCACGCCGGGAGGGGGGCGGCGGGAGGGGACCGACGCCTGCAGAAGCCCCCCAGGGTGACCCTGGCCACCCCCGAGCGACGGCACCCTCCTGCCGCAGTGCGCGGGGCATTACCTGTCTCTCCGCCGCCCCGCGCTGCTGGCGGCCCGGCCCCGGGCGGCTCTCCCCGCGCCCTAGGCCCTGCCGCGGCGGTATCGGGCTGCCCAGCTCCTCCGCGCCTGGCAATGGCGGCGGCCCCGCTCCCCCCTCCCAGCTCCGCGCTCACTGGCTGCGCCGCTTCATGTGACCGAACAAAACCCTCCTCGGCACAGCCCTTTGTGTCCGGCCCGGCCGGGGCACCGGGGAGGCCGCTCGCCGGCTCGGGGAGGAGTGCGAGAGGCGACGGCGTGGACGGCGGGAGGCGAGGAGGAGGAGAACGAGGGAGGACGAGGGCCAGGGAGGACGAGGGCCAGGGAGGACGAGGGCCAGGGAGGACGAGGGCCGGCGAGGGGAGCGCCTCGCCTGCCCGCCCGTCCGCCCTCCCTCCGATGCGCCGCCACCGCCTCGGCCCGGCCACTTACCGCGGCGCGGGCGGCTGCGGCCGAGTGGCGGTGCCGCACCAGGTCGGAGGCGGCCGCCATGTTCCCCGATGCGGCAGGATGGAGGCAGAGCCGCCCTCCCCGCCAACCGCC
>JAOXNO010000004.1:16499521-16523728 GCA_028565335.1 Limnodromus scolopaceus | reverse complement strand
GCAGAAAGACACTTTCAGCTCTTTTGCCTTAAAGAGTACAAATGTATTCAGTGAGGAAATGGCTCTCGCAGGAGGGATGGGCGATTTCCTCACAAGGCCTCTCGTCAGGAGGCAGGCTGCCAGCGCGGCGCCCGCCCGCCCGCCCGCCCAGCGCGGCCTCCCCTCACCTGCGCCAAGCCGCCCAGCGCGGTCGGGAGCGGGAAGGCGGAGTGTCGGTTGCTTGGCCGTGCCTTTCCCCCACAGAAAGTGGAAAACTAGGTCAAGCGCTGGAGGAGCTGTACAAAGGCGGTCGCCGTGCCAGGGAGAAAGGCAGGCTCCCGCGACGAGCCGCGGCTGGCGAACCATGTGAGAGGGGAAGAGGAAACCTGAGAGGAGCGAGGAGACGACCCGGGGATTGTCAGTCCGTCCCGGGGGGCGGGCAGCTACGAGGTGACACCGAGAAAGTGGAAACATGCGGTGCCATTTTTTATTCAGATTAATGCTTCTGATGGCAAACCCCGATTGAAACGGGCAGGGATTCAGGGGAGAACAGTAAACACGTAAAGTAGAGACCGCTTTGATAAATTAGATTTTTTTTCCTTCAGATTTGCTAGGCCTGGAGGATTTCACACTAGAGTGAGAAGTTGATTAAGGCAACGTTAGAGGTGTGAGCAATCGTCACTGAGAGCTCACAAAGACAACTGAGATTTCAGGAGAGAGGGAAAGGAAAAACACACCACATATAATTCAAAAGGGGGGAATAGGTAGAGCCAAGCACTGTCAATCATTCCAGCCTCTATTCCCAGAAAAGTATTGAGGCAAATAATCACACATCTTTAAGTACATGGGAGCTAATGAAGTGATAAGTTACAGCCAACACGGATTTGTCAAGAAAATCATATCAAGCCAAACTCGTTCCATGCTATACAGTATAACGTGCCTTGGATGGGAGCAGTGGTAGATGTGTTATGGCATGACTTAAGTAAGGCATTTGACACCATCTCAGAGAACTCGTAATTGAGCAAGCAAAAGATACGTAATAATGAAATGACCTCACAGTGATGCAAAACTACATCAGCAATGCTTCACTGTGAAAAATAGCAGGACATATAGCAAATATGTTTCCTTAGAGGTGGGCACATCCTGAGTTTGGTACCAAGTCTAATTCTGTGAATGACAGACTACAGTTTACATGTCCTGCAATGCCAAACTGGCAGGGCTGGAAGCATGCTGCAGGACAAGAAAATAATTCAAAATGTTCTTGACAAACTGGTTGCACAAATAGGATGCAACTCAATAAATAGAGGTGCCAACTTCAACATTTAAGTAGGAAAATAACAATTGCACAGTTACAAGACTGGAAACAGATGAATAAACACCAGGTCTTCAGAAAAGGGGTTGGGGATCAGAGTAGATCACAAACTGAACATGCGTCAACAATGTCACACCATTGTGAAAAAAAGCTGCAGTACAGAGAGATGTGTAAACAGAACTGTCATATCTAGGACATACAAAGAAATTCTCATATTTAATACCAGTGAAGCATCAGCTGTAATACTGCATTCAGATTTGGGCTCTGCATTTCAGGAAAAAAATATTTTTAAAAAGTCCAATAAAAGGGAATACAGGGAAGAGCCAAAAAAAAAAATCAAAATTTTTAAAAGACATGACTAACTGAAAACAGGAAAGCTTGAGATATTTTAGTCTATAGAAGAAAATACTATGGGGAGAAAAATACATTTTTCACTAAATCCACTGCAGAGAGGGCAAAAATTAACCATTTTAAACTGTACAGAAAGAAATTTAGGTTAGACATTAGCAAAAGTTTTACTATGATATCGATAAACAAAACTGGCATATATTCTCTAGAGGGTTCTGCAAACTTTATTAATATTTTTTAAGACTAAGTTAAATATCCATAAAAAAAGACGAGAAGCATTTGACTATGCTGTGAAGTAATGGAGTCATACGAGGCAATCATTGTTTTCAGCATCTTTTCATATAACTGCAGTCACTATCCAGATTATCTGTTCTGATCCTATTTTTTTTTTCTGATAGAAATGAATCCCAGAGACATTTAAGCATTTAATGTGCTGGTGTGATCTTATGTACAGGTGTAGATACCTCCTTCGGGAGCCTTTGTCACGTTATAATCTGTATAGCTATGTGGCAACATATGTCACATGTTCAGCTAATTTGCTAATTTATAAACTTTATATATCACTATAAATTCCACATTTAAAAATAATGTGTTTGTTAGTGCTCATGTAACTAGTGTGAATTAAGGCTTTTGCTTTTCTTTGTTTTTTTCATGGTACCAGAGATTAATTTTCCCCAGAATCCATTAAATTTTGGGGTTTCTCTGAGCTTGCCAGTTAGAAGGTGGCAGTGTGAGTGGTTTATGTTATGGGACTGAGACCCACCAAACTCATCTCATTAGAGATGACTAAAAGGCCATTAAATAGGCCGATTTTTAATCTCCACTGAGTTAGACTGAATTCAAACTGATAGCCCACAGGCAAAAGGCTATGAATATCATTAACAGTACCCTAAAGCACTCAGTCCCCTAATGAGTGCTAATGTTATTCTTCTGAGAATTAAGCTTGTTTTCTGAAAAGATAACATTTATAAAATCAAATTCTGATATTTTGGAGCATGTATGGACAGTCTTCCACTGCTCTTAAACACAAAAAAACAGTATTGTTCTCGTGCAATCCACGTATTTCTTCAAAGATTCCTGTCATATGTGCTTTACGCTAACCAAAATACAAACAATAAAAACACAAAAAGCAAATAGTAATACTACCCCATGCTTCTTGCTGAATATCATTTATTTTATTGTACCCAATTATTTTTAGATCATCACACTTACATATATTTTGTCCCCTAGCAGATAGTTTTTATGCAAAAGCAATTTTTGCTTTGATTCTGCAATTAATAGTTGAAGGAAAACATCAAATTCTATAAAAGCATTAACTTATAGAAGAAGATGCAGTGTTTTATTATATTTCATATCTATTTGTGAAGAAGTAAAATGGTTAGCATAAGGAAATCTACACTTCAGTTCTAATGCTGCCAAATCTCACAATTTTATTAAGAGTTTAAAGATACCTAGCACTTTATACCGTAACTTACTACTTGAGCTCAAAGGCCCAATTCCATAAGCAGTACTGGACTCTCTAAAAAATGCTTATGATCCACACAATCGGCGGATTCAAAGAAAAATCTACATTTGGCATGAATTTATGGGGCTCATACACAACATTTCGTCAAAGTGGCAGTGTGGTAAAAGGTTATGTCCAGTTGTGTCAGAACTCTTGATTCCACCACTTATAATATGTGAAAAGTAGTAGACAATCTTAAAGGATGCATGTTGGATTAAGAAGACTTGAGAAGTATACACAAAATGATGCAAAATGGGGATTGCACATGGGCATGAAATAGAAATTTTAGTACCAGCATCCAGTGAGGCACTCCAAGATCAGTGAAAGAAGATGTGTGGCCAGTAAAGGACTGTATGATCCAATTCTTGAAAATTAAGCCATTTATTGCACAGCTGCCTTTTTGTTTCCAGGAATTCTGGCTGTGTGCTGTATTATTTCTCCACCAATGCAGACGAGGCCTAATAATGGTTAAAACAGAATTTGAAAATCTCTTGAGAGAATGTTGCTACCTAGTTCCTCCTGGCCTTCAAAATGGTTATAAAAAGCTTAAACCAAGGCAGGCTCTTTCATGTTAGCAGCAAAATATGATTAACTGAAACCAATTTAGAAACTGTTTCTTCATATAAACATTTTTGTAGCTGAAGCTGCAGAGGGAGAGTTGGAGCAGGTCTAAGCTGAAGCATTTTGAATGAAAGAAGATTGCAAATGCCTCCTTGTAACACACATAGCAAAATCCCAAATGCCTGGAGGGGAAAACTTTTTAATGATAATTTCTTACATTTATATAGCACCTTTTATTCCCTAGGACCCCAAGCACTTCATTAACTCTATGCAAAAAGCTTCACCATGGAAATATAGCCACTATATGCATCGTTCTTTGAAAATTTCATTTTCAGTTGACACATTTCTTTCAACAACAAAGTATTCTGCTTATCCTGTATATAGCAACCAAAACAACAACAGATAAAAGATAAAATTATATAGTTTTGGGTTGCAGAACAATTTAAGGCTGTATGATTTTCAAAATAGTAATGCACTCATGTAATGGATACATTGCATTTATACCATCCATTTTCCCTCTCCATTTACTACTTTGATCTCATCTTTATACCATAGCCTTTGGTAGAAAATTTTGTCTTCCATAACATTTTCAAAATTGAAATGATCCTTGATGTCTGAATTTCAGACAAAAATGAGGTTTATAGGAAAAAGTATCATCTTTTAATAGAGCCACTATTCTAAATTGAAAAAAGTAGAGTTTTTGACTACCCAAGACATAATGCTTTTTTTTTCAGCTAAGATGGCTATTCTAATAAAATATCTTGCCTTTACCTATAAAGTTTGTCTTGTCTTTGCCTTTGGAGCCTTGTAACTACAAAAACAAGGCTCCAGAAACATGATATGCGAGAGAGCTGTGTGTTACTGCTCAACTTCCCACAGAGGTTTTATTTTCATCCTACAGAGATGTTTCCAGTTTCTTGGCCTTTCTTACAAAGATACAGTACTCATTTCACCAATATCAACAAATTTAGGAACTCCATGTACTGGTTGTTTCAACAAATAGTAATTAACTATTTCCATTTAAATTTTAGAAGAACTAAATAACAATGAATTGGAGCAGTTTGATTTATTTCAACATTGTAAAAATTGAAAGAGGAAAAATTACTTTTCTTAACTTTTTTGTTGTTTAAGCTGTTTTGTTGGCTTGCTTGTTTCACAAATACAGTTGTCAACCTTAATTAAAGAGGATTATCTAGTCTTGTCTATTTTTCAGACAGAACAAAAAAATGTATTTTATTTATAACATAAATTTAGTCTCTGCTATAAATGAAGATATTCTAGTCATCTTTGTCAGTATCAATTAAACTTATAGAATTGCCAGTAAAACAGTAAGAGGGCAGTAGGAATGCATAGGTAAAATTAAAACCATTAGCCATTAAAACCTGTGTCTCTCTTAACAGTGGTCCCAAGGTAAGGTTAGTTCTGAAAGAAAATAATTTTCAACAGAAGGAGACTCTACCAAGGGCCATATTACTGCTGGCCACTGTTCATTGCCTTTAGAAGGGTTTTAAATCTCCCAACCGGGAACAGATTTCCCACATCCCACAACAAGGACAACTGACACCCTCTCCTCCCGTTGGGAGGCCGCTGCAGGCCCCCGTAGGAAGACAGGGTGCCTGCTGCCCAGACCTGCTCCACTTGGCCAGGCCCACGCTGGCGGTGACAGACCAGCTTTTGTCAGAAGGGCAGCAGCTCCCTCCCCAGCCTCCCACAGTTGTCTCCTGTTTTCAGTCTCACCACTAAGGAGTGTTATTGTCCCCTGCCACTGCTCAGAGAGGAGCAGCTGCCGGGGAGCCCTGTCTGCCTGGCACACGAGCCACCGTTCTTAGGGGCTCCTCAGATACCACCATAATAAACAATATCAATTAACAAATCCTGGATTAATTTTCAATAGTAATTAATGAACCTTGGTCTTTATGCTTATTTTCTTTGATCTCGCGTTATTCTAATTCATCCCACATGAAAAAGATGATAGTTAAGCCTACATCTTTGTTCCCTTCAAGAGGATCTGACATCTCTCTTCTCATGTCTGAGTTACTGAGCTCAAGTCTGGCAGAATTCAAAGATCACAAGAAAGCAGATTAGCGTAGGAAAATACCACCATGTATTATAGCACTGACCTTCTTAAAAACAACAATGTATTGCCTTGGAGGGTTGCCATGTGCATCACGCACAGGAAGTATTAATATATGAAAATATGCTATGAGCAGCAAAACCATAACAAATTTCTTCCTGAGTCTGTTGATGAATTGTAATTTAGTGGGAGAGGAAGAAAGCTATGGCAATAAACGGGCCTTCAATAGATGACAGAAAGGACCTAGATATAATAGGTATAAATTATCACAGCTCTGCTTAACTCACTCCGACGATTCAGTTCACATTACAGTGCTGAAATCACACACAGAGAGAAGACAGAGAGAGGCATTTCAAGTTCCCCGTTTCAGGTGCCTGCAGCACGTATAAGAGATCTGAGCAATGTTAATGTGGGGAATTAGGGACAATAATCCTTTCAGGCACACTCCATCTCCAAATTTGTGACTTCTACATGCCCCAGTGATGGACACAGGTAGCACAACATCGGGAAAGTCACTTCCCTCAGCCAAACACCGTTTCAACATCCTCACAAAAAGGAGGAGGTTTTGCCAGCCAACCCCCACCATTTCTGTACTTCACAGTCATCTGGCCAGATGGAAGCCAAGACAAAAGTCCAAGTGAAGACATCTTCACAAAAACCTTTGCCTTTAGAAGCGAGTGCCATATGTTTTAGCAGCACTTGAAAAAGGAACAGCATCTCTCAGTTGTCAACGTCATTGCCAGTGTATAACTACACACCAGGCAGGATTTTAAACCACCACCTTCTCCCCACAACTTCCTACTGTTCTGCCCAGTAGGCAATTGCTATGTCAGCAATTGTGATTTCTTTCATTAAGTCGGATGGACACACACCCTCTTGTCCTTATGCTTGAAACAAACAATTATGTAAATCTTTATTATTGTTTGTTTGTAAAGCACCAGAGGTTTGTGTGCAGGAAAATATAATAATCATATTTAAAGAAGAAGTAAAGAAATCAAAAAAACACTTTATTACTATTAATGTGGAAGTACTGAGGAGCTTATTTTGTGTTTAGGTAAGATCACATCAGCAGAAAGTCTGTTTGATATGCCATACCTTCTGTTTGTTTCTTAATTGTAAAGAGTTTGGTTTTGATCAAGACAATTAATTATGAATATAGCTGAGTTTTCTAACATCAGAGATAAAGCTTTAAAAAAACTACAAAAGCTTTTTTACAGTATATTGTATAGTATAGATAAATATATATCTTCAGGGCATGAAAACAGACATCCTTGTAATTGAATCCTGAAAAGGAGGGGAAAAAAAACTGTATAAAACTGTGATAGTTTTACACACTCTTAAGAGTTAAAAGGCAATTTTGAAAAATTACTTAGCAGATTCTGTGGTTGTACAGGATCAGTATACAGCATGGTGGGTTGACAAAAGTGAACAGAGCTGTTAAAATTTCAGGTTATTACAATGCGAGTTTGTTACCCAATAACTTTTTTCTTTCCAACCTCCCTGCCGGTCCCTCTCTATGCCAACAGAGAAGCATCTCCCAGCTTCTCACCTTGGCCAACATCCATTACCACTCATCTGCCAAAAAGTATCTTCAGTGCAATGATCAAAGCTATATTAAAACTTTTGCTTCTCTCTTGTTCATCCTGTATTTCCAGATCACATCCCGCCTAAACTCTCAGATGGATTACTTTGAACAGCAGTTCATTTGCCATTATCCTGGTTCAGGAAATACTGTCTTGGGTTTGGGATTTGCAGGACGGTCTTGTATTCTAACACTACTGCTTTTAGTGTGATGCTCATAGGAACATAAAATGTCTCATTATAAGCTCAGTGAAATAGCTGCAAAGACTTCAATCAGCTTTCAACCAGGCTCAAAGAAAGAAAATTCTAGCACTAATTTTCCAAGTAATAGAAATCTACATACCTAAAATAACCATAAAATAGTTATTTTACTGAAATAATAATATATAATAATAAATATGTACTCAGCATGCATCCTGGAATGCATGCTGAGTAGATGTTTCTCAACAAAAGAAAGAAGGAAGAAACATAGAAGAACAGTAATACTCACTTTTAAAACCTGTCCCAGTTTCACAGCTCTTGGCTCTGGTTTCCAGCAATGTGCTCATAGGTCAATGTGTGGAAATGGACTCAGGTAAGGCTTTGGAAGTGTATTTTTAGTTAGACCATGCAGATAATTCATAGAGTAAAAACGGGGTACCTGTAAAAGCAGAAATAGTCAGCAGAGTAGTTTCATTTTGGGAATATCAGCAAAAGAAGTATGTCTGAACACTCTCAGGAAGCACTCACATCTACCTACTAGGGTATCAGATGTGTCTCTCTAATTCCATCCCAAGCATATTAAAATGCCTTTTTAAGAAGTTATGTGCGAATTGTCATTCAAATATCCCTCCGGCTTTGAGTTACAATGTTTATATTCTGCTTTAAGACAGCTGAACAGCTTTTACTTCCTCTGTGCAAAAGAGAATCCTGATTTTGAATCTTAACAGGAGCCAGATAATGGTGGTTTAATATTTCATGTAGACGTCTTAATCAGCAAGTCATTTAACCCAATCAATGTAAGGCTGAGAGTACTTTTTAAAGTATCCCATTTACAAATAAGCAATAACCATGTTTTTGTCACATTTTATCAATTATGCTTTTGAAAAGAGAAGGGTGTCATCACATTTGTGATAGTACATTAGGAAGCACAGCTTTTCACAATGACTGTTAAAATGGCACATGCTGAGGAAAACAGTGCTTATTAGGATTAATTTAAGACAATGGGAACTCACTAAGCATGACTCGTATACAATCACTCCCATCATTAATGCATTATAGCTTATCTCATCCTTTAAAAAGAAATAATTACATATTGAGAATTCTTTTTTTTTTTCCTGACAGAGCTGACAGAATTTAAGGTCCAGGTCCAAGGAAGGAGAGCAGTGGCTCGAGGCGTGCAGCTCTCCAGTCCTGCAGCCGGACAGCGCAATAGGCAGTCCAGGCCAGCAAGGGCTATGAGGAACAGTGACAGCCCGTCCTTTCAGGAGTTTCAAGTGGTAGGCTGTGGAAAATTAATGATGCCTGACTGTCAAAGCTTGTGTTGATCAAACAGCTCTCCAGCACACTGAGAGCAGAGAGGCTGAAAACACCATCTGAGAGAACATACTGCTTTAGCTGCATAGGACAGGAGATCACAGTGCTCCACAGGTAGCTCAGGGGCTGATACCTGAAGTTAGCAAGCAGACAGGGTGTGAAATGATGGTGAACCTTCAGGACATGGAACCACCATTTTTAATCCCAGGAGTATGTTGGCCTTGGCCCTTTTATATTCCTCCTGCTGAAATGGGTCACTGTAAAGTACAGTTTGGGCGGAACAGCTAGTAGAAGAGCCCTCGAATGCAGAGACGCTGGGAATCAAGGTATCTGCACAGGGGCTGCCCCTGCATGCTGCGTTAGGTCTCCAGGTCTCTCAGGCATATCTGCATGGCAAAGCAAATGAGGCACATCTGCCCCACAACATCAGCAGAACACCATGTGAGGCCTTTCTAGTACTCATGTGACATCAGCACATTTGTCCCACATACAATGCACAACCTACACACTCTTACCTTTATATAGAAAGCCCCACCAATCACCACCCTTCTAGTCTTCCTGCAGCAGCGTGCTGATCACAGAATCACAGAATGATATGGGGTTGGAAGGGACCTCTGGAAATGTAGTCCAACACCCCTGCCAAAGCAGGTCCACCTAGAGCAGGTTGCACAGGAACATATCCAGGCGGGTTTTGAATGTCTCCGGAGATGGAGACTCCACCACCTCTCTGGGCAGCCTGTTCCAGTGCTCTGCCACTCCCAAACTAAAGAAGTTCCTCCTCATGTTTAGATGGAACTTGTTACGTTCAAGTTTGTGCCCACTACCTCTTGTCCTGTCACTGGGCACCACTGAAGAAAGACTGGTCCCATCCTCTTGACACCCACCCTTTAAGTATTTATAGGCATTGATCCCTTCCCTGGGATAGCCAGCACCTCTCTGGTCTCTCAGTCCATTCTGGGATGATCCACTCAGAAACAGACTCTGTAGTGTTGTCCTTTAGCTTTGCAGACAATACAGAGAAGGGTGTCACTTTTCCTTCTGGGAAGGAAGGTGGCTGCTCCTCCTTTGGGTTAACAGAAGCAAGAAAGGCTTAGCTTGTAGCTGTGGCCTCCCAAGTGTGGAGGAAGACTGGCTGTGAGAAGGCCCAAGTGTTTGCAGATGGCATCCCAGGGCCAGGTGGAGGGGGCAGGGCTGGGGAGATGATGAGAACACGTCACTGTAAACCAAAGGGCTGCATGGCCAGATGGTGCTGAACAGGTCTGGGCAGGTATGGCACGCATACAGGTGTAGAGCTGCAGTGTGAGGGCCAAGCCATATGGCTCTGTTGGACAGGTATGGGGGTGCCCCAGGGAAAGACAGTGAGGTGTGGAGATGATCCAGACTATATGTGTGTGTAGGGGGAAACAGAGAAGGTTTCTGAGGAATTTCCCCCCGGCATCCGAGTCGGGGCCCTCCCAGGGAGCCCCAGAAGACTCATGATGCTCAGGCAATAGAGCCTTAAATGGTATCACAGAAGCACTTCTACTGGACAGAAGGCCAAAGCTAGCTGGCCTCCCTACACTTGGCAGTTCTTCTGTTCTGAGTGGTATTTTACTCGCAGGGAGGCTGACTGAACAAATCCCACTTCCCAGTAAGAGTAGGAAAATTAAATGGCTGAGGGAGTTCCCCACTGCTTATTTGGAAGTGCCATGTGAGTGATCACCTGTGCATCTAAAAGGAAAAATAACCTAATAGAAAATGTAGTATGTATCAATGTCACCTGCAATGCATCCTAACCATGGGATCCTTTCTTCCAAAAGTCCAAAAGTTATGTGGCTTTCAAAAATATGCCTTTGAGGCAGTGAATGAAAAAAATCTCAAGTCCTGTGTTTCATTTAATTTAGAAATTACAGATTTTTTCTTTTTTTTTTTTTTTTTTTTTTACACTAGGCTGGGTTTGAAAAGAGACTATGGAAATAGGAACTATCATGAAAGAGCTTGTACAAGAATCCAAAATTTCTCCTTATTTTTAATTTTACTTCAATGTAACTGTAACTGTAAGAGGGCTTGCTTGGTCCACATTTGATCATTCTCTTCTAGAGCCCAGGAGACTTACAGAAGGAGAGCCTGTGCTTTACATTCTGCTTTATGGGAATATTATTTCAACTTTCATTTTACTACTATTTAAAAGCACTAGAAGTTCCTGCAGCTGTTGGTCACATAATAACAGACAGATTCTAATTTCTCATGCATGGCACCCAGCATGGTGTATCAGAAAAAAGGCCCCAAACCTGCTCCTGCATTCTAATAAGTGTGTGTGTCACTTTGTAGGAGATCAGAATCCTGTCCAAATTCTGCATAGTCTAATAGAACAACAGTTGCCAAATGACAAAACCTATCAGAAGAAACAGAGTAAAAAGGCATGTCTCTGTTTCTGATCTTCACAGCTTCAGTACTGGCAAGAGGAATGTCAAGGTTTCCAAAATAAAGCCAGTTAACCACTGTAACTGCTATTAAATATAAACAAGGACATAAAAATAGAGACATTGGAAGCCAGGATATGGACATTTGAAACAGTAGCTATGTATACAATTACAGTTTTGTTAACATCCTCTGCTCCTGGGGCTGTGCAGCTCCACTGGCTGGGGGTGTGCAGGGAACAGAGGCAGAGACCTCTGGGGCCTGTCGCATCTAACCAGCAACGGGGAATCCCAAAAGCAAAGGGGCTGTGAGTCATGCTGTGGTGTGGTGGGAGAAGAAAAGGGACTGCAGAGAGGTGCAGCTTCTTCCCCTTTTACTGTCATGCAGGACACACTTCACAAGGAAGCAGCAAGAGTACCTTCACTGTCCGTCTCCCCAATAACTCTCTTCGTGTTAGTAAAGGCAAGCAAGCTAAACTCATCTCAGCAGCTAGTTGTTTTAAAGGCTCCTAGCCAGAAAAGAATGGATTGGATCTGTTCTGCCACCGTGGCAATAAGACAGCATGCACTGGCATCTAAACCAGGTAAAATCACTTGGAAGATAATATAAAAATGAGAACTTAATGGGCATTAGTTAGTGTGTTAAAATTATCACCATTATTCTTACATAGACACAGCTGTTGAATAAATGCACTGCTCAGCATTGATCATCCATATGACATGGTAAATGAAGATGGCATATTCCTAAGTAAGAATTATGGTCTTGTCTGTACACAAAAACTGCATCCATTTAATTTAATCAGTACAGAAATGGATGCAGCACAGCCAACACAGACAAAACACAGCGGGTAAAATGACATTGTATGCATCTATTCAGGACTTAGAATTTTACCAGCTTTGTTTTCTGCAGGTACAATGCTGGCATTTTTTATCTGAGCAAAACATATAATGATGAAGATTCTGGATGTGAGGAAGAAGGAGAACAAGACTGTGATCCGCAACCTGCTGGAGTCCATGCTGGTCTTTCAGGGAACAATCCAAACAGGATTGTTCATCTGCAGAATTGCACTGAACTGCTGTCTGAGACGTGGCCATTATTGGACTATTCCTGGTGCTTCAGTTACACAAAAGAAGTACACTAAAATAATTAATTGATGCCATTAAACTACTGTGGTGTTGAACATATATTGCAGTTGAACATAATGAATGTTGACAATTCATTATTTCAGGTTTTATGACAATACCTCTGTGATAAATATTTCTACAAAGTCTAAAAGTCAGATATAAGAAGAAGTCTGCACACTGTAAACTGCCACAAAACTGAAGACTTGTCAAAATAAAATGAGCTATAGAAACAATAATACTCAGGCAACGTCACTCTCATTAAACACCTAATGATGCCACAGGCATATTAGAGGGGAAATGCTCATGAGGCTCATGAGGAATTAGGAGAAAAAAAAATAAATAAAAACCCTGCCCCTAAAACCGCTTGCCAAGCTGTTTGTACATTCTGCCGCAGGCAGTTTCTTGAAAAAGATGGAGACGTGAATGGAGACAGTCAGTGACTATTAGATGCTGATGATGGTGAGGGCAAGCAGGAGAACTGATGCTAGAGATTAAGGGCTGCATTTTGCTTTCAGTTATGTCTCACATGTCTCAACATTTCATAGTATTAAAATGAATGTGTTACATAAGGCATTTCTCCTGTCTACGCCGCTCAGCAGCCATATTCTCCTTTCTGGTATGGATTGTCTTGGGAAACTTGCCAAGCTGTGACAGAGTAGTGCATAAAAGGAAATCATGCTCATAAGCTGGCGGTGGGGAGAGCTGCAGGTGAACAGATTCAGCGCAGCAACAATATAGAGTCTCCTGTCCCAAAACCTCAGGGTTTAAATGAAATGGGAGCCACAACACTTCTTTAAAAAAACACATAGGGCTGCCAGAGACCCCAAACCACCCCATTCATTTGCTCCAGGGAGGGTGTGAGCACAGTGCAGTAGAATTGCTCAACACTGCACTGGCTGCTGCTTTAGCAGATATGAAAAACAAACAAGTATTTCCTCTTAAGATGCTAGAAAAGCCCCATCCAGTTTTGGATCCCATTCCTGCCAGATGG
The DNA here is from genome assembly GCA_028565335.1 of Limnodromus scolopaceus. Taxonomy (NCBI): domain Eukaryota; kingdom Metazoa; phylum Chordata; class Aves; order Charadriiformes; family Scolopacidae; genus Limnodromus; species Limnodromus scolopaceus. The sequence continues at coordinate 16,510,339 of JAOXNO010000004.1, read as the reverse complement.
TGAACACCTCCTTTACATTTAGGAAGGATCTGGACCTTTTAATTAAAGACAGAGGGAAATGAGGGTGGACACAGCTTCATGTAGGAGTAAGCTACTACCTGCCTGCCAGGACCTGCTGGCATTTCCTATAGAATTCGGTGAATGCACTTATTGTTGTTAATATTCATTATTTTATTTATTAATAGCCAACCTCTCAGGTAGTTGTTGGCTTTTCATCTCTAGACATCAAAGTGCTTTACAAAGGAGATCATTATCAACAAAGGAACACAGACATCTACATTTGGGCTTTGGCACACAAAGAGCACCTCAGTTCACCTGTAAAGTGGAGTTGCCAGTTGAGCTTTACTCTGGCCACCTGCCCTGGAAACACTCTCCAAATCTTAAATGACTGGGGGCAGGGGGAGGGATTTTCAGCTGAAGTTCAGTAACACAAACATCTAGAGAGGATTAGGCAATCCTGCACAATGCTGCGCCTGATTGGAAGAAGTGGAGGTCAAGAAGACTCTCAGCTTGAAGTCTACAACATTGCAGCAACCTCCAGGCATCTCCAGATCAGACCAGGATTCATTACTACAAGGTACTGCTGTGGATTACAGCACTGAGCACTTCTAATTGCTCCATCCCTGAAGACAAGATTTACTGTCCTTTCAGCATTTTCAGTTGTTATAGTAAAAGACAGGTGAAGAAATGTGCTTTGGCTGATAAACTTTTTGGCAGTTTTGCACTGCACACAGACTAGGATTTTTCATCTTAATGACCTGCAGCTGAAACAGATGCTTTGCTTTAGTGTTTTAAAGCAGTTCACAAAACTTAACACTAATTTATTCTTTCACAGTGAAGGAAAAAAAAAAAAAAAAAAGACGTCTGATATCGTTACTCACATAACAGAACAATGTGAAAAATGGAAACAGATGTTTCTCATTTAAGCATGAATAAGAAGGAAGTGAAAGAAAAAAGATGATGTAGTAGTAGTAGTGATTAAGAGAAATATGATGGCTTGGTTAAGTCAAGACAATTTCTTATGGATCTCCAGTCAGTACTGAAAGATCTAACAACTTGGTCCCTAATTCAGCAAGCACGTGGAAGTGCTTAACTCCAGCTGTGAAGGTTGTCTCACATGCTTCATTTATAATATTTTTAAAAGCTGTACAGCCAAATGAATGCTTTACAATTAGGAGTTGAGGGATCAACGGCATTGTTCCTGTATACAGTAAAGCACTGACTCTTTTCAAAAACTACAGACATCTAAATTTGAATATGAGAATAGAAATAAAGTCAAACTGAAAATACCTTGTTTCCTGAAACACAAAGAAGTGCTTTGATTTTACTGCAGCACAGACAGAGCATTGTGAGACCCAGAAGCAGCAACCAGGGACCTATTATGTGCTCCCAACTGAGAGCTCCAACTTCCCCCAAGCGGTATGGCACCTGGCAGGAGGCACCTCCTCAACTTTGGCAACCACCTCTCACCTCTCCCTGTCCCAGCAGAAGGAAAGGTCCAACTCCAGTTGCAGGACCTTTCCCAGTAAAAATATTTCAGAAACCTCAAGAGCCGTGGGTTTCACTGAGGGAAACACAACCGTTTACCAATCCACCACCAAGAACAAAATGACTTTCTAGGAAGTGAAATGAACCTGGGGAAGGGGTGTTACATAATGCATCCCAATATTTCTGTGTCTGGTGCGCTCCGGGTGCAGAGCAAAGGATCCACTTTTCATTGTTGGTACTGCTTTATCTCTTAAGCCTGCCTTGGAACGTGAAGGATCCAAGCAGGCCAGTGCAGACCATCAACCTTAGACAAGATCGTTCCCATTCTTCCTTCTCTCCCTCCCTGCCTTCCTCCCTCCAGAGTACAGCCTGGGCCAGAAGACCTGTCCTTGCTCCAGAGCCACCCCCTACAGCTTCCACAGGCCTCCAAGGTGCCCTGGGGCTCACCTTTGTGGAAGGCTGGGAAGCCCTACCCTGCCAATGCTCGAAGGCAGGAGACAGGTGCAGAGATATTCCCCACCACAGGAGAATCCTCCTGCAATTCCATCTCACCAAGAACCTCCCCAGACAGTTTTTACTCTTTGTCACCCCTGAGAAAATGATGCTCTCAGCTTCACTGAACTACTTTTGGTCCATCTGCACCTGCATGTTCTGCCCTTTCCAGGGCAACCTAGCCTCAAGTGGTAGAAGTGCAGCTACTCCGGATGTTCCCAACAAGGAGGAAAGGCAAAAGAAATGTTCAGATTCCCTATGGATTATAGCACTGTTTTAAAAAAAAGAAAATCCTTTGTTTTCAGACTGTACTACTCTATCAGGAATCACTGGGTAGAAATATAGAGCAGTATAAAATTCCTTTTGCAGGCAAATTCTTAGAAGGAAAAATTGAAAACTAAGATTCAAATCCTCTTGTTTGAGTATGAAGGACAATACTTCAGTTCTAGGAAACTGTCACTTTCCACTCAGCATTTTTAACAAGAAAATAATGTTTCTGAAATTGTCACTGATTTCAGCCATAGTTGTTGAGAGAGATTTGGCCCTGTATGCAGTCCACAGACTGTGCATGCAGAATTAATAATCTCGTTAACATTACTATATGCAAATGTTCCCAGGATGCAAAAAGAGATTTGTATTTCAGATTAATATTTTATGGGAATTTTGTGTGTACATGATAAATGAATAAATGGAGGGACACAAGGGGACATGCAGAACATGTGCATCATGTGTGAGAACTGCATTAATTCTTAAATGTTTGCAATGGCCACAAGATGGTTAAGGAACAAAAAGATTTATTATTGTAATTACATAGGAGGAGATAATAAGAGAAGAAAAATGAGAGATCAAGGGAGCCGTTTCATGTTACAGTTTCTCCAGCTGCAGAGCTGGCTTGAGAGGTTCTCCAAACCCTCCTGCCCCCATCCTTTCCACCCTATGCGCCTTCCCCTGGCTGCAGATTACCATCCCTTTAATTCTGCCAATTCAACCATTTGCATGTTCAAGCCTTAAACCAGCTCTTAATTACAACATGGAATCACACCCTTAGTCTACTTGGTCTCTCATTCATTTTCAGCTGCTATATAACGACGGGCAATACCATATAAAATCTCAGCTCTAATAACAGTGCTGTGGATACGAAAAAAAAGAGGCACATTAGAGAGACCGAGAACAGGTCTCAGAATTTGGGGGTTAAAAAGGAGAGTTATTTTTGAAGAGAAGCACCCCTGGCTCCCCACTGTTTCAGCTTCTGGGTCACCCCTTTCTCCATCTCTCCAGTTGTCCTTATTCCATTGAAGTTTTATTGCTACTCTTGCCAGGAATGACATGAAGCTCTCTCACGCTTTAACTATAAGAAATGTAAAATTGTATTTGTCCAAAAACCTACATGAGTGAAAGAAGATCCCTGAGGGGATATTATTAACTGCCTGCTACTTATCGTTGATGGTTATTCTCTGAGACAACTCTCCTGTTTAATCTTTATGCTCTCAACAATAACCCTTCTCTCTTTTTGATCAAGTGTTTAATTTTCTTGAAAGATTTTCTCCGACTTTAGTTATTATTGAAGGGGATTTTAATTTTACCCCAACTCTTTAATGGCTAAATCTTGCATATCCACTATTTCAAATAGGGGTATTTCAGTTACTCTAAGTAAATAGTTCAAGGATTTGGTCTTGATAGGTAGCTGGAAAATTTCAAATCAAAACAAAATTGAAATTGCAGTTTCTTTTCCACTTCAGAATAGAGTTTTTAGTCTCCCTGAGTGACCTGTCAGTCTATTGGAATAAGAAATGGATACTGCTAGACTGCTACAGAGCATACTCCCATGTCAGCAGAGTTTCATCAGCATGAGTGGCAGCCCTGTATGGGAAATCAGTTAGCTGGTTATTTCATCTGCAGCTGATCAAAGATAAACAAGATAAAAAAGACAAACAACGGGAAGTGGTGATGTAGAATGTATTCTTACTTTCCTAGTCTCCACAGGCAATATTATTGCTAAATTTCCTCTAATTGTTTACAGTAGAATTTTAAAGCATAATAGGAGAAAAAAATAAAGAAAAACCCAATAGAGGTTCAGCAGAGAGCAAAGCCCAGAAACCCTTGAAACCTGCTTGCTTTCTCTTCTCACAATCATCCTCAATCCTTCCCCGCTGTCACTGCATCTCCACAGCCCAGTGGAAGACCAGATCATGGGTAAATATCTAATAATATAATAGTTACATTTTGGGCAGCCTATAGAGCAGGGAAAGATTGCACCATAGGACTGAGAGGTCTTTTGGGCAGGCTTGTTTTGTTTTGTCGTACTGGGCACTCCTGTTTCCAATGACCTTGTTGTCCACGATAATTACAACAGTTTACAACAGTCTCATGTTCCTGGAGCCAATAATTCATTAAATTGGGCCCATGATTTTGCAATTCTAGTCTGTATTCCAAATATTGCCTTATTGTCTTTGCTTCTCCAATCTGAACATGTGTGAGTGGAAGCAGAGAGTACTGGTCTGCTCCCTCTACTTTCCTGGTTCCCAGGTTCAAAATGGGAGCTCAGCATATTTTCCTTACAGCCTGAAGCAAGATGGTTGTTCACTCATCTTCCTCGCCCCTTTTCCTCAATAACCCATCCTCACGGCTACCCTCCCTCCCAGCATGGGCCTGCTCACAGGATGCAATCAAGAGAGCTGCGTAGGACACTGCTGCTCCATGACCAGAAATTCAGGTGAAGAAAAGACTCGAGTCAAAGTGAGCAGAGCCACATGCCAAGTTACCAGACACTAGAATATTCAAATCTAAATCTATACATCTGAGCCTTAAGTTTCCCCATCTGTAAAAACAATGCTGAAATACTTCCCTATTTCACAAGAAAGTTGCTAGGGTTAATAAATTAATTAATGCTTACATAATATCATATTGTCAGAAAAATATTTTCCCTAAATCAACATGTTTTCAAATATTTCAGTTGATGACAGAAATTGATTTTACAAACAGGTACAACACAGACTATAAATGGCAGCTAATAACCTCAAGATGATACCCTTAAGATTAATCTAATACTGCAAAATCTTTCAGAGTGAGTATTTATTTCCCCTGTTGCATTTCTGTTGAGGCAGTTGGACTCAGCAGCCCCATTTGCTTTCTCAGCATCTGATGCCAGAGTACACAACAGTACGGGTGGAAAGAACGCAGCAAGAGAGATATGTAATCACCAAAGAAATGGAGCAACAGACTTAAAAAGAGCATGATTCTCACAGCAGGTCAGCTGAAGTGGCAGCTGTGCATTTCTGGGCTAGTACCAAGTGTCCACTACCACCTTACAAGAGCTTTTGTGGCTTTAGATTTTAACCCCGTTAACTGAAATACATAAATATTTTCTTAACAGTACAATTGCTTTTCAGGAAGTACTAGTTCAGCCCTAGCACAGGACAAACTTTCTCCAATACTTCATTTTTCTAATCTCCAGGGCTCAAACAAGAGCTGTGTGGAGAATCTTTGTGCATTGCCCTTCACTCTTGCATTCAAATCTTCCCTGCTTAATGAGCCATGGGCTGTTGCTCTGAAACAGAGGACATTAACAGTTCAGAAAAAATAAACCCCTGCAGATTAATCACCTGGCTTCTTCATGGGCCCAATTCCAATCAGCAGACAGTGTGAAAGCAGAATATCTCTGTATACACTGCCTGACTGATAAGCGTATTAGCTGATCGCTACGCCTGGCTTTGACAAGCATACAGCATACGAGTCTTATTTCGTTGCTTATTTCAAATGAATACCAGAGGTCTCCAAATGTCACTATATTCACAGAAACTAACAACTGTGCAGCCATTACATGATTCTCTTAGCATTCCTCCCTTCCCTGTGCCAGTGAAATAATATCTATTTCATGCTTCTTGATTTTTAAAATGAATGTTTTATTGTTTTCTGAACAGCACTTAACTGCTAGGTATCACTTCTGAGTCCACCATGCAGTAATACTTGCGAAGCCAAGGATCTCAACTCATCTTGAGAACTACACTTCGCTAAAAACTAGCAACCGACTACTAGCGGTTTACCAAGGAGCAGGAATACCATTAACTTTATTGTTAATGCTTAGCCTGACCACTCCATTTTAGTACAGGAAGGATAGTATGAAAAGGAAACAAGGTTAAGTGTTGGCCAAAAGGATGGCAAACCCATCAAAAGCCCTTTGTCAAACCTTGAAGGTAGCATAGGCAGGACACAGTGCTTAATTTTCTGGAAACACAGAGAAAGAAAACAACCAGTTGTGGTGTCAGCATGATTACCCCCATCCCACAGCAAAGTAAGCTCAAAAAAGACAAATGGGATATGGCATTAAACAGTTAAACAGACCTGAACTGCTCCAATTTATGTAATGACAATACACTCCCATCACCATAACCCACCTCTTCACCCTTGCCCGCCCCAGCTCTCCATGGTTGGGAAGACTTTTTGAACAGAGTGATTCTAGCATAACATGAAGGAAATACCAGCTCTATCTTTTGATCATTTCTTATTCATCTCCTTTCTCTTGTTGGGTCAAATCTCAGTCTCACTGAACTCCTGATTTACCCTGTTAGCAGGTAACAGTGAACCTCCATCCTCATTTTCTTTCCTTCACGTATCTACTAGCTTGTTTCCTGTGTTTCCATTTTTATAGCCCTTACAGGCTACAGGAGCGTGTTGCTTTGATTGCCTTTACCTTAGCCTTCCTATAGGTCATGCAGGTCAGTGGCATACCTGGAATAAACTGGGACTGTTATTTCAACCGTCAGTCACGCCTCAGCTGGAAGGCAGTCCCGTTAGCAGGGAGACTGAAGTGCTGCAGAGCAAAGCAGAGGACAGTAATGTCTTTAATGCCAACTGTGTGCTTCAGCTCCCACCTGTTAACAGGTATCCATGGGCACCGCTGTTCCCCTGGCTCTGTTTCCCTTTGATCATGTTGTGTTGCCATTGGAGCATTTCAGTACACAGGGCCCAGGGCAGGGCGTATGTGCCTCTGTGCCCATGCACCACAGGCCAGATCCTCCACAGATTAAAAGTCAAAAACAGTTGTGGTGTTTTCCCAAGCTGAAGATTTGGCCGTATATTCTTAATGCTCCTCTGCCACTACGCCGGGCCTCATCAGGCAAGATGCTGAGCAGCATTTGATTAAGACCAGTGCGAATGGAGTACACACAGCTCCACAGATTACCCAGAAATGGTCCTTTACAAAGAGCCACCTGGATGCTACAAAAGACCCAGCTGCAGAGACACCATAAATACAATGGCACTTCAAAATGGATGTCTTTGTAGACCTTCAGCCTGTGCTGGGGTCGCAAGACCTGCATTTGGGCACTTTAATTCATCACTTCTTCAAAAAGGCAAAAATACTGCTGAGAGGGATGCAAACATGTTTGCTTTACGATGACGCAGAAAGACTCTGCCTGGAGTCTCCCAAACAAGCCTTCCCTTTCCTTCAGTGGCATGTGAACAGTGCACACTACATGCTTTAAATGGGATTTAAGTCACTTTTTTCATTGCTACTAGAGCAGGTACTCCTGGAGATAAAAGCAACTGTCTCAGAAGAGCCAGTATGACATCTGGTACACAGCACCAAAAATAAATCTTTAACTTCCTCTCATACCTGCCAAACCTGCTCCAAGGAAATAAACTTGGGAAATATTACAAATACACACTTCTCTCTGATTTCAAAGGAAGAACTGACCTATTTTTTCTTTGCCCATTTTAAACATTTCCTATGACAAGATCAGTTTGCTCAAACAATGGGTTATGTTTGGAATAACCACAATCATAAAAGAAAATTGCACGCATATGAAAAAGGCAAGTGGCCTGATGTTTGCATTGGAGGTAATTCACGCTAATACCGCTATTTATAGTGCGGCAGCACCTTAGGGACCCAGCCATGCTCAGCACACCTACTTGGTAAGCACTATAGAAACATGAAATCTGATAGTCTCTCCCCTGTAGTGCACTCATACTTGTGATTTATGGAAACTCGTTGTGTAATGCCATATAATTAGGGAGTGGCCCTTTGTTAAATTATCTTCTCTGGCCATATTTGTGTAGTAAGTATTTGCCATATCCTTTCAATAGCTGACCTGGCTTGCAAGAATACAAGAGGTTTGTGTATTGGCGAAGATGACCTACTTAAATCAGGAACAATTAAAGACCCAGTTCCTATTTACAAGCTTGACTAAGGAACCACACACAAAAAAAAAATCAAACTGAAGAAGCCAGGAAATGTTTCTCAGTGCTACAATTCTGGTCATATGGGAGGGTGTATGGGGGGAACAAAAAAGGAAGTGCTTGTGATTCATTATTAGCAATGTAAATAGGACACATTTGGAGGCTGTCACCATCCTGATCGCTCATCTGCTTTTATTAGTCCTCATTCTTTATTCTTATTGTCTTTGGTTTTCTGCGCTTGTCGTTAAAGTTAGTTATGTTATAGGCATCTGTTTAGCATATTCTATATGAAAATGCAAATGGAGATGAAAAACAGTAAAATAAATATATGCAGCTTCCATGTCACATATATATTTGACTATAGCACGTCAAATACAAAAGAATTGTTTATCATTTCAAAAGTCTGCTTGTATATTATGTGCATTACTCTTTTACCAGCAGATGGCAGTTTACCATTATTTTAAATAGGTTCTTTTGTTAATATCAGATGTTTTAAAGTTCTAAGTGGTTTGATAAAAACCCTTGAGCTCATTTCAAAGTTAATTTTTAATTCAATTTCCTTCTGCATCATCTCTTCTGGAAAAAGTAATCAGGACCAAGCTATTTGTTTCAGTTTACAGCCCTACTGTTGACCAAAGCTAAACATTATCTATTCAGTTACCTGACAGCAAGTTCACCCAGTACCAGTGGGTATTACATCTAGCCTCAAACACTCACTGCTGTTACCAGGCCCCTGAGACACACTTTATACTCCCTAACTCCCAGTCTCTGCTTGGGGAGTGGCACACAACATTATTAACTCTAGTAGCAGGGGCAAGATGAGGGATGTGATTGCGCAAAAGCGCCAGTGGTTTATTTACTGCTGCGTTGTTTGGACGCTGTCTGAATTTTAGGTGACAAAGAGTTAAAACTACCATCCAGGCAATGCTGTGCTGCAGCAGCAGCAGAGAAGGACCAAGGGCACAGGGAGTCTGTGCCAGGAGATGCAGCCCGCGGGGCACTTTCAGAAATAATGCTGCTACCCAAGGCCATCCTTTAACCCAGCCAGAGATGCAACCACGAGACCATTTCCCCTGGCCTAACACAAGGCTGAGAATAAGAGCTTTCCTAGCAAAAGAATCCAGAAGAGAGCACGAGGAAAATGAAAGGATGGGTCTGTCAGTCCAATGCTGCTTTAGCACCTGGGTACAGATTTACCCTGGTCATTACCCGACGTGCAGCTCTCACAGGCACAGCATTGCCACCCACATCCTAAAATAAAGCACTGTGGAGGGACTCATGCACCAAGAGCCTCACTCTCCACTGACCCTGTGATGACACTGCTCAGTCTTGTGTGAGACCGTCTTCCCTTCCTGCCCCAACAACTCCCTCCTTTGTGTCAATATTGGCATTCAGGCCGACCTGATGAGGCAACGCAGCAGCTCGCAGTTGGATTTGTTCCCTTTTTCAGCTCTGCCACCCACCACAGCACACAAATGCTCCTTTTGGCAGCCTCAGCCGCAGAGATTTTTGCTGGATTAAAGCAATCACGTGACCCCCAGCTTCTTGCAGGAGCAGCACCAAAACAGCAACAAAGAGCAGAACTCCGCTCACCTTACACCACAGGCGTGCCAGCTCGGCCTTTCACTATGTGATGGTATTTCAGGCACACATCCATTTTCTGCCAACTCTCCAGCCACTGAGCACGATGGTGGGTTGAAACAGACTGCACAGAGGGTGGGAAGGAGAAAAGGGCTTCCCCTCACCTGCCCACAGCCTGGGGACAGACTGGTTTTGTTGTTGGACTGGGATTTTGTTAATTTCTTGGTTTTTTTGTTTTGCTTACATGGCAAACTGCCCTTCCCTTAGGGCTGCACAGGTCCCTTCAAGTCCTGCAACTTTTGAATTTGCGTTCCTTGTATTCTCACACTGAAGTGGCAAACAAGATCCAAAGATCATTTTGCATCTGTTGAAGAACTAAACAAAGCTGAAAGTTCCAAAACAAAGAGTACTGACACACACCAGTCTGTAACCTATCTGGGGAACACAGCGTTTTCTTTTAGAAGCAGTCCCACATAGCCTCTTTTTAATGATCTGCAGAGAGACTGAGAAATTCACCAGTGGTATTAAATTAGAAGCTGAAAACAACAGAGAGAGCAGATGCGTTATACAAATGGGCAAAAGAGAGATGAGTAACAGGGGAAGGAGAAGAGCAAGGAAATGTGACAACATTTGGGAAAAACAGGAGAGCATTACAGTGCAGCGAACAACAGGACACATGTATACATGGTATTGGGCACAGATTGACCAGGAGAAATCAAAAATGTGCCAAGGGGAATAGTTCAGCAGTAGTGGGGGGAGAGAGTGACTAACAGCTCTTTTCTCTCTAACACTGAAGATTCCTGAAGATGCAGCACACTGGGTACCATCACAGGGAAGTCCTCATGGGTAGAGATGTTCTTACAAAATAACACTGATACAGTTCCAACAGCCTTTTGTTGGAACAAATAGCAAATTGAAGTATTTAAGAATCACATAATGACTTTTCAGTCATTGATAGTTTCCAAACAATCATGCAGCCAGAAAATACATGCTGATCAACCTCTCTTCCTCGTGTGGGCAACTGCATAAGCAAAGCAGATGTCCAAGTGAACCTGACACCATCCTATCAACTTTTGTTTC
>JAOXNO010000004.1:16421969-16499421 GCA_028565335.1 Limnodromus scolopaceus | reverse complement strand
TCTTCCTCGTGTGGGCAACTGCATAAGCAAAGCAGATGTCCAAGTGAACCTGACACCATCCTATCAACTTTTGTTTCCATTTGAGAAGTACTTTAAATAACATTCAAAGCAGGTTTAACATCAGTTATTACTCTGATTATTGCATTCCTAAGATAATGGATTTCAAAATTGTATTTCTAGTTGAAGATTAAAGAGCTACTTCTAGGCTTCCTACCTGCTTTATTACAGTAAGATTCAATCTAGTCTCAGAAGTTGAACATTAATATAGAGGAGATTTGCTGTCATCCTAGTAAGTGTTAGCAGCAATCATTTAGCATTCCCATTACTTTCCCACCCAAACCTCACCAACTCATGTTGAGAAGCAAACTGGATTTCTTACACCCACATGCCACCTTCATCTTGCAGGTACTCAGGGACACCTAACACTGTTGGACCCAGCTTTTCTGCTCTGCTTCACAGAGTGAAAACAGGTTTGTGCCTCAGGGCAAAAAGAGGGCAGCTTTTCACGCCTGTGATGCACAGGTACCCCCCTGACCTTCTGAGCAGCCTGCTCCCCCTCCAGGGAGGCTGTTGCAAACAGAAGAGAACACTACTGGCTCACCACATGGCCGACGTGCAAATAGCATCGAGCTACATTTGGTGCTGTGGTATATACTTGGCTTTGGAAAGCAACACATTCCTTCAGAGTGCAAGGCAAGAAGCAAATCTTTTAATTGTTCGATCATGCACATCAGCAAGCAGAGGAAGTCCATTTAGGTAGCCCTGCATTTCTTGTATACACATTGTCATCTTCATATTGCAGGCACAGAGCCCCATCACTTGCCTATGACTACAGCACACGTCCCCAGAAACAGGGGTGGAGAGAAGAAGGAAGAAACGAAACATACCACTCAGCAAGGTGCAGAGCTGGGCCCCCTCAGTCTTGCCTTGCAAAGCCAAGAACAAGTTGGCTCTTGGCCCTGCTGCTGGAGAAAACAGAGGGAAAATCCCACATCCTGATGAGAATCTGGAGCAAAACTATGCCCCATGGGTTTTTTCCGAGATACAGCACTGCCTAAATCAGGTCTAATTGCTACACAATACAGGATGGACAATCTCTTAATTCCCCCAGAATCTGTCCCAAAGGCCGAGAACTCTTAGCTGCTTCATAATCTTGTGCACTGAGTCATATTAAATCAGTAGCAGGCCTCAGCCTAGGCTCGCCACTCAATGAATTTGCACTGCATTGAGAGGAAGGAAGAGTTACAATCCAAGCCTGAAAGTCAGGGTGTGCATTTCCTCCCCCTTTTCCCCCTGGCTTTATGCCAAAAGCAGAGCAACAACCAGGTGTTTTATCTGCTGTCAGCACCTTCTATTTTCTTAGTTTACTACAAAGGCACAGAAAAGCTATGGTGCTGAAGAACTACGTTATCTCACTTTGCACCAAATTTTCCACTCCCCTCTGTGATTTATCATGCCAAAATCTTTGCCATTTGAGTGGTACGGAAAGCAGATGAAAGCTCAAAACCTGCAATTTTGCCTAGAATACACAACAAATGTCTAATTAGAAATTAATACTTACGAGCTATGTTCCTCTACTACAGTTTGTTCTGCCCCAAGGTATCACTACAGCGTTACTTAGAAGACAAGAAGGGTTGAGGTGAAGTCTCTTAACAGAGAAACATAGAAGAGTACCATGTGGGGAGCAGAAGCAGGCTGGAGGCTGACGGTACTTGGCTCTACAGAGACAGAGGAGCCCACAGACGGGGCAGCTTCAAGTCATTAAATACCTGACGGCTGAGAGCTGGTGCGGCTGTAGCAACCAAGAAGGGGCTCGTCTTCATCTGCTGAGCTCCTTCCCGGTGGAGGCGGACGCGGGTGGGTCACGTGCAGCCGTGTCCCTGGAGTCCGGCTTCCTGCGGCGTGCTCTGCAGAGGGCAGCAGCTCCGGCGGCGCGGGAGCCCCCGCCAGCGAACGGGGGGCCCGCCGGTCGCACAGCCCGTCTGGCTGCCAGGATGCCCCCGAGCAACAGCTCTGCCTTTGTCTCTTGGCTCCTGGGTAGAACTAAGCCCTAGAAATGAACGTCTGGAACCTGGCACCGCGAAAGGGAGCTGCCAAACAACTGGATGCTTACCAAAAAATTGCCCTACCGTGCGTGGAACAAAGTTGGGAGTTAAACGTAAGGCAGAAATTCAGGATTTGACCGTGTGCGTAAAGGGTCCCATCAGAAGGCAACCTGTGATTTAAACCGGGAACAAAGCACCTACAGAATGGCAAATGCCCTCAAACGAAACAAAGAGCTGAAACAAAAAGAGCCATTAGAGTCAAATCCCCTGCGAGCAGTATGTAAACATGTGAAGGCCAAACTTAAGCAGAGCTGTTGGTTTTGTGGCAAGTTTTCTCTGACGAAGAACTTGTGTTTTTAGTCCAGGGTCTGAGGAGGTCTTTGGACAAGCTGCACGCTGCTACACACTCCGCAGTGCTACTTGGCTGGGGTGTGGGACACACGCACGCCGAATTCTTCACCCAGGACTCCTCTACTGTGGAAACTAAAATGAATTAAGACCATGCTCACTAGGTCAGTGGGCTCTATAAATTACAAGTGTTGCAAGGGTTACTAACAGAAGAAATTGCAGGATACACCGAGTTTCATTTACAGCTTGAACACTGGAAGTAAGGATTCCTTACCCAGGAGTGAATTTTGCTCAATGAAACTCAAAGCTTAAGTAAATGCAAATAGCCTACACTGAAAATGTGAAAAATAAACAAAATATCATTTAATTTAATTTGAGCGCCCAAGCAAGTCATTCGCAAGTCTGTTTAATGTTTAGGAAGAAAAAGCCTTAGTTCAGTCCTACAAATGGTTTTAGTTACTTCTACGACTTTCTGTCTCTTGAGGATAATCCACTCCTAATAAGGACAATTGCTTAGATTTATTAGCCCACTGAGGTCTTGTTAAAGATCTAACAGAAATCCTATTTAAATGAAAAGGACAATAGAATCTTTAAAGTCAGCGTAGAGTTTAATTAAACCCCCAAAAAAGAGTCCATGTCTTTATGCATAAGAAAAGCAAAAACAGATTTCAAAGCTGTTAAACTACATGTAATTGGCATAAACTATCCACTGAGCCAAAGAAAAAAAAAACAGGCTATCATATGGAAATTGGAGTCTATTAATAAATAACAAACCTGATACATGTGCCTAGCACCATATTTTTGCATGCATTTTTTAATTTGCCTAATTTGCTAGGCATACTTTAGAGCAAACACGAGACATGCTAGCTGTTGAGTTGAACAAATCCAAAAGGGACAAAAAGACTGATTGAAATCAATGCATTAACATGCACCAGCATTTAAAAACATCTCATAACGTTCCCAAAGAGAGCCTGTAAACTGCAGCACTCTCAGTGCAAAACTGCTGTAATCTGTGTTCCCATGTAGTCATTATTCACACATGGGAGTATACAGTTCCTACAATCATTTTTCATGCGTGAATACTTTAAACCCCAAAATCACTGACATAAATACACAAGGGGAACCTCCCTTTCGAAAGTTAACATTTTATGAACTCTGAAAGGGAATGTGAAGACAGATAGCAGTCAACGTGCTGACACAGCTCTCCTGGAGGGATGGGTCTGTGTGCAGCCCCTCTGACACGGCAGGCGCACCCAAGCCTTCCCCAGGCTGGGAGTCACCACTGGCCACTGGGCACCCACCTGCAGAGCCAAACCCAGCAAAGTCAGGACAGAGCAGACCAAAGCAAAGCCTTACCACTTCTCCCTTCCCCCCAGCAGCATGCAACTGGGGCCCCACATGTAGGGAAGGGAGGTCAGCCCAACAGCTGCTTTGGGCATGTGGTTTCCTTTTCAGGAGATAATAAATTCTGAGACAAAAAAAATAAATAAATAAGCCCATAACCTATTTCTGCATTAAAGGCACTTTTCCTTCTCTGCTCTTCCACATGATAAAGGATGATGGGCTGGCTGGAGGCAGGCAGACACACAGACCAGGCTCTGCGGAGAAAGAAAACACGCATGAAGGCAGCTCCATGCAGCAGCAGGGAGTGTAATGCAGCGGCTAGAAAAGGAGGTGACAAAATGGTGGCCCTCCCCTCCTGGCTGGCTTGGTTTGCAGCCCGTCGGTGAGGATGACAAAGCAAAACAGTCACCAGGGAACTCCACCTCTGAGGTGGGTCACTTGACTCCCTCATCTGGAAAAATCCTGAGAGGATGGTATGTTAACCTTCCCACCGGGTCCTTAATGATTTAATCAATATAATCAAACACATTTCAAGCCCACAGTAAGTGGCCATCTTGCTACTTAGACTTTCCCCCAAAATTGGCTCTAATTAAAAAATTACAGCTCTTTCCAGTGCTGTAGTATAGTCAGCATCCTTTCTTTCATCCTGCTTTTTTGTAGGAGTGAGGCCTGGCACTACGTCTGACTCGGGCAACAGCCGAGGAGTGTATCAGAAGGGCTAGAAGCTACCCCAAGTAAACAGCCAATTTCCAGCTCAACCCTCACAAACTCCCATGACTGAACTAGTGGGATGGCATCTTTTTCAGAATTTAGGGCTGCTTAAGTCCACAAAAACCATCCAAGGCTAGCTGTGCGTCCAGCCAGCCAGTCCCTCATAGGTTTGGGAGGCAGCGGTGGCGGCCCAGGGTCCCTGCTGGCAAGTCTCTGTGGTGCCCTTTCCCCGAGAGCTCTGCTACAGTCACTTCAAAGGTCTCTGGAGAAAACAGTGAAATCCACCATGGCTCGCTTACAACAGACGCTTTGCAATACCTCAAACTCACCTTGCACCCGGTGCTACTAACGCCGAGGTGGAAGGCGCGGTAACACGCGAGCGCCATCGGCTAAATCAACCCAACACCGGGGGCTGAGGGGGGTCCAGCGCGACGCGCTGGCCAGCGGCGGGGGAAGATGGCTGCCGCCCCGCGCCCCGCGCCCCGCCCGCCCAGCGCCAGGCCGGGCCCGCCCGTCTCCATGGCGACGGCCGCGGGAAAGCCGAGGGGGGGCGGTGTCAACGAAATGGAGGGCGGCGCCAACCGAGCCCGGCCCAGTTCGGGGCGGGAACAGGGAGGGCGGCCCCGCCAAGGCCCGAAATGTGTCACCGGGCCCGTCCCCGCTGTACCGGGGCGCGGGGAGCCCGGCACGGGATAGGGGGAACGGGGAGGCATCACCCTGATGCAGGCTGGGGCTGGTTTCCGCCTGCAGTTGTTGCAAGGCAGTTGGGCCGTCCCTCAACGTGCCTCGGGCCGGCGACTGGGAGCCTGACTGGGGAGGGGAAACGTCGGTACGAGGCCTCTGTGAAAGCCATATTAAAACACTTAGCGTGCGGTGCATCCTGGGGGTTGTATTCCTCAATGACCTTTTTAAAGAAATATGTTCTGAAATCTCTTGTCAGCGTCCGCGGGAGGACACAGATGTTTACAGATGTTAGCCAGCGCTTGAAATTATATTACCGATTCCACGTGCTGGCAAAGAGCTCATTTCCCATTCCTGCCATATAGCAACCGGAAATGTAAATTTAATGCTGCTCTTTTTCCAGCTCTTTCAGCAGAGACACAAAACCCAGCAGTTTCGAGGCAAGGTGGAAGGCTGCGAGGCCAGGCTGAAATCCTGGAGCATCCCAAGCACTTTCAACCTCCTCGAACGCTCACGAGCAGAACATCTTGGCGAGTTACTACTCAGCTACAAATGAAAAACACCATTGAAAATACATTAATAGCTGCCAATGGCAATTCCAAGCAGGATTTAGGATCTCTTTTATATTAATGTTATATAGTTCACTTGTCATATATGTGAAACAAAGGGTATTTTCCAATTTAAAGATGGATTAAATATAACCATGAAAGGTAACATTTTGGTCTGCTTTGCCCATTGCACGCATGCACTTTTTTCCTGGCAATAACAGCACTGCCAAGAGGTAAGAGAGAAGCATCTCAAAGGGTGGGTGGGGAGATTATTCACGCATTTATTTTAACTCATTTCACCCACCAGCCCTTCAGAACCACTGGATGGGCCCAGCAGCTGGGTGGCACAGGGCAGGAGCAGAGCACAGCAGCATCAACCAGCTCTTCTTCCATTACCGTCCAGGTTCCCGTGTCCTCACAAGCACGTTGCAGTCATACAAACTCCTAAAAACATCTGTCCAGTCAGCACAACCTTGTCTAGCTGTAGGAAACATGGCATCTGCATAGTTGGTCCGTAGGAGAGACAGGATAAGATACCAGTGGTGAACTTCCATGAAAACACATCCACGAGACGGTTCCTTAGTCATCTTACCCTGTTGGGGGAGTAGATTGTTGTCCTTGTCCCAGAGGACTGTTGTCCCTGCTCTGAAGAGCCTGATGGTGGACACAGGCTGCTCTAGGTGCCTTCCCTCATCCAGAGCCCTGGGACCCTCCTCACAGGCCTGCATCACAACATCTCCATGCCTGATACCAGCTCTACCTATGGCTGCAGTCACAGTTTCTTCAGTGAACCCTCATGCAGCCACAGCACGTGACGCTGTACCAGCCTGGCACCTCCGGAACACACAAAGGGTATGGAGGAACACAGATAAAGTACTTTACTTCCTTCTGTGCATCATCCCACCCCAGGAAAGAAAACAATTTCTCACAGGGCTTCCAGAATGCAAAAGGTGTGGCCTACAATTAACTGAGGCCACAAATACAAACGTTTTGATAATTACCTCAATGGATAGGTAAATGTTTCAGCATCAACACCTGAAACCTTGAAATTCAATGACACATTTTAAAATCAGCCTGAGAGTGACAAAACATCCCAAAAGAGAATATGCAGCTACTTTGGAAAGCATTTGTGCAGATTAAATCAAATCAACAGCAGACTATTCTAGTCCCCAGATCTGCTCTTCCAGGAGAAAACCACTTTAAGAACGTGACAGACACTTTGATTTTGAGCACTCTCCAGCAGATCTCAGTGGAGCTCATACAGACCTGAGTGAGCAGTTCACTCAAGTGAGTGAACATGCCTGTCCCACATCTGTTACAACTTACCCACTTGCAGGACCAGTACCCAGTTACCTCTGTAAAGCTAAAACCAACCAACCAAAACCAGAAAAAGGCAAGGTTTAAGAGTAGTTAGCTCTTTTTCATCTATCTGCAGGGACTCTGAATTAGCAATCATCTGTAGGTAGAAGCTTTTCCTTCTGATAATCACACCCACAGCATCCAGACTTCTAAGAGTAGGTGTTACTAGAATGGCAAGACACAATTATTCTTTACATCATGAGAAGTCTGATCTGTTGGAGAGCTAGATTAAACAGAAAAGCTTGAAAATTAATCTCCCCATTGTGTCACTGTAGGGTAAATCTTTCTTCCCAGACGTATTTCCAATCTGAAAATTCCCAAACAGTTCACAGAGCACCACGGAAACCCCTCAGCCTGCTCTAGGGAACTCCCTCCTGTCAGTTCTAAAACTTGGCTCTGTCCCGCAAGCAAAATCCCAGCTCCTCCACGACACTGCCTACAAGATCTCTGCTCGCTGCATTTCCCTTCTGTACCCAGCTTGGGAGTGACAGATGTCTCCTCCCCTAAGCGCTGCTTAGTTCCTCTCAGAGGAGGAGACACCTGCCTCTTCCCCCAGCAACCCAGAACGCAGGAGGCAAACTGGCGCCCTCCTCCAGCCTTCCTCTCCATCCCCTGCCCGGGTCACGGCAAGGGAGCCTAACAAGTACAGCCGCAGTGAACACATGTTCAGTACGGACACAAGCAGGGAAAATACAGGAGGGTGGTTTACATAAGGAACAACTGAGGAGGGACTTGGATTTTTCTTTGAGACAATCCTTTTTGTTTACACAGCCTGTAAAAAAAGTCAAGTTTCCTTGAGCACAGTTATTTTTTAAAAGCAGGAGGTATTTTCTTTGCTCAAAATTCAAGGGACACTCAAATGCACTAAATATAAACATGCTTTTAGCATTTTATTAGGCAAGCTTCTTCTACTGTCACTATGACTAGTCCTACCTTACTGTCACCATTCCCGTTACTCGTGCTGCATTTCACCAATATGTACATGGGGATACACCCATCTCCGAAACCAAAATGCAACAAAGCCTCTACCCAACTTTGGATCTACTTAAAATGAATGTGCACACTAAGAACTACCCGTAAGTATTCCCAAGAATAAACAATTAAATAAAACAACAAAACTAGAAAAAAAACCAAACCAGCAGGTCGTATAAGAGTGTTCAGACAAGAACTTAAAGTAATAGCTCGTTTCTTTTCAGGTTACCATTTTTTGTGTTACATATAAATACTGAAGAACATTGGCAGGAAAAATGTTTATGTTGTATTTCTTCCAGTGTTTCTCTAGGCACGATAAGACAATCATTCTCCAGCAGAACTCCTGCAGAGGTAGGCTCTGGTGATAGAATGCATTTAAAAATGATGGCCAGATGGTGGCACAGTAAACGTCTTTCTTTTGAAGGGCTGTACATGTCTATTAGAAATATTTCTTGTTCCATATGCATATCACAGAGGATTAGACACATACACTCCTCACACAGACCAACCACCTCCCAAAACATATGTCAGCGGAGTATTTACTACCAAATCCAGAAGGAGTTTGTGATTCTAACATTGTCCCCATTAATGAGAAAAATGTCACTATACAAAAGCTCCTTTTTTTTTTCTCCTTCTTATCAAATCCTTCAAACAGCTGATAACTAGCTTTTATAGATTGGAGAGTCAGATAGAATTCTGAATCTATTATTTTACTAAAACCCCAGGGGTCAACTTATCACCTGAAAAACATTTTACATGGACAATTTGACTTTCATATGGAGTATCAGAACATACCCTAGATGGAAATCTAAAATAAATTATATGGACTACTGCCTTCTTTGTGCTGAAATTTATCGGTCCCACAGTACAATAATTTTGAAAATTGTATCCCTTAAGCTACAGTGCTGAGATATTATTAACTGCTTGAACTGAAAGAGCAGTTCTGATTGGCTGCCGTAAAGTCTGGGGACAGAGACTAATTTTTACTGAACCACATGCTTATCCAAAGCCGTTTTCCACCATTCCAAGCTGCCAACTTTATTTTCTTCCAGAACACAATGTCCATTTTATTACTATCATCCTCAGTATGTACTGTCACTTCAGTAAATCTGTTCCAGAACCTAAGAATGTGTCTAAGCTTCTGCTAATACGCCTGCCTGAGACCATCACACCCGAGAGAGGGAGGGAGAGACAGACATCCACTTGTACCTCTTATCTTCCTAATACGTGTTATTCTCCTTGCTAAGCAAGCCTCCAGTCTCTGAAATGTATCTCTGTGATTACCACAAGATAAGCAGATCTATTTCATGGCCCACACTTTATCACTTCTACTGCCATACTTTTGAAATAACATTATTTGATAATGTCTTGATGCTTTGATGAATGCTCCTTTTACATCTATTAATACAATTTTTAGAAACCACCCAACTGGCCTCAGAGCCTGAAATTTTCATAATTGAGGAGATACTAAAAATGTCAATAATCCAGCTGCTGAGTGATTATTCGTTGAGCAGAAATTCCCAGTTAGGCAGAAAAACGTCCTCTGGGCATGATATGTAAGCTACAAGAATGAAGCCCTGGAATAGAAGTTTATTTCCTGCACCCAGTAACCTAACAAGCCTGGACTACAACAGCTAAAATATTACACCACAAACAAACAAACAAAGTCAGAATCCTAGTAATAAATTCTACTGCCTCATTTTTATTCAGATAAATTAATAGCCTTTATAAACCAAAAGAAATTGCTAAAAAGAAAGTTCTGACCTGCACACCAACGCTTTTAGACAGCACTAGTCACTTTTTCTTTACTAACCAGTATCAAGCCTCTCCAAGAGCCATTCAGGCTGATGACGATTCACTGCGGCCAGTCAATCTCTCTGAGAAACCTATGGCTTCTGGCAATGGTATTCAGCTCAGTAGGGCCTTGGCCAAGCAAGGATTTGAAAAAACAAGGTTTGGCAGGTCTCTTCCAAACCCTTTACTGCCTGCCTGTCCAACATCTTTCCTTCATGTTAGGATGCATCTAAGACGCAGCAGGAGCCTGTCAGGAAATGAAGACTCCATTGCAAAGTCACAGTTACAGAAGTGGCAAGTTGTTGACTGGACTCTTGTGTTCACTTTCTCTCATGCTCCCTGACTTCCCAAGAGTATTCCTCAAGGACCTGGGGGAGCTCTGCCAGCTTGCCTGAGCGTGGCAGGGGTCTGCTCTGCACAGCTTGGCTTTGCTGGTGCCTAAACTCAGTATAAGTATTGGTGCCAAAGCCATGCTGAACAGTGTAACATCCATGTTCAGCAATTAGATGACTACTATGTTGAAGACGGTTCATTATTAAAATCCTCTAGAATTACACTTCTACTAAAATAAGTATTGTATTTTAGAGAATTTGTGCAGTGAGCTGGGACAACTGGTATAAAATGGCATATATAGCTTTAGCTTTGAAACTCTTGATTTTTTGTTTTGGCCAAGCATCTCAGTTGGTCAGTGGCGGTCTGTCAGGCAGAAATTTTAGAAGCATGAATATATCTTTAATAGAAAAGATAATCTGAGGAAACTATTTTGGACAGTAATATCCCTGTGTCTGCTTTAATTACATTCTACTACTTACGAAAGTGACTAGAGCAAGTGAGCAGGACTTGTGTCTTACAAGGGAATTTCTATTGTTTGGGTATCACAAATTCACAGTACTGAAGATAATGAAAAGTGTTTGGAGTTGTCCACTTGTATTGATAAATACTTTGAGCACTTTTAAATGCTTAAACTGTTAAGATACATGTTTTGGAATCTATTTCTACAAGTGATAGCTTTATTGGCTCAGAAGAAGAAATTCACAATTTCACAGTAGGCACAACTGACAGAGACCGAATCCAGCTGGAAGTGTGGTCAGGTATCAACATGCAGCAGCTTACAAAAAGTTACACAAGCTGACCTTAATATGTGTGACTATCAGGTTTTCACTGTAGAAATATATATTTTTCAATATCCTTTTCTGAGCAGAAATCATGTCATTTATATGCAAATCGGACTATATTCCGCAGCTGTTTCTTCTGCGCTGAAGCCATGGGAATTATTTGCACTTAATAAAGCCTCATAAATAGGTTTTGCCTCTAAATGGGTGGGGGAGCAGCATATATATCATAGCCATTTACAGTTACAAGCATCTTTTTATTTTGAAAGTTATATGTCTCCTTTAATAGGAAGTTTCACAGTTACAAAAGAAACATTGTTTCATTTATATAAACAAAATACCCTTACAGCCTTCAAAACAAAGTATTTTGCATTTCTCCCTGTACTCAACTATCTGAAGTGTAGAAATTGCCATGTAGAATCAATCAAAATGACAGTCTGTATCATCATTACCTGCCAGCTCCACATAGTATATGTTAAATACAGGAAGAAATTCCTTGCTATTGTATCTAGAGAGTTTTATTATATTTGAAAGAACATATACCTTCTTTATAAAAAGTATGTCCACCCTGTATAATCTACCGCGTTTCTGCAAAACGTACCATTTTCACTCACAACCAATCCCAATGTGCCCCACAAGTCCTGGCACATGGAAACTCAGGAACACTCAAAGCACACCCCACAAGACCAGAATTAAAGCGTAGTGTTTTAGTGTGGCAGGCAGCATACTAAAGCTAACTGGGAAACAACTCTCCCTAACTGGTATAAACTGTCTGGATCGGGCTCTCTTGTTCAGAGCAGGACGTGCAGTGCAGGGCTGCAGGTTAACAGGAGCACAGCCTTTCCAGTCACTTCACAACCACAGGGAAGAGCTAAGGTGATGGACACCACCTAGAGAAAGACAGGAGACAAAAGGGCCCCAAGGGCCCCTGTCACTTAGCAGGATGCAATCCTTACCCTCACCCACTCCATCTGAAATACCCTTCAGGAGCACATGGAGACAAAGAGTTACAACACTGGGACAAAAGTGAGGGCTTGGGCAAGTACAATGTTATGTCATTGAGGTTTTAAGAACAAATAAAGCAACACGGTTCAACCAGGGTGGCCCTTATCTCAGCTGAACAGTGGCAGCCAATAAACCACTGCCCTTTTTCTATCCAAGTTTTTTTAGTCAAGCTGAACTTCATCACTGCAAACTGTCAGCACTGCCTGTGCCACAGTTTGTTCTCATGTAAGCCTTCAGTAAATTTGATGTGCAGGAAGTGAATTTTACCCTGACTAGTACCTCCTCCTTTTCCAGTTCCTCCTCAAGCAAAGGAGCTAGGAAAAAAAACCCCAAACACAAACAACAACCAGCCTACCAACCCACCCCAAACAAACCCAGGCATTCATGGATCTCATTTAATGCATCTTATTTAAGATTCTGTCAGTAGAACTATTGACATGATACTGCTCTTTTGCTTCTACATAAAAAGAGAAGGGGTGACAAATGGGTACTGCAAGATATTCTTTCTTTTAGAAGGGATACCATTAATTCTGTTATATGATGACTCAGAGAGGTACCATTTGTGCTCTACAAAATGACTGATTTTAACTATTCTTCAGGTGCATATTGGTTCCATACGGTGACTTCTGTTCAGTCTATACCATTATGTTGACTGCCTTGAAAATCACCAACTTTTATACCTCATGTAACTATTCTGTGAAGATATCTAAGTAAAAATACACTCAAGTAACAGGAGACTGCCTTATTTCAACAATCACTGTAATGTTTAACCCATTGAAGTCTTCAAATACATGAATAAAGTCTATGTAATTAAAATGATCATGAGATATGCTGCTTACAATTAAAATGATGTCACAATACATTTACAGCATTGTATATGCTATGAATGTACCTTATACACAAACATGTCTGGCAACATGTTTAAACACTATACTTATTTTTCTGCTACCAATTTTTGAAGATCGTGTTTTTGTGAGTGCATATTGCATTTTCTTCAGGCACAGATATGGCTGACCTCAGTTTATATTTTGAAACCAATATATATGATAGGACAAGGAAGCATATAAGGAAGTTGAAGTTAAATTAAAAGCAGGTATGAGCATGTATTTTATTATGGAGAATCAGACAAGTAAGATAGTAAAATCTGACTTCTTGTCACATTGAATTTTCTTTCACTACTCCATTATGGGAAACAGTATTTTTATAATGTAAATTTTATAGAATGATCCCCAGACTAAAGTCTGTGGCATTCTGCTGTATCCCCAAAGAATTATTTATACAGTTCCACTGATTCAAACTCAAGCCACTTACTTAATGTTACAACTCTACACAGAATTAAAAACAAGGATCCTTTCAGACTTTAAGAATGTTTTTATATATTTTAGTCTGCATTTTATCTATTGGTAGCAGCATAATGAAATTGTCCAGTGTTATCTCCTGTTGAATTTAATTAGTCTGTTTTTTCACCTGGGCAGCACCTGAAGGAAGCTGCACACAGCAACATTAGTGGAGCACAGCCATCTTTTGCTGTATAGAAGTAAGACTATTCAACTCAGAAAAGCTGCCATCTTTATGTGGATAAAAGAACCCCAGTGCCTCTTCCTAGTGACTACACAGGGACTCCAGGTAAAGTAGGTTTATCGCTTTAAGTTACTCAGTTAAATGATTAAAATTGGATAGCTCTTCATATCTATATCTATACTTACTTTTTGGGACATGGCCTGGGATTTTGGTACCCTAGTCATTAATATAAAGGACCTGGGGAGAAACACCAGTGTTCCTGCCTGGGAGCCACTCAATTTCCAGGGAAATCAGAAGATGGCGATGGGCAGGAGGGCAAACTCTGCATTCTTAAACCTTACCATGACAGGGAGCTGGGACGTGACTAGGATGTACAGGACTAGCACTGCTGGTGTAAACATAGCAGTAGTATATTAATTTTGAGTTACCTCAGTTTGGAAATTTAATTTAAAAAAATAATAATTCAGATTTTTGACTAGGTTTTTCTAATTCTCCAGTCAATTTGCTCTTTCTGCCTGTATTTGTTTTGAAGTATACTCACTGTGTATCTGCAATTAATTATTGCCATAGAGACTTACTATGGTTATCACTTTTGATCTTTCAATTATTATGATTTGAAAAACGGAACAGTAACAAATGCTACCATATGAAAAGTCATTCCTTCTCCTGAGATAGAGAACACTTCAGCATATAAGTACTTCCAAACTGGTTTTCTGAAAGCGATTTAGAATTTAAAGAATCATAGAGCTAATATCAATAACGAAGCAAAACAATAATGCCTAACAAAGCACTTAATTCTAGAAAAATGTTTTTGCACCAGAGGTTCGATATTACTGTAAAGACACAGCAGTATTGAAAGATTTACATTCTGAAATCTGTGAAATGCTGTCAGCAGCAATAGCATAATTTTGTAATTTTCCAGAGATGATATTGGATGCTGATCTCTTGTGAAAAACAGAGACAGGAAACGATCTTATAAACCACCTGCAAAATACTTGGAATAGCCTTGAAAGTACCAAACGTATTTGTTATCACGAGTTCTGACTATGGATCAAATTGGAAATTAAAGCCTTCTAAAAAATCAAAAGGAAAAAAAAATTAATACAGTATCAGAAAATTAATCAGCCTTGAATCTTGAAGGAACCCAATAATAACTACTGAACTCCTGCCCTGGGGAAAACTAAGAGGTAAATAAAACACCTGCCTGCAAGGATAATTTTCCTAAGTAATAGTCTAAATATAAACCTACTCCTATTAACTAACTAAAAACAAGGGGTTACATTTAGACTTACAAAAAAATGAAGCAAAAATGGCAATAATGTCAATTCTTTCTAGGTTTTTATATAAACTACCAAAGTATTTAACAGAAAAATAGAAATACATCTTCGGTGTAGAAATTGGGCCAAAAAAATCTCAAAAGGATACTTCCTTTATACAAAGAAATAAATAGAAGCTTACCTTATGTAGTTTTATGAAGGCAACAAATTTCACAATCAACTTTCACCACAGTTACTACTCACAGTTCAGAACCTTTAGAAGCAACTTCACGCAGACTAGCAGGAAAAAGCAAAGCCCCAGCCATTAGAAACATGCCCGGTGTGCAGGCGAGGCGTGAGCAACCAGCAGATGAGGGAGATTTTGGAAAGTTGCAAGTTGTACAATCACAAGATTATATAAATTATATACATGACAATCACAAGCTTATATTAATTGTTTCCTTATCTATTTTTCCATGTTTGAAGCTCAGCTCTGTGTTGCTGTTTAAAAGCTTTTGTCAAATTTGAAGAAACTGCAACAGCTCAATTAGCTGTTACAAGCTAAAATGCCAGGTAAAGGCAGGACACAAAGGCAATTAAAGAATGCTGTGGAAATATGGACTATAAATTGGGGAAAAAAAAAAGTGTATTGTATGTGTATGCTTAAACAAACATTGGCATCAAGTACCATCTTAAATGCCCTAGAGGACCTGGAGCATCTCCATGTGGGAGACCCGTGCTCTTCTGGCATGGTAGATAGAGCCAAGGGAAGATTCTCTTAGGGTATCTCCTAAAACGATACTTGGCACTCTGCGTTCTTAAATCTCACCCGGACAAGGAACTGGGAGGTGACTAGGATGTACAGGACTAGGACTGCTGGGCCAAACATAGCTGTAGCATACTAATTCTGAGTAACCCCAGTATAGAAGTTTAATTAAAAGAAAAAAACAAAAAACAGATAAAAAGAGATCTGACATAATACTAACCTCCAGATAGAATTAAATATTTGAGGTATAGCAAAGTGAGTTATAAGCTTTGGCCTGCAGGAATTTGCACAGTCAAAAATGAAGTGGTGAGTGTTGAGGCTGCTTGTGCTAGGCCATTCTTTCATATGCAGAAAGAGTTATGCCAGAAAGTAAGTCAAAATTGTAAGGAAACACTGGAGTGAAGTAAAACGTTATTAGCTGAGAAAAATATAACGAGGTAGTGCAGCAAAACATGGTTGCATAGGGTTGCACCACAAACAATGTTGCAAGAACAGACAGCTAAGGTTCCATGTGTGATTTTAACATTTTAATTCCACAGATTTTGAATAATTAAGGGTGAAAATTAACATTCTCCTGGATTTTAGGCAATATCAAGTATTTTCACAACTATTGAACTTGCGAGGTCTACTGTTCAAACACTTACAGCTTGAAGAAGATACCCAAATCCAATGCTTCGTTGCCTAAACCTGTGCTGGGACACATAAATGTCTGTTTTATGACCTCGTGATAAGTGAAGTTCACTGAAAGTGAACAGCCAAACAGAACTTTAGAATATTGTTTACAGCCATTTACAACTGCTTTGTTGAGAGTTTGGGAACACATTTGCTTAAAGGAAGCTGCACTTTTTTATTAAGTTGACAGCACTGTCAAAAGGAATGTAGTCTAGAATAATTTACCATTCTATTACTTCTACTTGTAAATCTAATTATTTTACAGAATCAGTGCTAAGAAAAATTCAGCATTAGAGAAACTGAAAGACAAAACCAAAAAGCATTAAGAAATTTCTTAGGAAAGAGCCCTTCATGCATTTAAAGAGTACTTGTGAGCAGGATATGTAATAAACAGTTTACTTTCCCTTATGTGATTTTTATTTTGTCCATAAAAGCACCCTCAGTTTCAGAACTACTCTCCTTTAACACATTCCAGTATTTTTCTTTGTAATCCTGAAAACAGCAAGGTCAACAAACAAATATTTAAGCACTTTTCCAAATAAGATAATAAACCCAGAATTCTGTCAATTAGACATCAATTTTGTTATTATCTACTCTATGCAGCAAAACAATTTATTACTATTAATAAATAGGTATATAACAGAAATAAAATTCTCTTAACTAGATTTAAAGGCTTCACTCCGTAAAAATGACTACATTTCTTCTCCCAGCACTTACTATGTATTTTGTTTATATGTTTTACAAAATGCCATCAAATATTCCAAGAAAGGGCTTGACATCATTGATTTCATCATCAAGAAGATATCTAATGAAGATTAAGCAAACAAAAATATTTAATTAGGTATAGAGCATCAAAACCTATGAAATCAGGAACACTACATAAAGTATAGTCAAGAGATACCAAGAGAAGCAAAATAATTTCCAAGTCTTTTCCTTTCTAAGAAAAGTTAACTACTACTATTATTGTGAAAATTCACCTTTTTAAAATGAATGTTACAAATTATCACATCACCTAAAGGTCTGTGTTCCACGAAGAACTAAGCACTGAGGAACACTGAGGCAACAGAAAAACATGCACAACTTTTTATTACCTGGGATCCACTTCTTTTTCCTGTTCTTTTGTGAAAATAAAGAAATCCTCTTTCCTAGTGAATTTTGAAGAGTCTGACATTGTTTTTGAGATTGAAGAACACTGTATGTTTTTCAGGTCTTGTGAAGGACTTGAATGCTTTTTTTCTTGAAAACTGAACTGCAATGTAAATGTGAAAAAGTACATGGTTAAAATATCTAACCAAAAGAGAAGCTGCCAAATTGTTGTAGTATGTAGTATGGATATTTATATTGATATTATGGCATTTGACAAGGAACAAGCACATGATAAATATAATTATATACTTGGATGACTTGCAGAATCACAATCAAATTGAGTAAATAGTTTTGAAGTCATGCTATATAAAGTAAATTCAAGTCCTAGTTCTTTGTATCATGAATATCACACTCAATACAGGATGCAGGCATGTTTGGACAACACAGAAAGGTTCAAAAATTCAGTATGTCCAAACTGATTCAAAAGTCAAATATGGTAAATATATTTACACATAAAATACTGTAATTATAGGAAATTCTATTATTGAAATATTTTTACTCACCATATTTATATTTCCACTCTGTACTGGTAAATTAATTTTTGATGTGCTATTAACCACAGAAACAAATGAGTTCTGAATATTGGTCTCATCATGTAATGTGCATGAACTGAAAATATCAAGTTGAATAATTTAAGTATTTTTACAGAAGTGCAAAATTATTTACTTTTCAGTTCAGGATTTTCTATTTATTTCCCTACACACACACACGCAAAAATTTCAAATCATTCAACAATTCATACCTTTTAGAAGTTGAAATTTCACTCACTTTCATTACAGAATAACCTTCTATATATTTAATTATACAGATACATGTGAAACATAGACAGTATTTTTAACTGAGTAAAATTGTAATAAATTACATAATGCTTACTGTTTTGAAATGTCATTTGTGGCTTTGCTTCTTGTGTACTGGCAAAGTGGTTCACACTCATCTGGAATTGAAGGCAGATATTTCCATGTTCCAGAACGAGAAGAATGAAAGTTTTAAAAACTGAGTCACAAACCAGCCAAAACCCCTTGTAAATATTTTATATAATATGGTAAGTAATAGTTTGAAAACTACTCAAATATCTTAACACTGGAAATATTTCTTCTGTGGGTTTTGGGCTACTGTAAAGATAAGCAAATATAAGTAGTAAGAGATGTTAACAAATATGTAGTTGTAGACCATCCAAATTTTTTTTACTTATAGCTTTCTGAACTCTCTCTTTCATATTAGATGTCTCAATATAGGTGACGTTTAAGGTGGAGTAATAAACCTGGTGGTCAAGTCAATTAACCAAAGAATTTTAGGTAGTTCCATTCTTTGTATACTATAATAAATTATTATTAAATAATAATCTGTAAAATAATTCATATGTAGGTAACAAAGAATTTTGTTAAAATAACCTTACCTAATTCTCTGCTGGCAAAGTTGCTAGCAAGTACTAATTTCTCATCATCAATATCATCCCAAACGTCATCTCTCAGTTCAAAGTCCACATCCAAAGCATCTGAAAAACAAGATCTGCTTTTATCTGTATCAGTCAGGTTATGCATTAAAGACTTTTGAACAATTTTTTTTATGCCAATGTGGTTCGGCTCTTCCCGCTCACAAACACAGAGTATTTCCAAGAGAAAGCTGTAGTACATTTGTAATGGACAAGTAGAACAAAAACTGTGATATGTTTCACAACCAGTTGTTCAATCTCTTTTACAGATACACAAACTTTAAATAAATTATAGGTTTAGGTTACTACAATTTCACAGTATATTCTTAATTACCTAGAGTTTGTTTTGTTTTGTTTTGTTTTTTACTGAATGGAAAAATACCATATTATGGATGTAGTTAACCCTATAAAAATCATATGGACTGATGCCTTATATCATTAGAACTAGTTTTGGTGCATTTTTTTTTAAATGGAGCCAGCCCAAATCAATATGGCCAAGGTTATCTTTTCTGCTACTATTCAATGGAGATGGCTTTTCTACTACATCCCGTTGATCCTATATGATTTGCCTCAAGATGTTCTGGAGCATAGATTATAGCTATACTGGAATATCCATCTGTCTTCCCATGACCTTATTCTTTTAACACAATCATATCATGCACTAACTGCCACCCCCCAGCAACTGATGATATGGCTATGAAACAGTCTTCCATCCTAAGACTAGATAACAACTCTAGCGGGTAAATTAATATGGCAGGAAAAATACAAAGCATTTAAAGGAACAGGATTACAATCCCATCATCAAAATATTAAGTAAAAATGAAATCATGCACTATAGCTGCCAACACTTAAGGCAGTATGAGCTAAAAACCGTTTCAATTCATTTAAGCACAGTGCTTCTTATATGTCAGAGTATGATCTAAACATTGTAGCTGCTACTTACTAGCAAATTAATCAAAACCTGATTCACATCAATCTACTGTCACTAAATACAATGGCAAAAGGCATGCAGTGAGGAGAACATCATAATTATATACTGATAATTCAGGCCGATCATTTAACACCAAACGTAAAAACATTTGTGGCCTTTCCAGTGGAAGAGAAACAGAAAAAGGAGTATTTTTTTCCAGCTAGAGATGTTTTACTAGTTATGAACTCAGTTATGGAATGGTTGTATTTTTTCAACTACCAAACAAAAGCTCGTATTTTACTAATATCTTCCAGCACAAAGGGAAAAGAAGAAAACATACAGATACAGGGATAAAATACCTCTTGTATTACAAGCAGCTTCAGTGGAAATATGTTACAATTATGCCTTTCAGCAAGTATTTATAGATTTGGACCCTCATACATTTGATTTAGTCATTACTGTTTTATTGAAAGGTACATTTAGATGCTTACATTGCCACCAGAAATTCTTACTAACACCAGAAAGAAAGTGAATTGAGGGCCCTATACATTCAGTGTTCTATAATGCTATATTGGTTGCTGAAGTGATTCTTCAGCAGATGCTGAACAGTTTACAAGTATATTCGAATCAAAATAGTGAAAATCATAATTTCAAACATTAGCAATAACTTACGACTCTTTCCATAATTCCAGGATTGCAGTTGCTTCTGAGATACTCCTAAGCTATTAACATTATCTACCTGGTCCACAGAAGGCAGTGAAGATGATTGTTTATTGCTCGACCTACTAAAAGAAAAATAATAAAAAACCCCAGCGACACATCAGTAAAAGAGTTGCAGAGAGCTGCAAAATCATTTTACTCAGAAAATAGGTTTTAGTTTTTACAACAACATACTATCTAAAATAAGACAGATTTCTGGTACTTATATTAATCAGTACCTTGACAATGCTGGCAACAAAGATTTAGGTCTAAAAGCAAATTGTTCGAGATCCACATTTTGAGCTTGATTTAACATCTGCATCTGAAGAAAGCAGATTATTGTAACTGATAAGATACAAACATATTGAAACCCGTTGTTTTTTAACAATCTTAATGACATCATTAATACTGTATCGTTACCACACTTTTTAAAGATAATATATAAAATCTTTCTGATGTCTGCTTATCTAATGTAATCAGTTAAAAAGGTTTGAATTACATGCTTCTAGTGGAGTTATCCAAGTACCCTGGCGAAGTCAGACTGGTTATCACTAACTCTCATCTCTACTAGCTATAGGATAAATCGTTCTCTATTGCAAACAAACAAAACTGTGAGGAGGAAATAAAACACTCCAATATCTCAAATGCCATTCTTGCTGGAGAAAGAACCAGTTTAGTATTACTTTTAAAGGAATAAAGTGTAAATCATGAAATCTTTCAGAGATTAAAAATCAACATGGCTGGTTTTCTTATAAACAAGTGGATCTACCTGTCAATGCAAAAAGAACTTTTGGTAGCATTACTCTGATAAATACCATTATTTATTTTCACCCAGATCATATTTTGCCAAAACCATGTCACAGTACAGTACCTTCCAACGACACCTCACCCACCACAATCTATCAAATGCCATGAAAGTAAAATCAAAGAGTACATGCACAGAAGAGGATCATTGGAAGCATTCAAACAGCAGTAGAACCTCTCAAAGATTCCTGGACCTTTGATACCTTCGTACTTCGCTTTTTGCATTCCACACAGAAAAGACAAACTGGAATGTTCATATTCAGTTATAAAATTATCTCTGCAAACAATATTTACAAATACACAACAGAGTAAAATAAACCTATTCAATGGCTGACTGTATTCAACTTAACCTTTAACCGTTTTACTGGGGGTACACATGAAATTGAGTTCCTGTTCTTTAAATCAGCTAGGTACACAGAAAACTTTGAATCTCCATTCATCTCACACTTTTGAGGTACTCCAGTTTTACCTGAAAAAAGGAATTAAAATAATCTTCAGATCAGTTTAGAAGGGATAAATCCTAATTCTTTCCAGATTAATGGAAACTGCCACTAAGCTTAGTATCTTCTATTAAAAGATCCTAAGAGATTTAACATACTAATTAAAAGATTTAACACACCAATATTTTATATAAAAGTGTAACAAGCTTGACATTGCTCTTGAATCATATGCTAGATGTTCTGAAAAATATTATTAATCATTGTAATTGACAAAGCTTTTTATTACTGCTTTTATGACTACATCATAGCAGCAACTCAGGCCTGACTTGCTTATATGGCTTCTGTTAACTTAGCTACTGGTATAAATGAAGCTATTCTAAATTATATTTGTCTGAAAGTAACAGCAATGGTAGATTTAATGAAACTCACAGCAGTCATGCCCACACACATCTTTATTTTTACAGCGATGGCTGCA
The DNA here is from genome assembly GCA_028565335.1 of Limnodromus scolopaceus. NCBI lineage: Eukaryota > Metazoa > Chordata > Aves > Charadriiformes > Scolopacidae > Limnodromus > Limnodromus scolopaceus. The sequence goes on along the minus strand of JAOXNO010000004.1, from coordinate 16,477,381 downwards.
TTCTCTGTTTCCGTATTTCTTGTAGGTAATTTCTTGTTTAGATCTGCCTGCTAGATAAATATAATACAGAAATGCTAATTTTTTATTTCATATGTATTGTTGAGAGAGTACTTTGTGCAGTAAAAGATGAGCCAGAAGTAATCTATGTCACCAGAACTTTGCTGCCCTCAACAAAGCTTTGGGCTGCTCAAACAACATAATTGGAAAGAAATTCATCAATGCTACTGAAAAACAGAGGCACTACCACATTCCCAAATTCAAGCAGTAAAATTAGATACTAAACATCCATGATTTTTCTTACTTTCAAATTCATCAAAGAACTGCACTGTAGTACTTGAGAAGGGGTAGCAGCAGCATTGTACGTTATTCTACTTGAGAAAAAACCAACATGGATAAATAAAGATCTAGCTCTCTACTGAAAGCAAAATTCAATTTTCTGTTGACTTTAGTATTAGCCAGATGTTGTGATCTGACCATTTACCTGTATCTACTTTTGCTGCTGGCAGACTTTGTGGTGAGTCACAACACACATCAAGTGAAGACTGAGTGTTCAGTTTTTGATTTGTAAACACTTTACTTCCCACTGTTCTCTGTGTTAAGTAGAAGGCTGTATATGCTTGCTGTATATCAAGGCCAACTTTGAAAAAAAGACAAAAATATTTAAAATTGCTGAAAACTGTTTCTAAATTACTGATTACCTTCAACTTTCTAAAGAGCTTAAGACACTATAAATGTTATTAAAAGATCATGGAAATTTGTTAAGACAATGTACCAGTAAAGGCATACGATTATTTCAACGGATTCTTTTTGACTAAGATTAAAAAACCCAAACATTTCCAGTGTTAAAGACACAGTTACTAGATGAGAAACAAAATTAGTCCCTTTAACTGAATTTTTCTGCGTTGTGTTAAAACTACATTTATCTATGGTTTTGCACTACTGATATAATTTTAACTTTAAAATTTAAAACTACAGTCTATTACATGATTATCAGCAGCGCTGTACTGGCAAAGGTGCAAAACAAGCATGTTGATAATACTTTTGAAGTCAAATGCTAATAATATTTCCACTTCTAATTAAATCAAGATTCATATGAGACTATGAGAGACGCCATTTATAAAAAGAGTATTTTTGTCTTTTATTAGGTAAATATTGCTGGAAAGCCAGACAGACTTTTAAAAAAATGAGAGATTTCCTTCAAGTCTGGAACAGATGCAGACTTTTAAAATAGGTAGAGAGTAGGAAGACCTGCTTTTATAGTCTAACTTCACTGTTACCAATTTGAGAGAAATTAACTGTGGTGTTGAGTTTTACTCAGTACTATGTGGTAATCGTTGTGATAGCCAAGTAGTAACAAAACTACAGCTTTTTCTTCATCTCTATTTGGTTAGAAAACCCTCCTTTTTCCTGAGCCACAAGCTTAGCTATACGAATACAGATTATTCCAGGCCTGATTACTGTAATAGTCTCAATATTCAATGTTTATCATGGAAGCACCTAATATAATTCAGTTAATCTAACACACAGCAATCTTTACACGCAGGCACAATGTCAAAATTTAATACAGCCAGTCTATTTTTAAATTGTTTTTCAAAGTTCTATGTTTCAAGGTCATCACTGTCTCTCCTCATCTGCTGTTATATTTCCAATTCTATGGAAATCGACACTGAGGGGACCAATGTTTAAATCTACACAAGTCAAAGCTCAAAATTTTCCACCATAGAAATTTCTGACGTGGAAATGGATGAGTACCTAATACTTTTTTTTATCACAATGCAAAACTTAACTATTCACAAAGCAGCTCTTCCCAGCATAAATAACCTACCAAGCTGGTATGTTATCCCTACTGAAAGTTAATTCAACTTGAAGGCAAAGGGCAAAAGACAATCCTAATCTCTATCAACAGACAAAAATACTATCTTCTAGTAACAGTTTCGACGTTTCCCAGTTCATTAATATGCTAGTAAATGAGACAAACAGATACGTAATTAGGATTGTTAGGTAATAATCAACCTAGTAGAAAACTTGTAATAGAATTTTGTTTCCAGATCACTTAATTTTATTATATTTTTGGCTTGGTATAAGTTTTTTAATGATTTATTCAAAATTCTTACGTAGTTGTTTTTATATTAAAAGCATACCAATCAACCTACCATAATCAGAACTAATTAAATTTATACTAATGTCTTCTGATTTAAGAGCTCTCTTCACTTCAATTTTCTTCATCCAATTTCCAGTTTTCAGCAGCACAGAATCCCTGCAATGTATCAGTAAAGTTTTGTTACACATGGACAATGAAAACAAGACCGTATACTGTGGCCTCTGTAACCAAGTGAAGGAGCCTTTATTTGGTTTTAGTTCTTGGATTTTGCTTGATAATTGGCCTAAGAATAAACTTTCAATGATGTATGATTTATAGCCATAAGAGAGCCAGGATCCTGCAGATCTGTTTCAGTTCTGCAAAAGTGCCAAACTTCGTCCAGAACCCACATGAAGGTCATGCAGTTGGAAAAGATTTTGTTTCTCTTTTCCCATTTGCTCCAAGCATATCTTAGCCAACTGGAAAATTTAATGACAACTCTGAGTGCAAAACAATTTTGATAATATGATATAATTACAGAAATACAGCTAGTAAGAGTAAGTAACAACTTCAGAATGTATCTTTTTTAACAGGTATTTTACTGGTTTTATATTTATGTGGAAACTATGACTTCCATAATAAGACATCAGTGTTGCACAGATTTTTACACATACACTCTGTACTGACAAACACACTGGCACATTTTTAGGAGTTTTGAATCTTGTGCAGCATTTAAAATGACAGCAGTGACTATAAAATGCTGTAGGATAAAGAGTAATTTTGTACCTTTTGGCATCAGTAGAAAGTATTTCAAAAACTGCAAGTCACAGAAAGGAGTAAAAGCCAATACCCTTAAAAAGATGCAAGGCAAAAAAACCTGATCATACATACATAATTTTCTGATTAAAAACGACTTGGTTGTCAGCATCTCCTATGACCAATGTAACATAGTGAAATTCTGTCGCTGTTCTCTTTGTCTGTAGTTGCTCATAGTTTGTTAATTTGATGGTTACTAAGATTTCAGCCAATGTATCACTGTATTTTGGAAGCTAGGAAGAAATGATATAGAAGAAGACGTAACTGCTAAAATATGCAAAGTAAAATATATGCCCTTCCATAATTTTTTAACTGTTGGTACAAGCACAAAAGCCCAATTCAAGCAATTTCAATTTGCAATACAATTTTTATTTGTTGTTCTAAGACACTATTATACAGCACTAACTCGCCCAGAGATGAATACCCTAAGTTTCATTAATTATTGAGGCTACATGGAGCCTCTGAAAAATCCTTCTCTGTTCAACGCAAAGAGAAGAAAGAAGAAACACATACAAATACAAGAAGAAAACTAGGTATATTTTGCCATTCCAACATTCCTCTATAAGACATTTATAATTGTTAAATCTTTCTTTTGAGAATAACTTCATCTGGTATTACGTCAAATGAAAAACTAAAATATAACTGATCGTTGTAACAATAGTATTTCACACATGTATTGATTTTTTTTTTTAACTTCAAAGGTGTCTTCATTTGTACCAACTTCACAAGACGCTTTAAGGCTTTTTTTTCCCAAATTTTGCATTTCAGAAAAGTAGAGTGGCTATGTGACCTGTTTAAAGATAAATGCATATCAGAACCTCAAAGCTCTTGATTGCACATGGAACTGCACCCTTCCTTTGAAAGGGCACCAGCTAGGTTAAAGTAACAATTTACTATTTTCTCTACATTCCTAAGTGTGTCGTAGAAAATAAACATGAGTTAATGCCTCTTCCCTAAGTTTCATACAGATATTTTCCTGTCTCTAGTGTTTGTTTATATTCAAGATAGAAGACACCTCTCAGACTAGAAAGTGGAATACACTGGTTTGCAACTGAAACATAAAATGCTATTAACGAGCGGGGTGGTGCGGCAATGTATTATCAGGAATGTATATTCCAACGCTCTCCTTTGATGTTTAAGAGTTTGATTATACATGCTAAGGTGGAAGGAGGCCACAATATTGTGTAATCTTCTATCAGTGAAGGCTCAAAATTTCTTGAAGTCAGTATTTGCTCTTTCATTTAATAATACCAGCATAAAAAACTAAAATAAATAGAAAAGCATTTACCTGTTCAATGTCAAGTTCATATTTTGGAAGATGCAAAACAGATTCTTTTATCTGGTTTCCAAAAGGAGGATGTCTGTTTAAAATCTGCAAAGATTTAATTTCGTTTCTGATACATTCAGCTGATCAGAGATACCAACAGAAATGTAAATCCAAGGAATCAAAGTCACCACAGTAATTATGCTATCAACAAAAGCCCTTATCACTCCTGGTTCTCTACTGTCAGTGATGCCCAGAACAGCAACATAAACAAAAGAAAATTCCAGTACTGTTTCATGTTGGTACTACTTCAGTTCAGGTAACTGCCAACTAGTCAATGACCTCAAAACCTAACTACTCAGGTTTCATAGGAGATGATTCCTCTATGCTGCCTGAGTCAAAACAAAACAAGTAACAGGAAAAGTGGAAGAGAGAGCAGAAAAGAGAAATCCAATTCCTAAAGCTAAACCAGAAAACCAGAAAAACCCAAGTAAGATCGATTTCCTTTAGAAATCTGTTCTATCTTCCAGGGTTCTGGAAAAACAGTTTCCTCAAGAAAAGAAGTCAAGAGCCAAGGAACTTCTCCTGGGGTAAAATCTAACTTCTCTAAAATAAGAAGTGCTTTATGGATGATTCAGAAGAATTTTATTCTCTAACTACCTTTAACTAAAACTAGCCATAATGGAAATTCATAATTTTCATCATTAACATATATTAAGAGAAAATGTAAACAAATATTCCCTTTTATATTTTTTGTAACAGTCCTAAAAGGGAAATGCATATTGTCCTTTGTTTCAAGCCTTGTTAATGACACTATTCTCCATATGTAAGCAGCTGCTTTCCAAAACCTGCTGAATCACATTAAATCATCCACATTAAATTTGGTAGAAGAAAACATCATACCCAGTTTCAAGGCAAAATAGCAGTAGCCACATGTTTCTTTAAATTCAATAGTATAAATGAATAAACCACTTAAAACACTCCATTTTGCTGACAATCAAATAGCAGATATACATTAACCATACCACTTCTACTGTTAACAGTATTAATACTCGATATTTTCCTTATCATATTTGTCTCTGTACAAAACAATACATTACCAATTCAAGTTCCCTTGCGTTTGTGTCTTCTATTTTTTTGAACGATGTAAGCCCAGCATTTACCATAGCATTTGACAGGGATACACCTGTGAAAAATTTAAGTTTTATGCTGTTAAATGACAATCACTAGTCTCAAATTGTTCTCAACGTCTGCATTATAGAAGGTAAAACCAAAGCAGAAATCATTTTACAGTATGTTTATCCCAGCTTTTTGCTCAGCAAATCACTAAATTTCTTTTCAGTTAATAAATATCTTAGTATTATTTAATTTCACTTATCCATTAAAAAGAAAATATAAATCAAACATGAAAACGTTCACTATTTCAATACTGACATTTTTTAGTTACACTTTTAAGAGTAAAACAGATTTTAGATCACTTTATACATTCTGACATTAGAGTTTAAAAATCAGGGATTTCTGAATATGTTACATGGTATCAATAAACTTCTGTGAGCTCAAACAATTCACTTCACAAAGACACAGAACAGGCTTAGCTGCCATAGCATGACAGCGGTCAAGAATCAGACATCGTAATATAGGCATCAATTCAATATTTGATTCAGGAAGAGAGAGCAAATTGTCATCAGACAGTTCAAAAGAAGCCTGTGAGCAGAAAAAATGGAACACTTTGAAAGTTAACAATTCTTTGTAACATGCTGCAAGAGCAATGACAGCATAGGAAAATATTAAAAAAAAAAAAAGGAAAGGAAAGTAGGACAGACATGTATATATAGCACTTCTACTACTAAAAACCCAGAACTGACTACTCTATTCAATATAGTATAGAGGAAAGCATTTGTCTACATTGCAAGTGCCATGTTTATTCCACTTATCCTAACCCCTAGAAACGCTGAACATGAGGCAGACTCCTCAGGTGACCACGTGCGCATCGGCACAGATCACCAAGTAGGGGAAATGGGTTCCCACCACAGTGGACTGTGCTGCATGCAAGCTAACGAGTCCTGTCCCTTCCTTTGATTCCACACGAATGAAGCAATACAGCTTCTGCACCGGAGCTGGCAAAGCTGTAATGTACTGCACCACAGGGATCTTTCTGGCTTAGCTATCCTCTGATTTGCAGATCTCTGTACTAGACTTTTCTGTACAGCGTAGATGTATCTTTAAAGAAACACAGACAACACTACAGTGAATTCTGCAAGTGTGAAGGTACGATAAGACCAGACATCAAAGCAGGAAGCTATACTATAACCTCAAACAAATATAACTACATTTTTGTAATACAGAGGACTCCAAAACTTTGGAACTCTTTTTCAAAAAATTATGACAAGTCTGTACTTGCAGTTAGTTCATCCAGTAACAGGACACAGTGACAGGATGAAGATTATTAGAAACTTGTGAGCTTCATGTGTGTGAGAACCTCATGCACAGTAAATTTATTTCTGTTTCATGATTCCTATGCATATCAATGCAAATTAAATGGCTTTCACGCATGTGAGTCATCGGACCTGTAGGATTACAGCTGTTTGGAAAGGAAGGCACAGCCTAGTCAGAGAGATGCAATCACACAAATGTGGAATACGCACAAGATACTGAGATGAACAACAGAAGAACAGCTGTAAATACTTTGAAAACCTGAAGAAGATTACTACATGGATTACTTTTATCACACCAGACTATTCTGACAACTGTGGTACTCAATTGTGGCAAATGAGTAATTAGGAGACTCATTTAATTATGTAAGAAGACATCCCAGAAATTTGTAGGCTAATTATGAGTTTTGATTCTGTATCAGATTCATTTATCATTTCTTACTAATACCTACCAATTTTTTCCAATTGTTTAGACACATGAAGTGAATTTTCCCAAAGTTTGCACCTGAAACACTTCGCTAGAATCAAAGAGTTTAATAAAGCAGAAAAGTTGTTCTTACATGATGCCAGAAAGTCAGATAACCCTGCAAAAATAAGATTGAGTTGTATTAATCAAATAAAATGTAGCTGATTATTTTATGTATCAGAAAAGGATTAAATTTTACCATACATCTAGTAATTCTTAAGCCATTTCTAAATATTCTGCCAGTATCTTGTGTCAAAGTAAAGTCTTGAATAGGAATGCATCCTAGCTGAGCCTGAATAAGACTGGAAAGAAAAATATTTTACAGTATATACAAAGCAGCCATATTGTAAGCAAAGTATAATAACATGAAAGTTTCTACTGGAAAACAAAAGAAAATTCAGAATAGAAACACTGAAATGCAAGACCTGGGCCTCTGTAAAATGACACAAATTCAAGGAGGGAGTTCAGCAGCCACAAAATGACAACTTTTCAATACAAAGTAACAACACAATATAATATTTACCAGTTTATTTTCATTTCTCTTGTTTTTATCTTCCCCTCCATTGGAAACCTATGCACAAAAATACACATATTTTCTGCTATTCATTTTATTTATTGCTAAAAAGATACATTCCTTTTCCAATGCATTTATTTTTCATACCTGATAGTTATTTTGTCCTTGTCTTTATTCAAAGTGTTCAGTATTTTCTTTTCATTTGTTCTTAACTTGACATCCAGAAATTCTGAACAGCTGGAGATCATTGTAATCTGTAACAATTTTACTTTTTTATTGTTCTTGTAATTTTTTTAATCACTTCTTCCAACTTTTTTTAATAAACACTGCTAAAAAAATTTGATTGTCTCAATACTATGACCATGAAAAGACGTTCAATCAGTTCTTTCTGATACTGACCAACTTTTATCTTCCTATCAAGGCTATTATACATAACCAAAGGGAAAGATTTTTCTTTCAGATTTTAAATTACTATTCCACTTGAAATTATCCAAAAATCAACCACACTGCTAACACTTTATAACATACATAACAAATATGTATTGCCTTGTATTTCACCTTACTTTCTTCATACTTTGGTAACAAAGGCAGCCACAGAAGAACAGACATTCCATTTTTTTCATGGCCAATCTGTTCTACCATAGTATTTGCTTGAAAACAAAATGTCTTTTGTGACTTAACAGTAGCTGTAACAACCTGTTATCTGACGGGAAAATTACTTAAAACAGAAAGACAGTAACATTCCTTTGAAAGTAAAACCTGCTCAGCATACACCTAGTTTTTGCAATAAAAAATAACTACTAAACCACAAAACACTGTTTAATACATAAACAGAACAGCTTCAGCAACTTTGCATCTTCGTGAATAAGGTTAATGAAGGGAGATTGAGTTGGGAATTGAAAGATCTGAGTACAAAGTGTCAAAAATACTCCATTTGGATTTATTTAGATGCATTCTCTAAAACTTTACATAAACATAGTCTGAGCTCATTAAAAGAAAGAAAAACTTCTGCTATTTATCTTTGATTCTGTTTAAAATCAATTGAACATATGTAAATTATCTTTAAAAAGTTAAATTACCAATTCATTTATAGTCTCTGTTCCCTTAATTGTGAAAAATTGTTTCACTGTATCAAATGCAATATAATACCATGCCATTAATCTTCCAGTCTCTGCAAAAGAAGAATATACCTTAAAAAATAAATATGCCAAATATTTTTAGTGTATTTTTTTAAGTCACAAAATTGATTACTTTTCTTATTACAGGGCTCTACAAAATTTACCACCACTGACTCAGTATGTTATTGCCCCTAGCTCTCTGATGGGTATTACTGATCCCATCATAGAGTGGCAGAAAGAAACATACCAGTTCAGCTTTCCCCAATGGAGATTAATTTACACCAATATATGAGACTGTGAACTGTGGCTGCTGAGAAGCCAGCCACCTCTAGCAGAGGATTGTAGAGAAGAGCACGTATTGATAAAACCTGACCATTGCACTGTCACAAACAATTATCCTGTGATAATATTCTAAATTTTTTTCCTAATCTGTATACAAAATTTCCAGCAACAATAAGAGAAGATCTATTTATGAATCAACATTAACAGAATGAACTTCCATGATTTGTTAAAGAAACTTGCTTATGTACTCTAGGCAAACAATCTCTCAGATTCCACTCTCTACTACATTTGTGTACTGCTATTAATGGGTCACAAAAATAGTTGTGACCCTTTGTAGTTCACTAATATCTCAACATCCCTCCTGAAAATAAGTTTATTTTAAAAAAGCGCTACCTGTTGGTTTGAAATTATTTGCTTCATCCATCCTGATCAAATCAAAAGATGATAAATCATTTAAGTTCTTCAAACACAGTTCTGTCGACAATTTGAAAATATATGTATTTTTAGAACATGCAGAAAAAAATTATTTATGTATAAACCAGAATCATCATCATAAAATTGCACTGAATGTATACCAAAGCAATTCCACTGAACTCAAGTAAAGGTTTTAGAATATTATCCTGCTTCTACTAAAGCCGGTGGCTAACTTCTGCCTGGGGAAAGCTCATTCAAAGATATTTGATACAGCCAACCCAACTCTTTTTCAGTAAAGCAAAAATAGCAAAGTAAAAGAAACTAGATGCATGGAATGTAGGCTGTCATATTCAATTCTGAATGACAGACCAGAGAGCCCACAGTATTTATATAAAAGATTTCCACTACAGTGTTAACACTTAAATGGTTGAAATTTCAAATATCCACAGGTATTTATGAATCCTTCATCAGGAACTTTCATACTGTATCAGGTGCATTTGTATTTACTTAACTAAATCTATTTAGTCAGGTATCTGCATGAGGATGGCCAAAGTGTTTTGGTTCTCTCTTTTTCAAAACCAAGGTAATTAAAAGGCAAATATTAATACAATGTTCAGAATATAAAAATAAGTTGGGAAGGCACTCAAAGTTGTAGCTCCCATCAACCAGAAATCATTCACATTGCACATGAAATGTATTAAAATATCAACAGCTATATACATTACTACAAAATATTTCATGCATGCAGGGAAAAGGAGCTAGTTTCTGTAAGAACTTTAGGAAAAGTTAGTTTTTAAGATCAGAGAGCTTCAAGGATATATAATCCACATCTAAAAAGCCTTCTACCCTAGCACTATCTGATTTCAAAGAAGTGATTTCAAACCATGCCTTTTCTCATAAAGTCTTATTTAGGTAGTAACATACTTCATTCCCTCCATTCCTTTCAACCTACATCCCAAAAATAGAGATGTCCTGATATAAAAGCCAGGAAGAGGTAGAAAACAACTAAAAAAGCCTATGAACTAGGTAACTTTTTCTTACTGATAAGTAGTCCTTTTTTTTTTTTCCTATCTGCAAGTCACAGTCAATGTCTCTCATTTTTGGAGACTTCAAGCAGCAGCATATACACCAAGTGTATTCTGGAGATGTGTCCTTGAAACCCTTACACAAGAAACAGCCTCAGCATAGTTCCACCAAGCCCAACATCAATCACAAATTTTTCTACACAATTGCGTAAAATTTAATAAATGTGTAAGTGGAGTCCAAGTATTGGCTCTACAAATTTCAAGGCATATGTCAGTCTATTTTTCCATGTACTGGGCCACCCTCCAGATATTTAAGTTCCAAATGGTCTAGTATACAAACATAAAGAATTATGATGGACATGAGGACTATCACTAAAGAGAGAAAACTGCATTTGTAGTTTTGCTGAACTCCATTTACAACCTTGGCAATTGGTCTTTTATTAATATACTTATTTTGAATCTACTAGAAAACCTAGATTTAAATAAATAAATAAATAAAATGCTATTTCCCTATTTAAAGATTAGAGGCACTGATTCCCAAAATATTTAGTCCACTGTATGTTTTGTAATGAAACTGGCAAAAAAAGCCTCTTGAAAGTAGTCTTCCAGTAATTTTTACAGTATTGCAGGAAAAATATGGTGCTGCCTATTTTTTTTTTTTTGTATCTGTAAAGGTGGATGCCTCATTCTCATGTTACGGTTCACTTGAAGAGAAAGTACAGTTTCTTCATTATGTATTTGCATTCCCTTTGTTCTTTGCTACTATGCATTTGCTATTCATATAAAAATTTTAAAACTAAATTTGGAATTAAAATAGCAAAATAATTCTTAAGAGGATCTACTAAATCCATACAGCTGAGATATGACGGATACTGCACGGAATGCTTAATGCAGAGAAATCTTTGAAAGACTGCAAGTCTTCCCTTGACGCCCCTAAGGAAAATGAGTAATTTAATCCATAAGAGTCAAATTTCAGGTATCAAGCAAATAACACACTAGAATGTACATCTTCAGTGCAAAATGTCATGGTCAGATGGTACTAGTCCAGACGTCTGAATAGCAAACCTATACGAATACTGTGACTTACCTGTATAAAAATACGGAATTTAAGACTTGCTCCTACCCTCCAATACACTTCATCCACCACTAGAAAAGATCTGCCACACTCTGGAGTTCTCTAAAATTCCTTTTTCACATTATTTATGCATTTTTGAATGACTAGTGTAAAAATACCCATTATAAAAAAATAATGTTTTCTCTCTCTTCACCTGCTCTTTATTATTGCTTCCTAACAGGCTATAATCATGCAATTTTAAATGGTTTCTGAACAAGGTGAAGATGTTTACATTTTACATCCTTTGTTTTCAAGGCTAAATTTATGATGAAGGTAAGATGACAATTTCTGAAAAGGGCTTTTTTGAACATATAGTAACAGAAATTAATGAAAGCACATAAGATCAATCAAAGGAAAAATAAGAAGAATGACAAGGAATCAAAATTAAAATGCTCTGCTCCATATTTCTGAGTATGTATATGGAGATGAGGTAGGTACAGACATTTAATTTTTTTCCTCTATACAATAAAAACTTTTCTACCAGTCAAAATGTACTGATAGTGTTTCAAAAGTATTAATAATTAAATAAAATCAATAACATAACATCATAAATGGCATTTGTTCTGTGAATGGATAAATTGAAATTAATGGAGATATATAATAAACACGGATGAACCTGCCCTAAAACATAACATTTTACTGAAAAAAGCTTAAAAGCCACTTACCTTGTAATTTTGCTTCAATTCCAATTTTATCCAATCCAGGTGAAAAACCTTCGTGAAAAGACATAAGGCTTTTTAACCTAATACAATGATATACTTCCTCCTCAGTATCATTACCCCTCAAAACTACTTTACTGATAAAGTAAAGTAAAGGGAGCCAGAGAAGTACCCCAAAGTGAAAAAATTGTAAATATTTATTATAGTGGGAACAAGTCAAAAGCCTTACATAGTTTAAGTATCTAAGTATCAATGCGTGGCTATTAGAACAGATGTGCAAAGGTAAAAGCTGGACACATTCCCCTATATAAAATATCAGAGTCCTAAATGTTGAAGAAATGCCAGTGAGCAACTTCCCATGTAGAGTTTTCCTATTTCAGAATACAAGAAGCCATCTAATTTGTAACACCCATTCATTGACTAGATGTGCTATGTTCCTGTCCCACCTATAAATCCTTAAATAAAAATTCTCTGTAGCAAGTGCCCCAAGACTTCCTAATCAGGTGTAGAGCAAGCGACCAGGAGAACAAAAACCAAACCAATACGGTCAGGGCTGGGGACGAAGAGGCTGTTCTGGACAAGAAAAATTGAAGACACCAGTATTAAGATTATTGAAATTTTGTTTTGGAGAACCTATGCAGTATTAGACAATTTTCTTAGCAGCAGATCACATATTTAGCGCTGAAAAGTACATTATGACTTTATACTACACTAATACATGGTCCAGTGTATTAAGATCAGAAGAAATAGAACATTATGAAGCTATAAATGTCTTCTTCATAGTTTTTAGATGTTATACCATGCTGAAACTTCTATTACTTATATTAAAGCAACTGAAACTGTTGTTCCTAAAAATATTACAGGCCATAATACACATCTTGTTTTCAACTCCTTATGAAGTAATAAGTCTGTAAGAAAAAGAAACAAATAATATGGATCTAAGACATCCTAGTGTCATAATTTAAATCAATTAAAAAAAACCCCAACAAACCATAATGAGTTGGATTTTTTAAGGCTCTAATGTACAAGAATGTTGATCGTATCCATTCCAAAGCTACAGAGACATCTGTGACAGTGTGTAGCACTATTTCTGCATTTAAGTGCTCGACAAGATGCCTGTGTAAGCTAGCAAAGAAAAAAAAAAAAGGAAAAATTAAGTACATTTACCAATTAGTAGTACAAGAGGGGCTAAAACTATGTTTTTTGGGAAAACAAAACAAAACAAACCCCTCCCCCCAAACCACAACAATTTTCTGTGTTTTTTTTTTTCAACTGTTCACTTTAATCAGTGAAATTAATAGAAAAGAGTAAACAATATGTAAATAATCAACAATGTACTTTGTTTATTATGGCTTAATGTCCAGTAAGCAAAAATAAAAAACCTCTGTCAACTGTGAAGTTTCATGATTCTTTAGAAAACAAATCTATACATATTTAAAAGTTACAGCACAGTGCTGATATTTGAAAAATTAAACCTTACCAAAATTATATAAGCAAAATTTCCTGTCTTACCCTTTAGTGTCTTAACTTTTCTACATAATTCTCTTGATATCCTGTTCACATCAAGTGAATTCTGTAGTCTGGTATTTTCCAGACCCTTTCATCTAAATATTCAGAGACACAACCTGGGTTCAATTCTTGCTTTTTGTCTTTGCAATATGTACTATTTCAGTTTCTTCAGTTCTCCAGCAGGGATCTACAACTATTTTTATTTTTTTTTTTTAAGTTTAAGATGTTCTAAAGATGCTTTTAGCTGATAAAACAGAGGCTGTCAACTTCAGAACAGCTTGATTTGATTTTCCTAAAAATTTTCTTAAATTTCTTCTAAACAGACCAAAATAAGACCCCAAAACCCACCTGAAAAAACACATTCTGTATAAACTATGAAACATTGCTACCGTCTATATAGTCTTATAAAAATTATGTTACCTGCTCTCTATTATATCAGCACCATTTAACATCTGTATATACTTCTCCCTTGTACTCCAACGAGTCATAATAACTGCTGTAGCTGTAGTGTCAAACTGAAAAATAAACCCAAAACCTGCTCTATAGCTCTTAGCAAAAAAAAAAAATTCCAGTTGAATATGCATCACATATCTGCTGAAATGATTAAAATTTTTTCTTAAAATCCTTGTTGAAATTGCTGTTGAACACCAAGGCCTCTCTAACTTAAATAATTTAAAGGCAAGTTCTAACTCATTTGGATAGCCATCAGGGCTTGGGATTCCAGCCATTGCTGGCAAGCAGGTCAGCACACCAGCCTGTATGTGCTAATGTACATTTAAGAGACATGTCAGAAACATCACGAACGTGAAGTGTTAATGACCCCCTTACAATGTCCACAGTTAAGGAAAGGATTTCTAACCACAACCACAGAAAATAATTTACTGACACGAATTTTCACTAGTAATCTCCAAACATTAGAAAGGCTTAAATGAACAGTCAAGTCTTTTATAGTCATTTTTTTAGTAATCTTTGTCATCTACTCTCAAGCCACCTCACTTAGATTGTTTTTAATGGAAAAAATACTGTTAGACTAATTTGTTAAATTGTACTAGTTTTTGTACAAGAAGTCTCCTGACTTGTATTTTTTAGTTCAGATTAGTGTATGTAATACAGAAAGGCAGATCTTGGTAAGTATTTCGGGTCTTGACTGTGTACATTAAAGTGGCTTGGGATTCTGAGCCACAACTTTAAAAAATCTTACTGAATTACAGTCTCTAGCAAAAAAACCACCAAAACAGTAAGTTAAGAAAGTTAGGAATATCAGAAAATTCATACAAGTTTAGATCTTAGGTCCAGATAAAATACTCTCATGTAAACAACACACCACAGTGGCTAACGTAAGCAGCCTCTGCAGACGCATGTGGGGTAAGCCATCTACCGTATTAGGCTTTATCTGTATTTCTAAAAACTAAAGACTTAAAAGTGTAAGATTTAACATAAATGATTCTGATACTTTAAAGAGGTATAATTAAAATAACAATTTTTAAATTCCCCTCTCCCCTTCCTTTTTTACAACCAAAGCAATGTCTAAAGTCTTTCTAAAATATAGCATTCTTGGCATCAGCAACCTCTTGTGGAAGCAAAATGAATTATAGCTTTTTGAAGGCAGTGTTTCTGACCCTCCCCCTCTATTCCACTTCTAACTTAATTAGATGTTTCCTTGTTCTGATGTTAGGAGAACAAAAGCATGTTGTTGTCTATACTATTCAATATTCCAGAATTTTTATCATGCAATTTATAAGCCATGTGTCAGCTTCCTACTTTTTCTCTAATCCCCAATCGTTACGTAACCCAAATGTAATCTTTAGATCTTTTTCCACAACAACGTGAAGCAGTACTTTTTAGAGGATAATAGAAATCTGTTTGGTTTTGTTTTTCAATTAAGAAGTTACCCAGGAGTAATTTAACTATTAATAAGAATCCTTTAAAAACAGAATGCCGCCAAAAAATTGTTGGCATTGTAGTTTCTTTGCCAAGAACATTTCTACTGATCTACCTATAGATAAAATCAATATAATATAGCATTTACTTACTTGAGGCCTTCCTGCTCTCCCAATCATTTGCAGAATATCAGTTTCACTGTACTCTTGGAAAACTCCTCCAACATAATGCATCGTGGATTTTATAACCACCAGATGTGCGGGTAGATTGACTCCCATAGCTAAGGTACTAGTAGTAACTACATCAGATTAAAGTATATTGATTGCAAGATGAACACCATTGAAATGTCTGGCAGACACTCAACAAGAAGCAAATAAGTGACTCGATTTCTAAGAGCTCCTATTTTCTAGTGAAGTCAGTGGGTGTTCTGCACCACAAAGAATTACACATAGATTACAGACATGTATTTGCATAACAATTTCTGTTTATCTGATCATAAGCATTCATTTATTATCAAGTACTCTAACAAATTACATCCCAGTTATTTTTATTTAAACTTTCCTTAATGTTTGGACATAATGCAGAATCCAATCCCTCTTCAGTGTAACACACACACACTGAAGAAACATTATTCATATTTCTTCATGGATAGATATTTGAATACAGCTATGACTTCATCTCGCTTTGTAGTGATCAGCATCTTTAAGATCTAATTTTGAGTCATCAGTCATTAGTCTTTTAGTCATCATCCATGGTACCAAACCAGAATCACCACCAATACTATCACAATACTTTACCAATACACACTCTCACACAGAAAACACCGGTCAAGTTTGTGGCAAATTCTCTCACACTCATGTTTTCTAATACTCTTTCTCTAATGAAGAGATGGCGTGGCCAGAAATGAACTGGAATGAAATGGAAAGCCAGCTATACAGGCCAATTGGTATAACTCATCCACTAGGAAAACAAAGTGTTAATTTTCCAATTCGTTTTTTAAATGAAAGGAGAACTAAAATTAGAAATTATAGGTGCATCAGGAAAGAAGAATCCAATCTAAACTGAAGGCACAACCACACCATCTTGTGAGAATATTATTATTTTTTGTATTGTTATGGTATGCAAAATGCGAAATTTGTCAAAGCAAAATGACCTAACCATAAAAAAGTTGCCAAGAAAGGTTATTTAGTAGTGCAATCAGAACTTCAGTCCATGTATGTTTACATATATACATGTATACACACACTCTAAGTATATGTACACTCTATTTCAGGACCAAAGAGTTTTTCCGCTTCATAGTATCTGCAAAAGGTGTGTTGAAACCTACTCGGCATCATGCTCACAGATATATAAAGTGGAATACACCCCATACTCTCTCAGCTTCCCCTCAGTTGTAGAAACATATTTCTAGTATCTCAGACAATTCTGAAATACTGACACAAACTATGAATTCCAAAGGACTTACGTATCAATAAGCAACTTTGCATTCTTTCAGTGATAGTCCACTGAAACGTGCATTCACATTATGCTCAGCTGTGGCACAGGGTTTCAAAGTTATTTTTGCAAAGAGAACCACAGTCTCCTGTGATTACAGAAATGGCACTGTAGTTGGCAAAGCCACACAAAATGCATCAGGCAGTCAAAGTACAGTAGATTGCAGGGATGCAGAGACATTTTAATACTGCAGACATTCCAACTCTAGCCAGCTTGCCAGACCACAGTCAAGGTATCTACCTTAAATTTTCATAGTGAGTCATGATCTTTGTACAGGAAAGAAAAAAAATCCATGAATCTTTCAGTGTTGTACATGACCAGACAGACAATTCCCTATAGGGTCTGAATCTTTTTTTTTTTTTAAAAAAAAAAAAAGCCTGGATGAGATGAGACCATCATGTCTCAAAGAGATACCTTCTCATTTCAGCTAACAGCAGATAGAATATTTCTTAGGAACCTCACCATCAATCAAAACACCTTGTATGGGACTTTGAAAATAGTATCCTGTCCATCTAAGAAACATAAATGTAAAAGATCACCCTCAGGGAAGCCACTGCTGCAAAGGACACAAACAAAGAAAACACCATGTGAAGTCTGAGAAAAAACATGCTAGCAGACAGTTCCACCTCAACAGGATGGCTCAGTGGTATGAGACAAAATGGACATGGCCCCACCTATACAGACGGATGTGTATAGGATGACTTCCATGTATGCTAAGAAAAATTCTATGGTCTTCAGTAACAGTGCATATGTATACCCAACGAGGTAAAAGTGCATGTGAAATACAGACACATCTTTATCTGGAGTTCACAAAGTCATTCTAAAGGTTAAACAAACTATAGAATCATAAAATATTGCCACTTCCAAGCTGCAGTCTTCTCAGGATACATTAACAGCATTTTGACTTTTGAAGGTAAATTTACTTACAAAGTACTGGTAAGTCTCCTACAGCAAAAGCTCCTTCAATTATTTTCCTGTCAGATACCTCCATGCCCGCATGGTGATAAGCCACACCATACATTAAAAGATCTGATAATGAAATAATTATATCCATCACTTGACTAAGTTTACTCAAGCAAGTATTCATTCACAGAGCAGAAAAGTAGTAGGTTATATTTACCTCTCAATTTGGAATCTTTCAATGAATTCGCAGACTTCTGTAATCTATGCAACATGCAAAAAGATAAAAATGAATACTTCAAAATCACAGAACAGATTCACTAATGCAAGTGGAATATACAAAGATGAAATTATGTTTTTAAAATGCAAAAATAAAGCTTATTATACCCCTAAAGATTGTAAGATTCCTTGACACGTACATTTTTTACATATTTTCCCATAGGTCCCATAGGAGGTCGGACTAGATGACCTCTGGAGGTCCCTTCCGGCCTGGGCAATTCTATGATTCTATGATTCTACTACATTTGTGCTTTTTATGGATGTCCTTACTTTTCAAATACATGTTAGGCTATCAAAAAGACATAGTCCTAAAATAACTTTTAAAATATACATTCTTTGGACGTTTTCAACCACCATGTTTCCCATCTTTTCAAAGGGAACAAACTGACTCTCTGGGTCAGCTGTTGCAGCCTTTCCAGCCCAATCACCTTTCCAAGTCACAACCTACAATATGGATGTGGTGTTCACATAAGGCAAAGAAGAACATGTTTGAAGTCCAAAATCAGGAAATAGCTTCTGCAGCTGCCATGACTAGGCAACTCTGAAGTAAATTATAATTAGTATGGGTCAGGGCTGTATTTATTAAACATATCTGATAACTCAAAGACTTCTTAAAACACTAGTAAAATCACATCCAATTCAATTTAATCTTAATCTTTGCACTTCAAGGCCTTATAGGTCCACAGGAATTAACATTTGTATGTTTAGAAACCAGTTTTTAGAAAACATTTATGAAAAGTACCCTAAAAATCTGAGAAGCAAATAAAACTTCTCAGGAAGAGTGCCAATTTACCAAAAGAACATCAACTGCAATGATTTTGTTTCAGACACTCCTCTGCTAGAAACTGTATTATCTCAACAGCTTTCTTCACAGATGTCACAGGTTTACTAAAACCAATATTAACAACTCAAATATAAAAATACCTTTGTTTCTGTTCAATACTCAGTAGAAATTTAGCATCTTTTGCAAGAACAGAAGCAGCCTGCTGTACTCCTTTTCTCGTGGCACAAAACTACAAATGAGAAAAGATTTCTTTTAATCAACACTTTTAAGAAAGAAACACTTTCAAATGTGATAAAAAAAAAGCTGTTGTACCACAAGTGCTGGTTTTTGTTCTGAGTATGTTTGTATAACACCAGCTATTTTGTAGTTAAGAGTTAAATCAAATTTGAATTCTGTCTGATTGTCACTGCAAGGAAAACCAAGAACAATTTTGCGTAGCTTCACTGGTCGTTGATCCTCCTCTATTTTTAGACATACAGCTGGCATCTTACTATCTGAAAGCCATTCCGCAATCTTTAAAAAAGAAGAAATAGAATGGAAATTGTAAATTTCTGATTTTAATAATACTCTGCTCTAACTGCATCATAAAATAATTAGGCTTTGTCACATGTAAACTATTAACACATTTGATATTGCTTTTCTCATTAAAATCACAGGTGAAGTTCTGCTTTCTACAGGACAAATATAATTCAGACTGAAATCTCAAGTCTGTTGTGGTTTGTACTTATGAGACAAAAATCACAAACAGAAATCTAAAAATGAAGTATGTCCATAGTTGGCTGATAGCTCCATATGGTTGTAGGTCATTTATTACATTAGCATCAACCTCACAGCTGTCTTCACCTGACAGCATCAACATGACAACTTTCTTATCAATCTGAATTTATGACTCCAGGTAAATTTTATAAAATACAACTACATTAGTTAAAATACAGTTAAAATGTAACTCTTACATCTTCAGCATTTGGGATTGTTGCAGAAACAGCTACAAATCTCAAGGGAGGAAGAGTGTCATGATTCTCTGAAAGACGCCAAAGAGAAGACTGAATGGTCTTCATTCGACTGACTACAACTTCTAATGTTGCACCACGGCTTTCATCCTTTATAACATGCACCTATTAGGAAATTTAAAAAGATCTGCTAAATATTTCTCCAGTTATAATCTATACATGTGTTAAATAAGTGTTATATTTTCTAAGTTTCCCTTTATCTTCAAGAACAAAAACTGCATATAAACCATTAATTTTCTTACCTCATCAATGAGAAACAGTCGTACAAGCTGGACTATAGAGTTGTCTCTCCACCTTCTAGTCATGCTATCCCATTTTTCCTAGGAGAAAAAACCAACACAATAAAACAGCAACAGAAGGTGGAAGATGTTTTAAAGGCCAACGCATACCAAAAGCAGACTACAGGCAGACATGCCTAAACTTTAATAAATCTCTAAATAAAATCAGTTAAATTAACTTCTGCTAATGTCACGTATGTTGCACCTGGCACATTATTATGAATTATTTTTTATATGAACTAATAGTACACACAACAATGTGCAGGCAAGGATAAGGATTATAAAGTTACTACTTGTTACCAAAAAAAAAAAAAAAAAAAGCAGTCCCAGTAGCTCACAACTAGCAGACTACTAGTGTCTGTCTGTTCTAGGTTTTTGTAAGAATTGGGATCGAGACCTACAGGAGTAGTGATAATAACGTCAGCGTGATGTATTTCAAATAAATCATCCATCACTGTATCTCCTGTCAGTTCCTTGCAGCTGAGTCCTATAGGTCCAAACTTTTCTTTCCAATCATCAAAACGCTGACTGCATAGAGCTTTTATTGGAGCCACTAAAAAGAATACAAAATAATCAGACTTATATCAGGAAACCCAAATTTTCAACTGTATTGCTCAAGATGCTAAATGCATACATTTTTAAGATGTCTTCTTGAATTTAGTTTCCCTAATTTTCAGCTTTGCTCCCAGAACCATAAAATTTCTAACTGGTATTATTATCCTATTCCATGAGCACAGATCAATGTTGAGCTTTGGGCCCCAGTTCTTCTTACCTGCTATTAAAACTCTTTAATTAAGGTTATTTATGCCCTCTCTTAATCCTGATTTTTTTCCCCTCAATCCCACATTGAAACAATCATTCAGAAGGAAGAAACCACAGGAAATATATCTTTTCCAATGGAAGATCAAAAAAATAACAACCTTTTTCCAGTTCAGAATGATTTGAACACCCTATATTCACAGAGAAAAGGGGTTATAAATGAGAAATCATCCAAGATCAAGAGATAGAATACCAGAAGAAATCAAAATCTATCTAAACCAAATGTACTAAGTGTAGTCAGGGTCATACTAAGCAGCTAAGACAGTAGGTAGCAGCTGACACAGCAGGTAACAGTTCTGATGCTGGTCTTCATGAATCAGACTCCTAAACCAATGTATTTCTTCATATTTTTTTCTTTCCTGAGGATACAAAATTTAACTTTTGCAGATGGAGGTTGGTTTCTAGAAAACAGAAGTAATTATCTCCAAGGACTGATACTAGCAACACATGGAAGTCTGTAGTGGATGGGCAATATGGAAAATGCAGTGATTCAAGTGAAAGAAGTAGTCATCTACACATGATCCGAATGCAGCAGTAAGAAAATAGACCTTGCAGCGAATACATTCTAGGCTAGTTAGAGCCGTTGGAATATGCACCAATTCTGCGTATCACTTGACAACTGATCCCTAAGACGAACAGATTTAAAGAACCAGTTTTTTTATAAACATGCCCGTTTATAAAAGATCTGTTTACAATACACAGTAAACTCAAAATCAACAGTAGCTTTTATTTTGACTTCTTAGAGGACAAATTCTTTACAAGATTTTTTAACTTTTATTTGCGTAGGGAATCATGAACACTACAATTACACATTATGGTTAAATACTAATAATAGTTACAATGGTATCACAAATAAACAAACCCTAAAAGGAACAACTTTTTAAAAAATAAGGTAGGTCACAGTTTCTTAACATATTTAATTTCAATATCATTAAAGCACTCACTCCAGATCTTCACATTTATAGGATGACATTTTCTACTCCTGTCACCAAAATGTATAAAGCTGCATAATACTTACTGTAAACAACTTTAATATTTAACCAAGGCAGTGGGGCTTCCATGAGTAATTTGGTAATAGCGAGCTCGAACATTACAGTTTTTCCAGAGCCAGTTGGAGCACAAATCACAAAATTCCTATTCGTATAAAGAAGCTAGGAAAGAATTGCAAAGTAGTAAATACGGCACAGCTCTCCATTGTACCTATTCATACATTCCAAAAGCATTGTCTAAGGAAAAATTACACAAGGAAATTATTATACATTGATACATGTAGTCCTCTAAAAAATTCTGTATTAGCTGTGAACTTTTAAGTTGCAGCAAAAGAAAGAATATCTTCTTCTACACGTCTGCCATAGAAACATAAATGAGACACTGTTCATATAAGTTTATTATGTAACAAAGTCTACCATTCTGCAACAAACAAAAAAACAGCATCTAGTCTTAGATGACATTAATACAGAATCACTGCCAATTTATAAATAACTGTGTCAATGACTGACACTGACAGTAATGCTGAACAGTCAGGAATCAGCTGTGTTCTTCATCTACCATTTCCAGTTTTCCAATGCTCACAAAAATCAATAAAGTATGAATGTTGTATGAATACAAAATTTTCCCTGATTTTTGTTAAATAATCCTTTGTAACATTCACTGTGAATCAGCCAAAGAAATCCTACCAAGTTGAATGCTTAAAACGCATTTCTTGTAACCAGGGAGCTGCTACCAAGTGGAATTTTGAAAGCTTAACCAATAAAAAAACACCCCACAAGACAATTATCTTTTTAATATGTCGATTTCTCTTAATTTTTGAACAACACGTCATGTCCTATACATGAATAAGCAAACCTTACAAAAAAGTTCATATTTTGGAATGGAATACCAACACATGAGCCATTAAAAAAAAAAAAAGATAAAGTTTTTCTTTTAAAAAGCTATTGCCCTGAGAACTCTTGCTTTTGCAACTTTCACGAAAGTAAATCTTGCTTACAGCTGTGGTTTTCCATTATTCTAGGAACAAAAAGTCACACAAGGTTATTTTACAGGCCAATATGATATATAATTCTCAGCAGAAAATAAATACAAATTCGGAAGTAATGAAAAATACTTCGAATCTATGCGTAAAACTAAAAATGCAGGGGAAAAAAGAAAAAATACAGCTCCCCATATAATTTCAAATGTTCTGTTGAAGATGTCTCTGGTGGAACCTGCATCTCATCCCTGTGATACCAATAATACGATCTTTCTCAAATTGGTTGCTTTCAAAATAAATTTTGGGTTTTAAAGAAAGAGCATAGCTGGTAAATAGGGCATGGACAAATGTCACTCCTCCAAAAGGACAACCTTCTCTGAAGTCCTGCTTTTCTTTATCTTCCTATTAAAATAATTTTTAAAATATTACTAATCTGTATGCATAAATAAACATTTAATTCACATCTTCATACCAACGTATTTGTGAACATTTAAAAAAGTTCTTCTGGTCTCTTCTCCCAGGTAAGCACAACCCTGCCCAACTATTCAAGGAAGAGGTCCTAGATACATTATAGTTTTTTAACCGCTTTTGAGTTCTGAATATCAAAGTAACATTTACATTTATCTACAAAGTACAATTTGCAGTTGCAGCTAATGTTTCATACTTACATCATCCAAAGCTTTAGACTGTGCATAGTTAAAATATGGGAACTCCTTAAAAATACTTCTAAATTGGGTTGCTTGACAAGCGTTAAGGAATTGAAAACCATCGAGTGACAATTATAAAATTCATTTTAGAACTCTAAATGCATCTCCTTCTTGTAATTTAAATGTAAAGCATATACAACAATCTTTCAGTGATACAGGCTTGCAAAAATTTCCAAAAATTTATTAAATTATTTAGTAGCTTTATTTAGACTCTTGGTGTGCCACATATTGCGCTTCACCTACAAACCACTACCTGTTTGAGAGGTCTCAGCATTATACCAACAATCAAGAACCTCCTCCCTGGCGCAGGCTTCATGGAATGGCATACAGTTATGGAATGTGAAACTGCAAGGGACAAAAGCTTTATTCTACACTGCAAACCAGATACAAGAGCAAGCAAAATACTTCTGTTAGCGTATCTAAATTGTCAACGGTCACATTATATTTGTAATATAACACAAATTAATTAGCATAATATTGTATGTCCTGTCATAACAGTATCAAAGAAATTCACCTACAATCTCTTAGTACTCGCAGAGGTTTTAAAGATATTTTCTACTGCTAATATTGTGTATTCTTCAGATATTATTCTTATCTGAAATATGAGTAAGAGGAAAGAGAGTATTGTTACATTTCAAATCCAAATGAGTAAGCTGATCCTTGTCTGGACTTGCATTGAAGCCACACAAGCATACTAACTGTAACCATCCCATCAGGCTGAGGAGGTGCACAGTCAGACGTAACACCAACAGCAACAGGAACACCAAACTGCTGAGGCCTCACATTGATGTTACATTAAAAGACTAAATAAAGAGGAAAAGAAAAAGGAGTGAAACAAGAAATAAAAGTATTTAAATATAAACATTTGAAAAACGGGTAAAGATAAGCAAGCAATACTAAAGAAAATAAGGATTTTTTAAAAAATACTTCTCTAAAATTTAACCTCTCTGAATATGTGATTTATTTTCAAAATGCAGAACATTGACTATGTATAATTGGCAACATCAGAACAACTCAGTCCTCACTCATTTTGGAAATTATGACATGTCTTAAAGCAAGTCACGTGAACTTAAGTTGCCTGAATTCAGACACTTTTTCTTCCTGATATTTAACCTACCATTTGACAGGTTACTAGAAACAAAATATTGAAAACAGTGTGAAAAAAGCAAAAAAGACGTTTGACAGATAGAGATGAGATGGTAAATCATGTTATGGGTTCAAGGTAGGGGCAAGAAGAAGGAAAATTACTGTAAAACCTGCTTAAAGAATGGACTGTATGGACACTGGAACATTAATACATAAGGAATACGTGAAGTTTATTTTCTCCTGATAAAATGGGACAAAAAGCAAGATCCAGTTTAACTTTTCCTTTATTTAAAGCGTATGGCGATATACGTGTATACGTGTCTTTGCATATAAAATCTAGCCTGAAATATACATTGTACAAACTAAAAATTTTACATTTTACATGTTAAAAATAAACAGTTTTAAGGATAAAATTTGAATGTTTGAAATAAATGTGCTTAGCAATGAACGATCTATAAGTTGTCCTATTTTCATTCTAGTTTTGGAAATCCAAGGGGTAAAAATCTATTCATCATTTGATTCCCAGCATTACATTACAAATCAAAACTCTTTCAGTGTAACACATGAGTTCCTATGGCTACAAATTAAACACTATAATTTTGTAAATGTAAAAGCATTGTAATAAAATCAGTAAATCAGATACAGCAAATACAAGGATACGTATTTCTGTGACAGCCCTCAAAATTTCCAATTTTCTTCCTGTGGTTCCTAAAGAAATAAAAGTAGTAAATTTATAAAACTGGATTTCAACCAATAACCACAAAAAATACCTCCCTGACCGCAAGCTATGTGTTCTGTGAGGAGCTACAAGGCTATAACAAGGTCTAGGAAATAAAGAAGGAACTGACAGGATAGGACAGGGAGGTCACAAGCTCATTTGAAAGGACCATCTTGGTGGTCCTTGGCTGAACTCACTCTAGTTTAAGGATGTTTTGCCTGTAGCAGAGGCTCAACACTTGATGGAGTATCTAGCCGTGGTCTTAAGTGCCAAGGGGATAACCACTTCCCTCAACTTCCTGGCTATGTTCCTGTTAACAAAGCCCAGGATGCTGTCTGCCTTTGTTACTGCTGGGACACACTGCTCGCTCATGTTCAGCGTGCCCTTCACAAGACCTCAGGCACTTCTCCACAGAGCTGCCCCCAATCAGCACATCCCAAGGGAACCCCAGGCATTCTTCTCCTTCCCTCAGGCAGGACTTCGTATTTGTCCCTACTGTATTTCATGCGGACCCTGGCAGTCACCTCCTCCAGTACAGATGCCTGCAGTAGGCACATGGGCAGTGTGACCCATTAACTATCACCTTCTGAGCCTGACCATCCAACCATATTTTTACCCTTGCAATTGTTCATCCATTCCTAATGTCCTAACTTGGATACAAGAATGTTGTGGAAGACAGTGTTTCTCAACCATTCTACGATTCTATGAAAAGCCTTGCTGAAGTCAAAGCAAATGACATCTACTTCTCTCCCCTCATCCACAAATCTAGTCACCATTGCTCAGAAGGCAATCAGACAGGAATCACATTTTCCATTCCTGACCACCCTCCAAATCGCATCTTAAGCCACAGCTCTGCCCTACAATTTTCTGCTAGAACTATTTTTCTATTCTGTACACAAGGTACATTCCACAGATGCAATGAGTCCCTGTCCCAAAAAGCTTAAAATCTAGAAATAAACCATGCATATTTGAAAACTATTAAAAAAATATTCTAAACCAAATATTTTATAATCTCATCAAAATCCTCACCACTTTCCTCCATTTTCCAGATTTCTCCTATTTAAAATTTCTTTCTACAAAGATACAAGTATGAGCAGCATTTCAAATAAACATTGCATTTTCAGTTTCTGTCTGGTTTCAAATGAAGATGAAACTATTTACCACGTAAAGGGATGAAGCTGCTCTTTTTCAAATTGTTTAGGTGATTGATTTGAAGTGACGTTTTCAAAAAAGTTTACACGACTTGGCACTTTTGAAAACGTGAATCTTCTTCATAAATTGTTTACCCGAATCATATTAAACACCACCACAATTAAGTCTTATAGAATTGCAGTATCTTGTATAAAATTTAGCCAATTATCTCACCGTGAGCTAGTGGGAAACTGTTCTTCACTCTACCTCAGATCAAGCATATCCATTATTATTACACTCCAAAGACAGACAGTGACTATTCTTCTTGAAATAGAGTAACAATAATTACCTGTTATATCCAGAATCTCAGAAGCATTAGAAAATGGTTTCATTTTAATTCCAGTTTTAGATGCAATGTCCCCATCATTTACCCTATGCAGAGTAAAATCTGAGTCTTTAGTTATTGGAGCATGATGATCATTTCTCCATAAACCTTCTTCTCTCACTTCTTTCATGTTTTCACTTCTATTTAAGTAAGTATCAATTTCTTTCACATCCACAGAACTATCTCTAAACTCTGTATTTTTATAGATATAACCAGATGTTTTAAATAAGCTGCAAAAGATCCAGGATTTTCATTAGTTTGTTGCAATATTACTGAGTTTCTCTAATTTTTGAAAAATATGTATGTTTGTATTAGAAGCAGAACTAGTAAGACACAATCATAACAAAAGTTTGCATCTAACTTTATTTGATCTGACACTCTTCTACCTGAAGTAGACTCCTTTCAAGATATATTTTAATTTTACTTTCATTTGAGAAAGAACCTGAAAGAATAACCTGTCTGTCCAGGTGGGCTCTGATTCCCAATAGCAGATTAACTGTCAATCTCTGCATAATCAAAAGCAATAAGAGACATAAAGGTTCTGAGGACTGAATGAGAAGAGCACGGCATAGAAGAAGAGTTTATCTGTGAAGACCCTCCACCCAGGCAGCACCAAAATCATGCTGAGAACTACTCAAGGTATTCCTGGCTGGCCGACTTCTGCTCTGAAAAGCAAGTGATCTTAGTCCTCTTGCTCATTACCATGTGAGTAAAGAACTCAAAATGGTATTTTGAAAAAGCTTTAATATCAAACGATTTATTTAAAATTAAAGCAACAAACTTCATCTTTACTTTTCTCAAAAAAGAGGCTGAGCTCAGGACACATATAATTACAGTACTAAAATGTTGCCAAAAGGAAACATCCTTTTTCGTTAGAAGAATTAGTGTCTGGAGCCCTGTTAAAGTATCTTAAATTGAAGGATCCAAAACTTTTGTGTTCAAAAAACATATCTAAAATAATGATACGATTCTGACAGTTGGTAAATCATCAGACACATACCTTTTTCTTAATGTTGAATGAACACTCTCATCATCACTGCTTTCTGGAAAATTACTTAATAGCTTATTTCGTGAAAAACTTGCACCAGGTTGCTGAGAAACCCCTGCTCCTGTTTTAGATTTATCTTGGTCAGAAGAGAGAAAAAATGAAACCATTTTCAGATTTTCATGCCAAAACCTAATTTTCTCTCTTTCTCCTACACTTAACTGGAGTACTTCTTTTTCAGAGGCTGTGCCAAAATGAACAGGTGCTGGTGATCTATCATTTACTTCCTCAGTGTTTCTCTTACATTGTTGTATAAACTTCTGGTGCTTTCTCCCTCCTCCAAAACCAATAAATTACTATTTCTATTGATGTTCATATTCCTATTCATAGTCATTTAATTAAATATCTTCCATACAGAATAGGCCAAATTCTCACATATTATATGAACTGATATTTCTATCTTATCGCAAGAACTTTGGTATATATTTTATGACTCATGCTGATGAATGCAATGCATGTGTTGTCAATTAAAAAGTTACATAAATAGGGTCACTTTCTATGCTTCCTATACAAAGCAGTAGAGCAAAACTATTCCTCAGAACTACAAAGTAGTTTGTAAGACAGAAACTCTTCCCTCTGTCCCAGAATGAAGACCATCTTTTAAAAAAAATGACACAACAACCAAGCTTGAAGTTACTACTACAAACAGCTGTGAGAGAAACCCTGCAATCTCAATAGCCAAAATTCGTAATGATGTCAGTAACAGGCTGGTTTCATACTCATCTTGGTTAATTATCACATTTTGCAGGGTTAGTTCTCAGTAGGATCAGTGGCCTGATCTGGCTGACCATATAAGCATTGCTGTCAGCAAAAGGAAAGCAAAAGCAAAAATAAGCAATTGAATGCAACAAGATTACAGAACACGCCAGCCTATTAATTTCAGTGTTAGCTATCTAGAAATTTAAAATCACAATGGCTTATTTATGATATAACCCCAACAGTTCTATTTCTACAAACACCAGAAATCTTATTTGAATGAGTAGTTCTTAATGGAATTGCTCTTGCATAAAGTAGAAAAAAACCCTTCTATCTTAACAATACAATTAATAAATAGAGAATACCATACATCAGCACAGCAGCTAAAAAATGCAGAAATCTAGTTAAGAGGGATAAAGCAACCATATTCTTTAAAACAGATGTCCTTAAGGTGATCCTGAACGTCTAAATGGAAGGCATACTCCATTTAGTAGCAAGCAACGGTCAGATTCAAATTTGGCCTCCTAAATAGCAATTTGAAAAGAGCCCCAAAAGGGAAGATAAAAGTTAGGTTCACATAAACTCTCTGTTCCTTGATTGGAAACAGGTTATTGGATCTACGTGTTTTGCATTATGCTTGTACAGCTGCTACCCACGGTGTTATGATGCTTCATGGAACAATGTGGAATAGCTTAAAATTTGATCACGCTTCTTACCTTGCCCACTTCTGCACACTAAACTTGTAGCCTGTATATGCCCAAAGAGGGCTGATAATACTGCAAACATATGTAAGACCATCACTCTCAATTAAAATACATTATTTGTCTATATTTGCATGCCTAGAATATTTCCTATTTTACAGCATTAAAAGAGCAGTATCTGTTAAGCCATTAAAAATGAATGTCCAATATTATGGTTTATGGGGACTTGGCAGCGTTAGGTTTACAGTTAGACTTGATGATCATAAGGGTCTTTTCCAATCTAAATTATTCTATGATTCCATTCTATGATATTTTACCCATATGAGTGTTGGCTGTGTTTTTCTCTAGTTCCCTCTGTAACTCCTCTGCAGCTGGAATTTCAGCAATAGCAGGAGCAGGTGCAATACACCAAAACTTAGGGTCTTCATTTTCTAGATACCTATTTTTAACACACAAATGTAAGGTAAAAGCATTCTTTAAGCACCATCCACAACTTCTGCCTCAAAATAACCAAGTAAATAACCTACTGTTTCTCCTGATAAAAATTGTTCTTATTCTATAATTCTTTTGATTTTTAATCACAGAAAATTTAAGAGGCAAAACTTATAACCTCTATTTCTTATAGCCCTAACATACACCCACATCATTCAAACTTCAGTGTCCTTGGAAAAACATTTCAAAGTACGGGTTATGAACCTGGAAATTTCTAGCCACACATTTCTACTGATAGACAGAAAAGGCAGTTACAAAAAAAAAAACCCAAAAATTCTGCTGTAAAATGATTCAGAGTGTGGAAAAGCTTGG
Source organism: Limnodromus scolopaceus (assembly GCA_028565335.1). Classification (NCBI taxonomy): domain Eukaryota; kingdom Metazoa; phylum Chordata; class Aves; order Charadriiformes; family Scolopacidae; genus Limnodromus; species Limnodromus scolopaceus. The sequence goes on along the minus strand of JAOXNO010000004.1, from coordinate 16,447,001 downwards.
AAAACATTTATACATTTAACAATAAAGATTTACCTTTGTTTTGTATCTGGTCTTTCATAAAATAAGTTATCCAATGAAAAGACTATGTCTGCAGAGTTGAACATTTTCAGATCAAATGTGAAGTCTCTTAATCTGCAAAAGGCAGCACAAGGAACACTGACACTGAAATTACTAGAATTTAACCTGTATAAACAATAGAATAAGTGTCAATACTTAATTTTGAGATATTTTCTCTTTTAGAGCTCTTGCCTGCATCCTTAATTCTTCTTCAAAAAGAGAACCTCTTCTGATAAAACATGGTTCCTACTACTTACAACCAAAAAGTCCTGCAGGACAGTGCTTTAAACGACCTTTACAATACCATGACACGTCAGAAGCAAAAAGTGGGTAACAATGAAGATCCAGATAAAGTTTCTGTTAAATTATTTAATTTCTAAGAATAGTGCTAAGATTCTTTTATACAACTGCAGCCTATGTGTTTGTCAGATTGTTTCTGTTCCAGTGGAAAAATACAATCTGTTTTATGATCAGATTCTGTCAATTTTTACAAAATAAAATGATTCCATTATCTAAAAATCCCAACAACTATTTTAATTTACAAACAAATTAAGATTTTTTTTTAACCTATATGCAAATTGCTTACCTGGATAATTGGAGTATGGGCCCAACTGCTTAACATTAACAGGTTTGTTATGGAACATGAACACCGGAGATTACTTCTAAATTATTTTTCATATACACCGGTTTTAAAAATACTCCAGTTAATTTAAATGCTTTTCACTTAGCACCAACTCTAAGTATTAAACATGTTTTCTTTATGTGTTTGTGTTGAGAAGTTTCACAGCTCTTAATTTTGCTTAAGGAATACTTTAAAAAGACCTCACTAAAAGAATACCACAGAAAGGATTTTATGACTCAAAAATGTTAGATTCCCCAAAACAAATGGTAAAATACCAAATCAACTCCAACAGAGTTTATTAAACTCAATAAAGGCCAAATCCAGTGATAAAATAACAAAGTAAAGCTATCTTTACCTACAGAGATAAACCAAAGGCAACACTTCTTTTGTACTCCAGCATCTCATTAGTAACACTTGACAAAAATCCTTTAGAATTCTTTGCAAATAGGATTCAGGTTTACTTAATTACTGTATACTGTCAGCTGTGAATCAAAAATTTTAAAAATATTTTTCTTCCACAGAAGCTGTAAAACTTCAAATATTCCACAGAAATGTTTCAAATTTAAAACAGAAAACATTTCACAATACCAGCAGAATATAGAGCATGTAATCAAAACTGTCTGTGAACACAGTGAAGAATATAGGTTTTAGAACTTCAAACAAGAAATCTGTCAATGCCCCTTTTACACTCCTTTTCAGAGTAAGTCTGCAACACCACTTCTGCCAATTTCTGCCACTCCCCCACCAGCAGGTTTTGCCGCTTTTTTCTTCACGTTAAGAAACCTAGAATTTAGATGTCACACTAATAAATCTAACAAAGGTGGTTAATTTTGCCACCATACTTTCACATGCTTTTAATGTCAGTAATCTAAAGCAGGAGTTCTCATGCTTAGGTATCAGCAGAAAGCATCTGTCAGGAGTACTATCAAGTTGAAGCCATTCAAGTAGTAATTATCTGGCTTAAGCGCTTATCCAACCGAGTAATCACCACTCCATCACCTCCAAGGAACTGCAAGCACTGCACACCAGTATAGAATGGTTTTCATACTTCACTTGGGGAATCTTCTATCTCTGATTATGCAACTGCCATTTAAACAATTTGAATTTGTGATTCCTACCCTTGAGCAGTCTTTTGTTACAATATTTAATCTCACAGGCCCTTCAGGCCCCCACTCTCTGTACATCATTTATTCCTTGACTAGCTCTATTAATTCCAATTGCTAACGTAAATAAAAATGATGGGAGATGTCATGGCACAACACTTCTTCATGCAGTTCTGCATTCTTCCACCTGCTTGCTGGCTGCCAGCTGGGACACCCCCCTCAAAATCCCCAGCCAAGGGAAAAAAAAAAAAAAAAGAAAAAAAGGTAGAACACGTCTCCAAGACTAAAAGAAATGAAAGGTCTTTCGGTACTCTCAATTCTGTTTGATAGCACAGGGAAAATGCATATTCAAGACAGCAGAATGAGAGAAACGAGGTGTTGGCAGGGGCAGCGTGGATCATTGATTCACGCTTACAAAGAGGTGTGTGCTAACCCCTGTAAATAAGGACCTCTTGTATCTTTTAAGAAACAGCTTACTACAGACTTGCTACTAACGTTGCATGCCTCAACAGGTTTTGCTCTGGTTTTCAGCCCCTTTGCTCTTCACCTCCCTCCCAAAACCCAATCCTTTCCTCAGACCTCTGTATTTCACCTCAGTGCTCTCTCCAGGGGACCAAAGTGAAGGACACAACCGTCAGGGGTGCCGACCCAAACAAACTACAACCGCTCCGTTCGGGTTGCGTGAAGTGTCAGGGCACATCCTCCCCCTCACACTCAGTCTCCCTCTCCCGCCCTTCTCCCTCGACTGAGGACGAAAAACCTGACAAGCGTCGCTCCCACCTCACCGACAGCGCCGCCCGCCACCACCGCCCAAAATGGCGGCTGTGGAGCGGCCGAGGCGGCCCTGCGGTCAGTGCCCTTCAGCCCGCTCGGCCGACCGGCGTTTGCGACCCAGTCCTTTCCGAGCACCACTCCTGGGCAGGCCCGCCCGCCAGAGGTTGCGGGACCCGGACGGCTCCGGCTCGCTTTCAGCACGGCGGGGTCCGCGGGCTCCCGCTGGCACGAAATGGAGGGCAGCGGGCCCGCTCTGCGGCGGCCGCTTGTCCTCTGAGGCGAGGCGCGGGCCGGGCCGACCGTAACACCCGGGAAACTGCCTGCACTCACAAATCCCGAAAACAACGGGAAGGAAAGGGGCTAAATTATCTTTAAAACAGTAAAAAGTGAATGTGGAGGGACGCCACTGGTGCCAGATTTAGAGCTTGTCCAAACATGGATTTATCAGGAATTACCCTCTCAGTTGAAAAGTCCTTATTTGCTCTTACCCTGCTATAAATTAGAAAAGGTGTCTAATGGCTGTGCCATATGACACTGTTATCCAAAGGTTCCTAAAAGAAGAAATAAACATACTGAAAATACTGATCCCTAAAACATTTTCCACAGGATTTCTGAAAATCTTTTTTTTTTTCCTTGCTGCAGAACTAGAGCAAGAAAGCTGTCTCAAATAATTAATTAATTAATTAATCAAAACAGTATCAAGTAAAGTATTCCTAAAGCCCTGAAGTAGTTTGCTACTTTTTTCTACAGAAATACTGCAATTTATAATTCTGGACTTGCCATTAGAGCATAGCTTTTGAACTAGTAAATTTAAAATAAATTGCAGAACTGTCTCAGACTAGATTCTAAGCTTCATGCCATTCAACAAATACTATAGAGGCAGCTACTGTAAATATGTATTTCTTCATACATAAATAGATGAAAAGGAGACAGAAGATTTTCTCAAATATTGATTGATTTTAACATAAATAATTTTTATATAATCAACTTTTTTGTTTTCTTTCTTGAAAATATTGATTAATTTTTAACTTTCCATTTCAAATTCTCAGACATTGTATGTTTATGTAATTTAAGTGTGTTTTTTCAGACTGTGCAAGCCCAGGTCAATGAAAAGCATGCAGTAAAGGTTACGCTCGTTTTTACAATTCTGTGTCTGTGAGGTCTTTCCTTTATTATTCTTACCGTAAAAACACTCGCATCAGAACTGTGTCATATTACAATATTCCAAAATTTATACCACATGTTTAGATGCTTTAATCCACTTCCCCATCTAATGACTGGGCAGACAGCCAAGGGTAAGAAGCACTCCATTCCTACTTCCAACATGACAGGATCTTGGCCGGCACAGAATAACAAAAGATTTTATGATAAAGAGCTTAGAATACAAGCAGGATTGCTAATGAACCTATTGTCTGAAATTAAATTCTGAAGCCACCAGCATTATTCAGTAATTTGAATAAAAATGGGGAAATGTTTGTGCTTTAAGTATACAATAAGCATTCGTTTTGTGCTTATAATAAATTCTGAAACCAGAAAGCATTTTTACTTCTTACTATTAGAGAATGCCTTCTTCGATTGTGGCCTCAGGCAAGTTTCCATCTTAGTTCACAACATCTGCTTTTAGCTGACCAGACTTTAAAGTTTAAAGCCATAATACAAACAGTTCATTTTTTAAAGCTATTTTTCCTTCGATTCCCTTCCCTAGGTGACATCTCCCTCAACACACACACAAATCACATAAAATATATAGCAAAGCAGTCTCTCAACTGCTCTGAGACAGTTTAATTTTTGATTTTCCCCAAGCCTAACATCTGATCTGCCATATGTTTTGAGTCTTTCCAGCTCATGGAGATCACATACTAAGTCATAAACCTGCATGTTCTGGAGCAACGCAACTAGAAAATCACAAACACCAGACATTGGTCAGTGATCCATATGATAACAGAATAATACTCACACTTACTAAATACAAAGCTGTTAGAAGATTCAGTTTTCTCCAGAACTTACAAATGGAACAAATTAGTACAAACAAATTAAATGCAGAAAAGTATCAAGACACAAGCGGGCTGACAGTCGCCTGTGTCTTGTCTCTGTTCCATTGTTTGGCTTTATACACAATTTCAGAGACATGACAAAACCATTGGTCTCTAAAAACTTCCCTGCCTCGTAACAGGAATCACTGTGAAGTATTAGAAGGTTTTAAAATCACAGGCGACCCCTGAACTGTATGATTTTTACCATATGCTTGAGATGGTTGCAATAATTCATTTATTAAAGGAATTGTAAGATTCAAGAATTTAAAGTATATCTATATATTTGCAGCCATAGCTTTTCCAGTCAATATTGGGAAATAAAAATACAGCAAACCCCAAGTTGCTTAGATGAGGAAAAGAAGAGGGGAGTTCCCTCCATTTTATCCTGTTGGCTGGCATTTACAAATGTGAGCCTGATGCTGCACCACCCTTGCAACAACTTCAACCAGGAGAATAACTTGATTCGCGGCAGCTGAAGTTACTCATGTGCATAAGCGTTTGCAAGATTGGGCCTTAGGAGAGCTAAACGCGGCTCCCGCTGGGCCCTGGCTCTGCGTGTCCGCCGGAGGGGACCTCCCAGACCCGAGACAGGGCTCTGCTCCCCGGGGCTGCAGCAGGCAGCCTGCTCTCCCTGTGCCCCCAACATATGCTTCCCCAGGAAGTTTAGCTCTCGAACTTTGATTTTTATGTGGCTAAAGTAAAATACTTTTAACGCTTCCTTCCTCCCCCCTCCATGGTGAGGTGGGGAAAGTGTTCTTTTCTGTACTTTTTAACTTTTCTTTCCTTTTTCAATTTCTTACCCATACATTTTTTTCTTTTAAGAGATTAACTCCTCCCGCTGAACCCCTCAAGCATAGACTAACCACCAAGGACTATTTTCATTATGTATAGTAATAGCACCTTACTTCAAATTCACAAAATGAGCAGATTCCACATTCACGACTCCACCCTGAACAAATCTCATCATGTACAAACACATTATTTTATGTCATATACTATTTAGAGACATTAGCAATTTTGCACATAGACAAAGGAGAGAATATAATACTGAGGATAGATTTTACACTTCGCATAGCCGATACTTTTTAGTTTTTATATATTTAAGTTGTAGACTCAGTTGAGACATATGTAGAAGGAAAGGAGATTAATGCTGTGGTGATATTTACTTCTTTGGAGTTTACCTCCGAGGAGGCAAGTCATTGCTCCTTCCCTTAAAAGCAAAACATAAAGAATGTCTCATTGACCCAGTATCCACGGAGTCTGCTTTTGTATAAATGACAAATAAACTTGAAAGTTATATTTGTAACCACTGCTTTGGAAAATAACTTGGTTATCTTCATCTTGTCAGTTCCAACAATGTACTTTTTTAAAGGTAGGAAGGAAATGGATGTTTTTTAGGCTAGAGGTATTCTATTGAAGTCAGATCTCAACAGAAGTATAAGCTACAACAAAATGCTTGCAAAAAATGTAGCAAAATGTAGCAAAAATTGCTACAATGCAAAATTTTATTAGCTTTTTTTCTCTAAATTCTGACTCATTGATATTTACTACTATACAATAGCAAACATCTGGATTCCAGATCCTGTGTTGGTTCATGCACTTTCACAAGATTTCCTGTCAGCATAATTTCTTGCTTTGGATTGGAAACTATAATGCTGTAATTACAAAAAATTATTCAGAAACCCCTGAGAAGTAATAACTTTGTAGTTTTTTTCTTTTTATAAGATGTGTATTATAAAATCTATAGATTTTTCCTATAATTATTTTCTCATTTGTAAAAAATATAAACAGTTCTATTAAAAATTAGTATTATGAATAGTCCCAGTTCTGCAGTGAGCTTTGTGCACGAACAGGAGACTTCAGTGATAATGTTTTGTTGTTGCAATGAGAGCCTATTTATCATTTTATCAAGCTAGTTCCCTGGAGAAAAGAAAGTCTTTTTCTATCCGTGTTTTGAAGTAATATGCACAGTTTATGAACTTCATTTTGTGTGCAGTTCTGGCATTTAAAAAAAATAATTACTCATAGTAGCCTTCATGTATCTCTCTGAACTACTGAGTAAATACATGTCCAAAGTGCTCATCCTCCAAATCCTCAGTTCTACAAATATTCCTTAGTAATACCTGCAGACAGTTGACTTTGAGTTAGAATTGCAAGTGCTTGTTAACTTGCTGCTGCTTATTAAACTGACAAGAAAATACAGCTATGGAAATAAAATGTCCATAGAATAAGTCAGGATATGCAATTCTCAGGAAAAGAGATGGTTCTCACCTTGGAAAAGCTGCTTATACAGAAATCTTAGTATGACTGAGGTATTTGTCCACATTGAAGAGACAGAAGAAAATTTGTAAGTTTTGAAAATATGCATCTGAAGAATTTTTAGAATATATTTTGTTTTACACGTAGCATTTTTATTCACCAAGAGAGGTTATATCTGTTGAAATGTTTTCATTTTGGCAGACAATGGTTTAAGGAACAGATGAGAGGTGAGAGACCTTGATTCTTTGCATGATGCTCTGGCCATTTAACATCTATATGTGTCATTGTTCCTCAAGGAAATTTATTTTCTTGGGTTTGTGTCCATTCCATTTTCTTTAGGAAAAAAAAAGAAACAAATATTCTAGCTACTGTCCTCTTTTAAATGCTCATCCAAAGGTTTCTAGAAAAGCTCGTCTTCCCCACTTCCTTTGTTCCTTCCCTAGTCCCATCGTAATTACTATAAACTTATGTTGATTAAGGTAGAATGAAGTGACTCAGCCACCTAAGCCATGTTTAAAGCAGCAGTGTGATCCACACGTAAAGTGAATGGGGTCCAGGCAGTATGATTAATGGCTTGATGTAGTCAGGGCTAAGACACATATGTATTCTAGAGATAATTCTGGTAATTTTAAACTGTCTTTCCTAGGATGACAGCCTGCTTACTCGGTTATTTCTAATAATCTTCTGTACTGTAGCTATGCTGTGCATTTTAAGTTAAACAGCAACAATATGCCAATTAAATTTCTGCAGACTATATGATCTGAACACCCTACAGATCCTTAGCTTTTTCAAAGTAGGTCCGTGTATACAGATTTTGTTTGATCTCTGGTTCATGTCAACCTGGTTTTGAAACATAGCATAACTAGAAAATATTTCTTTATGATATGTTAGTTATCAGGAATGTGATCTATACTGATAGAACGGGGAAAAAAGTTCATGCAGTGACCTTTCTTCAGAAACAAAGTTTATTCTCCTTGCATTAAGGTAGAAAGCATATGTTCCTCGAAGTCTGTATTTTCTCTCATACATGCCTATTTTAACTTTTATGATTATAAAGAACATTGCCTTGGGCCCTATATTTTTAAATTTAATACTTTTATGCTTGATAATATAATAGTACTTTCTAATTGCATAATAAAAAGGTTAAATGCAAAACTGTGTCTCTCGTACACAGCTAACGAAATTTGGCCTAGTCCTGAGGAGAGCTTTAGGATATTATTGCTCAATAGGAAGAACAAGTGCAGAGGTATTGCATATCCTTCCATATGATGGAAGGAACACAAGGAAACCCTCCTGACTCCGTATCAGACAGCGGGAAAATGTTTGTGTTTTACAGCACTCGGATCGCATTGATTTAGGAACTTAACATGATGTGGGCCTTTGAAAGGTGGATCTACTGCTGTAGATGCAACAAGATGTTGACATTTTAGAACACACAAAAATGATACAAGTATCTAATAACAGGAAAAAATGAAATGGCGTCAAGTTGTGCCCGGGGAGGTTTAGATTGGATATTAGGAAAAATTTCTTTGCAAGAATGGTTGTTGAGCATTGGAACAGGCTGCCCAGGGAAGTGGTGGAGTCATCATCCCTGGAAGTATTTAAAAGATGAGTAGATGTGGTAAGGACATGCTAAGGGACGTGGTTTAGTGGTGAACTCTGCAGTGTTAGGTTTACAGATGGACTTACGATCTTAAAGGTCTTTTCCATCCTAAATTAGTCTATGATTAAAGTATCTGTTATGCTGAGTACCTAATCATAGTTCTTGGGTTCACTGACCTCCATGTACAGATCTATGCATTTCTATTGCACAAGTCTTGAAGGCATTTGAACAGAATATTTTTCCAATTTAACCAAATTTGTACCTCTAAACTTCAGCATTGTTGCATTTTTGGACTGAAAATTCTTGTGAAACAAGTATAATTCAAAACTTGAAATAGAGAGTCTTAAATTCTGCAATGCAGTAACTTGTACAGGTGTTTAGCTTTCAGTTAGGGCACCCAAGGCAATTGTACCGGTTCCTGACATGTTACCTTCTGAAAACAAAACCTGAAACAAACCAGAAAGTTACATGAGAAGTAGCTGAATAGAAAGCCTCATATTTAAGAAATTGTCTATCACCAGATGGGTTTGTTCCAAGCAAACTGTGGACTCCACATTGCAGAGCATGTCAGGAGTAGGCATTGTATCAGATTGAACATGTTCTAGGAAACTTCTGAACTCAGAAGTAAAGGCAATGACTGAAGCTTGGGGACTTCTCACGATCACAAAAATATTTGAGTTCAAAATCCCACTGCATTTTGGCACAAAATGCTGAAGATGGTTTACACGGACTCAGCTTATCCTCAAAGTAGCACAACTGCTTTGGTGACTGTGGAGAACCTGAGATACCAACATGTTGCAAAGAAAGAGAAAAACTTCTGTCACACAGAATTTTTGATAAAAATGGAAGAGGCAGCAAGGAACACAGCTGAAAAATGCAGTAAGTTGACACACTACCAAAAGAAACAGAGTTAGATATGAAACACTTTTATAACAAGCTGACTACTGACAACGATACAGAAAGTAGGTGACAGCATTTCAAAGTCAAGACATTCTACATACTTGTTGATGTGTTTACAACATAGATGAAAGAGCAGTTTCAAGATTTCACAGAGAAATGCAGGCTGACACCTTGACGTTGATAAAGTTTTCAAAACATCTTCTCATATAAAGCCATGAAGAAAACTTTGTAATTTGCATATTTAGTCCAGCTATTCACTGATCAGCCCTTTCATGTATAAAGTCAGATCATATAGACTTATTAGTTAATTTTTTGTAAGATATTCAGAAGAGGACATGTATATTTACATACATAAAAGAAAAAGATGGAATGGTCAGTGTACTGAGGCTGTATCCGCAGAAGAGCTCAGGGTGCCATAATGGTCAGGAGAGTTTTGTGTATCTTCTGCTGTAATGTGGTGCATGTGTTTTCTACTGGAATGTCCTGTGGAAAATTGAAAGCCTTGGCTTCCTATATAATTCTGAGAAAGACTTGGGAAGTTACAGAATCTAGCAAGTTGGTACAAAGTATGGTAGGGTTCTCCTTTCTTGTTTTTCAAACAGCATTATAGTTACAGCACTCACTCAAAATCCTTTTCCTTTTGATGAAGGGATTTCAATCCACATCTCCCACCTTCTGAGTGAAAACTCCAGTTAGTCAATTGTTGGGTTTTGTGGGCCAGGCCTGTCTCAGCTCTTTCATGGTAAAACCATTTGAAATTATACGGCTCAGTTAGACCTTATGTAGAAAGAATGCATATGTGCCAACACAATTGTATGGCTCAGGAAAATCACATGAGAGTTGGGAGACCTCCTCCCCCAACCAAATCCCTGCGCTCCCCTAGGCTACAAGAGAATACAGTCATGTGTGCTCTTGTCCAAATATTTAATTCATGCAAAGGAACCCAACCAAATACCCACTATATGCAAGCAAAGTATTTCTAGTGACATCAGTGATATTTGGATCACATTTGCAAGGAGAGCCAAAAGGTCCAATCAATATTTAGAAGTGGAAAATGTAATTTGTTCACATTCTAATAAAGCTGAATTGCAGGAGTGGGTTTTATGTAACTTTTAAAGCTGTTTAATTTAACATGAAAGAAACTAAAGATTAAAAATTTGTGCCTTAACAATGCTTTTGCAAATCATAGTAACTTACAAAAAATTTGTAAAAATAACCTTAACCTAAGCTTTTGCTACAGCATTGCTAAATGTTAGAAAGTGTGGGTTTCAAGTGTTTGGTGGCATTCATTGCTTCATACTCATTTAAGCACCATGTTTTCCATAAAGCAAGCTAGAATTGCAACATCTATGCAAATGACTTTAACATTTGGTCTTCATAAGCTAACTACCAAATACCCAATGTGGTAAAAAAAATAATCATTTCTTTTTGACAAGGAAGCATTGTTTTGTTTCTTGAGAAGTCGCTGGTAGATTTCTTTTTGCATATATTTTTAGCTAATTAAAATACTGCTGGAATATCAGAGAATGTTATCTGTCTCCTGTCACCTTGTTTTAGCTCTTGTTTTTCTCTTGGCTTTAGCCTCTGCTGAACCACAGTTGTAAGACCAGGAGTCTGTAAGAATCTCCAACATGAGCTCCTGCATGTGAAAAGCCATTAAATTTCATCAAGTCACCCCCTTTTTTAAGACCTGTAACTTTTCCTTTTCTCTCCACTGTTTTTTTTTTTTTTTGTTGGCTCCAAAGTCTGACCTTTGGCCTACATCCATGGTCTGTGCATAGACTTTGGAAGCAGAGGGATTTAAGGCAGAAACATTTCCTTGGGCAATAGAAGTGGCAACAGCAGGAGTACCAGGGAAAACAAAGCATTAGGATAAATCTCCTCTAAAAAAAAAAATAAAATCACAGTGCCAGGCTGTTCCTCCCAGCTACTACATACGTATGGGGAAGAATCTTAATCACCAGCGCACGAGGTACAGAATATAGATCTACAAACTTTAGAATCAACTTAGATAAACTCACAGTATTCAGTAGAAATAATAATAATTGAAAAAAAATGGGGTGTGAGCAAGAGAAGTGCAGAAAACCATTAAGACACAAGCCCGGTGTTCATGCAATCCTAGAGCACATATTTATCGTGTTGCCAGTCAGGAGGCTGCCGCGGAGAGCTCGGCCTCGCCAGTCTAACCACCGCTGTCCAGATGCCAAAGGAGAGCAGAGGGACACAAGGCAGTTACCGTGATGGAGCTGACATGTATCACCACAGCGACAACCGTGCGGTACGACACTGGCCGTCAGCTCGGTGGAGGAGGTCTACTCAGCAAAAGGAAGAAGTGCAGGGAAGAGCCCCGAGAGTAGCTGAGACTCCTGGAAGGGGCATCTGGGTCCTGTCTCCCTGGGTTTGATGGCACCCGCACTGGTCACTTCCCAAAGATCTGGTCCCATTTACTCACAAGCGTTTTGTGTTTCAAAACTAAATCCTTATTTCCCCAAATACATTCCAAGTTTTTAAGATCTGGTCATTACCGCTGCTTCTTGTCACCTGTTTCACAAAGACTGAGGGAATTCACAATGGTCTTTCACAGAGACTTTCTGCTTTGCCCTTAGCTCACGGGGTGTGTGCTGTGCACATTTCAAGGGCTGAAAATAGAGCTTGAGTGTCACCTGGTCCTTCCTATCTGACACCGAGAGCATTAAACATTCCTCCAGCACTAAATACACACCAATATACACTGGAAACCTAGAAATATAAGCACATACCTGTACTAACATGTACAGCTCTAAGAGCAAAAATTAATCTACAGCAATTATTTTAGGGAACAAGAGAGCAGCAAAACTCCCCCTTTGAGACCACCACTGCTGCATGTCCACCCCAAAATTAGCATCTTAAAATTTATTCCTTTCCTGCCAATTAAACAGTCGTACAATGTGCCATTGAAATACAAGGAATTTCAAGGACTCAGACTAATTTCCCAGTAACTGCCGCCTCACATCTCTGATAGTAACGCATAGCTTTATTTTTAGCTATTATAACTAGTGATTACTTTGTTGATTTCTAGAAAAGAGCCCACAGGCATTACCATCACAGGAGGAGAAGTATAAGAGTTTAAGATATGCGATACTAGCACTGGGCAGTTTGGTTGGCTTTGTCTTTACACTTGGACAGTTTGGTACTGATTCAAGGTGATGCTTGAGAAATTTACCACAGTAACACTGTGGTTTAATTTGTTAAAACTGCCATCTTTCTGTTGAAGACCATCTTAGATGATGTGGTGGAACAGGACAGAAGCAGGTCTGTTCGCCAGGCCAAGAGGACAGCTGTCATTGCTGACAGAGGACAGATAAGTAAAAGCTAGCTAAATACCACAATCACCATCAACGTGAGACAGGAATTAAAATTGTGGAATGAAGGAATAGGAGGTGCGCTTCCACCTAGAGCTAGTTAAAAAACAGAGTTTTCATCCTGGTAAAATTCTAATACCTCAGACTGCTTCTCTCTTAAAATATTGAATTGCTTGAGACTTTCCATCAAAACCTTGGACAAAGGTAGTATCCCCAAGTGGAATACTCTGATTATGGTGAAATTTCAGCAGAACGTGGCTTTGCTTCAACAACGTTTCAATAATTACTACTTGATTCAGAACAGTCTTGTAGAAACAGGCATTAAAATTAGATTTTGCAGGTGCAGAATTTCTTTTTTAATTTCAGCTATATTTTTGCATTATCTACATTTTCCCCAGTTTTATTTTAATAGTGGAAATCTTGGCAATGTTATTTGTTGCTGTCATAAAAACAAGCCATCTTTATCACGATGATTTATGTAGCTAGACAGTATGCAACATGTATCTGAAATCATATATAGTTGAAATTTGCATTAATTTTTTTTTATGTTATATTTTAACATATACCAAGAACTGCTTGCCATATGTTTGGAAAGGATTAAAAAAGCACTATCCTCATATTAAATTGGGGAGAGGGGCTTGCTACTTACCAAATTTCTATTGGATATTCATGAGTTTCAGGTAATCTCTATTTTAAACATCAAAACCTACAAGAAATTTCTACAGGTATATTGGCAAAGAGACAAAAAAACCTTGATACTAAACACAAAAGATGCTGTATTTTATTACTGTAATTGTTGCATTAAACCAAGCTTCTAGGTTAATAATCTACCATTTCTCTGGAAAAAGGGACAAAATATTTTAATCCTATACATCCAATTTCTCTGCTTTAAAATGAATTCCTTTCAAAGAAGGCAACAGTTAACGCTGCAGAGGGATTTTTGCCCCTTTGCAATGCTCTGCAGTTCTAAAACACTGGCTGGAAATAGGACTTCAAGGCAGCAGAGGGGAGCATAAGTTGAGTTCAGGAGCATTCTGTGATTCTGCATCCATTGAATCATTAGTACTTCTGAAACTCGAGAAAACTGGGTATTGTATAAAATAGCTGGAGGGAGCAGCTTCAGAACATTAAAATACAGTCCACAGGCAATTTTCTAAAAGAACCCCCCCCCTTTCCATAGTTCTGTCCTCCTTTTTAATATTTCAAGCTAGATGCCTTAAGTGATATATGTATTACTTTCCTTTCAGTAAAATATTTCTCTCTTTGACTGACTGCTGTGGTCCGGGGGCCCCAGTGCTGCTGTCTGCTGGGGGCTCCGAACCCCTTCCCTCATCCCCCCGGGAGCCTGGCTGGCCTCCGCCAGGGATGCTGCGGCACAGTTCTCTGTGTGTATTGCTTTCTTCTTCGGCGTGGGGGCATGGAGCAGTTTTCTTAGGAACTGCAGATCTTTCTTCCTGTGTTGGTGGCTCTTCAGAGCTGCCGGTGTGGTAGGCACCTGGAAAACGCCAGACGGTACCACTGCTGCCCTTCGTTAATTGGTGAACCGAGGGGTTAATTCTCCCTGTTACACCGATGTAAACAAGGAGTGAATACAGTCTGGTCTATAATGCTAAACTAAGGTAAAATATACATAAATAAGAGTAGCTAAAGCCTGGAGTTTTGGGGTGGGGAGCTGGCAGCTTTTGAGATCTACAACTTTTTAAATGTTTTATTTTAGAGGCGAAGTTTCCTGTGGGTCATGAGTGGGGGCAAAGACTGAAACCACACCGGACACTTCATTGCGGGAGGGGTGCAGTCGGAAAGGCTTGCTGGCTTTGCTTGGCTGATTGTAAATCCGCTGTAGGGGGGTTTCTGCCAAACAACAAGAATAAAAGAGCTGGAGTTTAAAACCAAGTATCTAGAGTTTCTTCCGGTTTTAGAGTAGTAAAGCCTTGTGTGCACGTACACATGCATAAACTATAATAGCTGTTAAGTGGGCACAGTTTTACTTCTATGCAAAATGAGGTGTTAGATTGAAAAACCCCAACCTGTTCTCACAGCAGTCACAACTTCGAAGATTTAAGTGCTACAGGTTTAAAAAAATATAAGTAAGATATTTCAAGCAAAGTCAGTTTTCCAGCTTATTGATTCCGGGAGCTCATTCTCTTCATCACTCCTTTTTACACCAGTGGTGCCAAAATACGGAAAATGTGAACACTAACACTATAAAAACCCCATAATATTTTAAAATGAGCATCAATGCATAGAATGTACAGGGAATTCATAGTTTCAAAGTGTGCATAAAATAGTATACTGTTCAAGCGATAGTGTACAGTACCATGCTTTCTTAAAATGATATTTTAATTTGAAGAATTTAATCTTGCTAAAGCAGAATGCAGATCTGAAACAGGTAAATATTTGCTCATAGAAGATACACAGGAGAAGAAATTCAGCAGTATCCGAAGGACCATAGTAGTAACAAACAATGGAACAGTAAAGTTACAATCGCCTAGAAACAGCATAAGAGAGGAAAATTTAGCCCTGTGCAATGATTTAAATAAAAGCCTGCATGCATGTTGTTAGATAATATTGAAAGTGACATTGTGTTAAGAGGATTCAGCCAATGAAGTGGTACTGATGTAAGCTGGGGCAGAGTTTGGCCCTGCCTATCACATACATTATACATGCACTGCTCATGCTCTTCTTTTGTTTTGCTCCATTCTGACCTAATGATTGTCTCTGTGGTCCACGATGCTGACTTCATCCTTGACCCCGGCTTTCTTCCTCCCCCTGTACCTCCTGTGGCTGCATGTTACTGCTCTCATCGCTTTAGCCATCTATTTTTTTTACCGTAATTTCACCTTCACTGAAATATCTTGTTAAAAAGAATCTGATTATTTAAAGCTATCATTGAAGCTATTTGCTTTCCTAATTTGAAATGCTTATATTTTGGCCTTAATGATTCTCAATATAAGCACCCAGCAGAAACATTAAAATTAATCCACTTAAGGCAAATTTTAATATAAAAATATGACCATTTTCATCTTCAGCTATCCCAACCAGCTCTTCAATCATTTCAGGGTCTGTTCAAAATATCTTTCCTTGTTTTCCTCCGTGGATTTTCTCCAGACTACCTTTTCATCTAAAGGCTTGACTTTCCATTCCACCTCTCCTTAGGAAGTAACTTTCATCAGAGCTGCGTGGGTACCAAATGCTATCAGATAAGACTGTGTTACACGCAGCTTTGTTTGCATTATAAATATGCAAATGCAGATAAAGGCAGTGGAGAATAAGGTCCCATTGGTCAATGCTATGCAGGAGTGCCCTGGGATAAACAGGCCATCTACGACACAGAATACCCCTAACTGTGTCCAAAGAGTGTATTTTGGATAAAAACAAGAGAAAATTGGGTTTTCAGAGTCGAGAGGGAATGGTTAGGACACAAAGCCTGTGGCTACAAGAATATTGAATATAGCAGGGATTGCAATGGAGCAACCTCTCAGCCTTTCTTCTGGCATGAAAGGCATTGTTCATAGGGGAGGGGGCATTACAGTTGCCTTCTTTCTTTTCCCTTACTCATAAATCTCCAAAGGAAGACACCCTGCTAAGTTGTATACTTCCACAACAGCTTAAAGATCCTTGTAACTAGGACAAACATGAAGACTTCTCAGCTTTCCCCAGCAACTCCAAATTAAAGCCGGAACGTTCCTCTGAGTTTTTTTTCCCCACTGATTAGCACCATTCCTCACTCTGTCCTTTGTTACAGTTTTGCCAACATTGTTTATAAAATCACTCCTAAGCTGCCTCTGCTGTCTGAAAGAAACCTCACCTCCATCCAGTCCTGCTGCTTTCCCATTTGTTTTCAAACTTCTTACGATAATACCTGTTTCTGAGTGACTCCTTTTATTTTGCTGCAAATTCCAGTTAACAGAGTGACAAGAGAGAGAATAAAAGAGATTGCTGTGACAGTGAGCAACATCTGAAGAGTGCTGTGGGCTTGCACAAATGTGAGTTTGCTACCACATTTGTACCAAAACCAGTAGCACCTCAGCACCTCACGTTTGTGGCAATCGTGGCAGCCAGCGGGGAGCTGACACCTCCTATGGACAAAGCGTGAACAGTCACCATTGCCTCCCTCATTCCCCTTTCAGGGATGCTCACAGCAAGTCCATTTCCAGGCAGGCAAAAGAACTGGAGTACCTCTCTGTGTTACTTGTGAATTAAATTAATTTTCAGGTGTCTTCTTAATATTAGATATTTTAGAAATGCCTGTTGGACAACAATATTTCAGTTTACACAGATAAGTGTTTGGGGCTTGCTACTTTCTTGAACAGTGGACCTTATTTTTCATCCATTTAACTCATCATTTCCATATTTTTGTAGCTATAATAGGAAGCAGTTGCATAATCAGCTCGCACATTTCTCTAGCTGTGCCATATGGTCCTGTGGTTTGCATACCGCCGAGTGAAGAGCAAAAATAGAATGCAGTCATCAAAATTCTGTCCTGGAAAGCTCGTGCACAGCCAAACTCTCTGCTTGGAGCATGCCCACACCAAACTACAGCGCTAAAACATTTCCTCACAGAGGATACGAAAGACATCCACAAACACCAAAAATGGTGGTGTGTGGGAGGACTTTTGGAAAAACTGATGTGCCACATGCCACCCTGCAAAAACATACTACAGCAGAAAGCAGGTAATTGGATAGAAGCAAGTCAATGTGACATAATGAAGTTTTCTAGGTGAGTTTCCATGCTTAGAGGAACATTTGAGGATTATAGCATTTGAGGGTTCAAAAAAAGTTAATTTTTCATTTTTAAATGACTATCCTGCCTGTTCCAGATACAGCCATACGCGTTACTCGGTACTGTTCCTCATCTCTCTGGGGAGGGCTTGCCTCATGCACCCAAACGCGTAACTCGCTAACAAGGAGAGCACGGCTCCCGCTCACTTGCCAGAGGTCAGGTAGAAACACAGCACGCTTTTCCACACCGGGAGGAGAAAAAAACTGAACAGCCCTCCCACACCATCACAGCACTGTCCTCCCTGTCTAGAGCCCGAGAAGGGCCTTCTGCTGTATCCCAACATCGAGCTAAACCTCTCACAAGGGACAGAAGCCACAGTAAACATCAACATTTTCCTCTACCAGCTCACGGAAGTTACCATTTTTTAATGTAATTAGGAAAGTCAGCTCTTTGTAGTTTTTCCTATCACAACAATGAAGCTAGTTTTCATTTCATTACCTGTAGCTGAGAGTAAAGAAAGAAGGAAAAAAAAAGTCAGACAATGTTCTTTAGAAATAAATGAATCAGTCAAGTCACAGCAAACTACTCACGAGAGAATTCATCCTTGGAATTTAATACAGAACAAGCTTTGCCATCCACCAGTACACACTTTAAATAATGCCTTTTCAAGGCATGTTATCCTCTCCTCTTAGTGAAAGGAAAAAAAAAAAAAAAGAAATAAAAGGTTGTATATCCAAGTTCAATAACTATTATCCCTACAGCAGCTGGTAGGCATTGCAGTAGTAGTGGAGACAGCCGACTTAGAGATATAACTACTTTCAGTATGAGCAGATTGCAAGAAATTAATTGCTTTTCTCAGATTTTAGTATTGTTGCCCCAAGGAAAAACTGAAGTGGCAACAGAAGCGAGCTACAAGTATATCACGACCCAGACTGAGTAATTGTTCTGATTACTGCTGGGCTGGGAGAGCCTAAAAATTGGGTTACTTAGTTGCCTAGACTAGGACATTATGGTTCCTAATGTAAATTTCTGTATTTGCTGCCTTTGGCCAAAGAACCTGGGAGTTTGAGCTAGGAGCACATACAGTTACACACAAAGAGAGCTGCCAGGCTCAGAACACACAGGTCAAGACTTACCCAACTGGAAGGTGGTCGTGGAGAACATCTCTGTAATGGAAGAAAGAAATAACACAGAACCCAGACGATGAGTGCTGTATTTCTTCCTCAATAAAAATCCATCTATATTAATGCTCTTGTCAGGACAGAAAGGCTGGCAGCTCTCTTAGTGCTGGGAGGGATTCCAAGGTGAGCAGGACCTCCCCAGGCAGGGCTCATCCCATCACCCCAGCCAGGGAGCTGGGCAGGGCAGGGGGGAGCCAGGGGCAACCCCTGGCACCTCCCTGGGCTCAGAGAAAGCCCAAGGCTGGGCTAGGATATCAGCCCATGGGTTGAGCCCATGACCAGGCAGAGCTGTGGGGAAGACGAAGGCCAGCACCACTAGAGCATCACCACAGCACAGAGGGATGGCCCCGGTCTGGGCTGAAACAGGGCCCTGGGCAGGGTGGGGAGAGGCCCCAGGTGGGGCTGATCAGGGCTGATCAGGCCCACGAGTGCCCTCAGGGCCCTGGCAAGTCCGAATGTACCTAACTGCTTCCAAAAGAAAAGGGGGGGAAAAACCCTATCATATTAACATTCCTGGTTTTCCTCCCTTTGCAGAGCTAGGAGTAAAATTCCTATTCATTTCACTCATGAAAATTAGCATCTGTCCTCTACCAGGAGTGGAGAGGAACGAACTACTTATGAATTTTTCAACCAGTAACTTATCCCTTTCACTCAGGCCCACAGGACGATGTAATGTGTGGGTCACAACTCGTGTCTTCAGCTTCAGTATTTACTGAATTCAGTAGGTGTAACTATGCAATTGAAGAATACTGCATGCACATTTTCTGCACTCATCTGTACTTTTAATTCTAGCCTTACTAGAATATTGCAAATAGGCAAGAACTTTACTTTCTACATGATATACAAGCTGATTTTGTTTCAAATTTTCAACCGTGGGGAATCAAACATACCAAAATTAGCATGCACTTCAAAGATTTTTTTTCTACTCCTCTTACTACACTTTTTTTTGTGAATAAAGCTTCATAGAATGTTCTAGGGGTTAGAATTTAAGTCTATTTTCAAAGAGAATTTTTTGGCATATCAAACGTGTGTACACTTAAAAATTTGTTATTCTTGGCTAAAATGCTGCCACAGACATCTCAGCGAAGCAGATATTTATAGTTTATGATTGTGAATAATTGTGAATAATATTGTGAATAGGCAGCAAATACATACTGTTAAAGGAATAACAGCATTCCACTGTCGTCTAAAAGTTTTACTTGTATTTGACATGCAGAAGATTAAAGAGTCTCCAGAAAAAAAGTTTGCTGTAATGACTTTTTTTAAAAAATAAATTAAACTCCAGAAACAAAAGCTACAGTGCTACAATATCGATTCTTCTTCAAAAATTAACGCAGTGAGGTGTAGTGCTTTCAGTACTAATGTTCTCAAAATAAATGAAAATAAAATCCGTGGTTGTAGAAGCTAGCGTAAAAAGTGAGGCTTTTGAGGAGTTTTGTAATTCTAGAAACCTGATCATGTGTAAATTATTACAGAATCAATGCACATGAATAAATCTTGCTCTGACCAGCTTAGGTGTGCATCTTTTTCCATAATGACTATGCAAAGTTGAGAAAATCTGGAACATCCTTTGCTTCCCTGATTCTGTCAACCAAACTGGGATCCTTCAGAGTAGCTCCCAGCTGTTACTGAGGGCTGCTCCCTGCTGCTCTTCTGAACACCCACGGGCCTGGCCTGTCTACTGAGCACACGCTGCTGTCAGCAGCACATAACCCAGCCCAGGGCCTTCAAGAGAGTTACACACACATGTGTTTAAAGTTATGTACACATTTAAGCTCTCGGGTGGATGGAGTCCACTATAGAGGCTTGCAGCTCCTTATTTCACGTGCAAAAAATTGGTTCAAGAACAGACGTATACAATTACAGGCTAATTTCTTAGTCTTGATTATTTTGAGATGTTGAGAATTTCCACAAGGAGTGCTCCATGGTCGTGCTTCCAGAGAAATACTAAAATCAGTCCACATCCAATTGGCAATGTCAAATACAAGCCAGCAACTTTTCGCACAGAACATCCTACACAAGCCCAGGCAGCCTAGGTACACTCAACTACTTCTTATTTACAGTAGTTTTGCTGTGGGGAATTTCAGAGGTCCTGTGGGTGAGGTTAAAACTCTGCTTGGATTACAGCATACAGTAGTAAAACCCTGGGGGCTGATCTCTAGCACCCAGCGGGTATTTCACATCCAGCCTTTTCCCCTTCCATTTTCATTTATTTTAACATTTATTAACATTCTAATGTTTTCAAGTTATCTGTAGGCACCCAGGTGCTATTGTGCAGTAGCACTGGACATCTCATGGCTGTGTTGCTCTATATGTCTCATACTTCAACTCCACAGGGAGAATTCAGTGCCAGTATTTCAAAAAGTGCCTATTTTAACTGCAATGTATGGACCCAACTCGGGCAAAGCAATTTACGGAAACTTCTTTTAGCCACATCAGTCTCTATGGCTTGCTCTGATTTTGCTGAAGAAAGCACCTGGGTCCCTAAAGCCCCCCAGCTGCACACATGAAGAAGCTGATGTTTTGGCTAAGCAGAGCTTCAGGGTATCCCTGCTCCACCTAAACCCATGGGCAGGCTGCAGCCCCGGCTGTTTCAGGCTGTGGTTGCACTGCCGTATGCACAGTCAATCCCAGCTCTGCAGACCAGCTCCTCTGCCCGGAGCAGCCACAGCATTTTCCCCGTGTGCTTCTCCCTGGCATTCCTTATAGCCTTCCTTGGGCATCTTTTCATTATTCAAAATTATTTCAGTGTGTGTGATCAAAAAAGGGGATTAAATTGCTCTGTTCCTCTCACAGGCAGTTCTTGGAACTTAGCAATGGGGATGGGTTTAGCCCATTTTCCAGAAAGTGCCTCTACCAAGGAGAAATGCATAAAGAAAAGAGTATTTCATCTGGATAACCCAGTGTTTCCATTACAATCACATAACGTCTAATTATGTACTCCATAAATCTTCATATTTTGTTATGAAGCTCATAATAACAAAGTCTGATAAATAGATTCTCTCCCCTGGCCACTACCAATTGGGTAGAAAAAATACTTATTTATGAAGCTTTATTAATAAAATGTGAATAATTCAAACAGCCTCTTCAGTGAAGAAACAGCAGTAGAGTATATGCTTATTTGCATATAAATGAAATGATGCTTTAGTGTCAGAGTGAAGAATTAAATAATACGAATTTTTACAGTGCAGTCCTGACAGCCTCATAAATATTATGGTCATAAGTTGCAGTTTCCTAAAAATCTCATTTTGTCTTTTATTACAAAAATATGACCAAAGGGCCAAGTCCTGCTCATTTTACATGTGTGAGTATTCCCAAAGACAACACAATTATTCAGTAAGTGAGGTTACCAGATTCAGCCTTATGTCAGGTAGTGGAGCAAAAGCACGGCGTTATCTGCATATCTATTAGGAGAACAGAATCTCATATTTAACCACGAGAAAAAACTTGTATGTTGGTAAAATAGAGAGAACAACAAAGGCAATTTTAAGTCTACATTCAAAGAGACGCTGCAGGTAAGGACAATAAACAGCACGGGGAAAGGGAAGGCACTCAGATAACACCCGTAAGGTGCCACTTTTCCCCTTAGTTACACGGGTCCCAGCGTGGCCAGGCCCGGTGTTCCTGTTGGGCTCTAAGCAATCCAAAAATATAAGAACATTTGAATGACTTTAAACAGATTGTTGCTGCTGAGGAAAGGTTGCTTTGGGGTTGTTTATTTTAATTTTGTCCAAAGGCTGAAAAAGTGTCTGAAGCACAACCTCAGGCCGTCTGTCTTGCTCTGTGTCCATTTGCTGAGCCACGTTTGAGAAGCTGAGCCCTCCTCCGCTGCAGCAGGAGAGCGTGGAAGGTGTGGATTTGGGTAGAGAGCGCTGAGCTGGGTGAAGTGCGTTCTCCTAAGGGGCAAATAGCAGCATGGGCAGGGCCACTGCTGAAGAAGCTCCTCTGAGATGCTGAGCAGTCTCAGCAGCTGGGAGAAGAAGTGGGGGCCGTCATCTCCCCATTCCCTGTCAGAGAGGTTTTTCTCACACACGGTTCTGTGCAAATGGGACAGGACAGTCAAATATGGAAAAGGCATACATAGAAAGGAAAGCTAAACCTTGGGTGGCAGGAGGAAAATAATGCTTTATAGAGGTTTGGGATAGTTTGTAAAGTATAGAAATTTATTTATGAAGTCTAGAAAAGTGGGAGGCTACAGTCTGATCTCCTGTGAACTACAGGCAACTGTATTTAGCCCTGAACTGAGCCTGCTGTACTCAAACACAACGTGGCCTGTGTTTGGCTGGCCTGCGTTTTCCAGGAAGGCATCGAGTCTCCATCTGAAGGCATCAAGAGCTGAGGAATCAACCACTGCCCTTCACTGTTTGTTCCCAGGATTATTTACTGTCAGTGGTTCTACACTATTTTAATTCGCTCGATTACAGCTACTGTGCATTATTCCTTCTTATTTCACTCTTTGGTAGGTTCAAGTGGCCCTTATATTCAATATTTTTTACTGTGCATAAATGTATACGCTGTTATCAACTCGCCTTTCAATCTTTTTGATCCAGGGGGTAGGTTAAGATTTTTAGTTCTTCAATTACATGGCATTTTCTCTGACTTCAGGTCATTCTGTAGCTCCTCTCTATACTCACTTCATTTTTTCAGTATCCATCTTGCGATGTGAGCATCAGAACTGGGCATGCCATGCCTTAATCACCCTCGGCAAGTTGCACATGTGGGTAAAAAATTGTCACCATTAACATCTGCACTCTGTTTATAAGCCAAGGTTTGCGTGAACCCTTTTTTGCTACAGCCATCTCATCAGCAGACTTATCAGTCCCTTTCAAACTTCTCCATTGTGCAGGACAGCCTGCGTTCCTTATTCTTAGGTGTAAGTCTTCTATAGATTATATTAAAATATACTTACTTTGAATGAGATCCAGTTTAGAAAAGGTCAAAAATTCCTCTGCATCTTTGCCCGAGGTCTTTTTTATACCTATTTTTATCTCGCTTTAAATAGGCTGCAGAGGCTGCTTTATTCTGGTATATTTTCTGACACCACAATAATTTTGACCTTTCAGATATAACCGATCAGAAAATACTGGCAGAGACGGCCACTGCCACATCCGAGTGCATTATTCCAGGGCTGTGTAGCATCAGGAAGTGCTCATTTGCATGTGAGAGCAAAGCTGGCAATCTCAGCTTTCCTGTAAAATGGTTAAGGTATGGAAATGGAAAATGAAAAACCGAAAAAAGGACTTCAGTCCCATGGTTTTCAAATCAATCTCTTCATGTTAGTGCAAGACTCGTGAGTCCTGAATGATTGAATTTGACAGTATTCCTGAAGGGCACAATAACATGAAGAGATTTGTCTCAACCTGGTGCTAAAGAGAGAAAATTTTGCCATAGAATAATATTGCCTAGCAAAAAGAGGAATTAAAAGTTGGAAAGCATGTGGCATTTAGGCTAATGAATACCGAATAATACATTTATTAATAGTCTATACTGTAACACATCATAATAGTCTATACTATCATTAAAGTTTTGTGTATATGTGTAAGGATATATATATTTACCACCACCAGGGCAATAACCACCTTTATTTGCTCATTTCTAAGTAGTTTCTGATTTCTGATTCTAAGTTTCTTATTTATGAGCTGATGTTCTTGGCAGCAGGGCCATTTAAGGATCCCCTACCTCTGTCTGTGCCGGATACGTTCATCAATTATCTTCCTGGATCTTGCTTATCTTTTTCCCAAGGCTGGAGGACAGTACAAACACAAGGAGACTTCTACTACTGTGAGTGACCTAGGAAGAGGTGAATAGATATGCTCTCGTGTCAGCACGGATTCTTTTAGTTCTGTCAGCGGATACAAACAGTTTGATTCAGCTTCAGGTTCTGGCAGCAGGGGATGCAATCACAGAACGATGTCTGGAACTTTTCTTGGCCAGCTCCCCAAGGTGGGCTTTGGCAATTGCTCGTCAGCCGTAAGGAACGTCGTGTATGGGCCTGGCTTGTCATGTGGCTTCTCATCCTTCAGATCCAACATAGAGATAAAGCCACCCGAGAAGACAGTGCAGTGGTTTGGTTTGCAGAGCGTTAGACGTGCTGCTTTGCTTGTCACATTCAGTTGATGGGATTTCTTCTCTTTCCTACTGAGATGTTCCTGCCTTGGTGCATTGTTAGAACTGGAAGCCGAGTGCTGAATGAGCAGGGGGAACCTTCTGTGCCCCAACAGCGAAGAAGGGATTTCTGCTTACCCAAGCCGAAAGAAGGAGAGTCTCATGCTGTAGCGAAGGCACAGAAGCTGTGCAGAAGCAAAGCAGAAGCTGTGCCTTTACCTATTCCTCATTCATTCAGAATAAAGCAAAAATAAGCTAGAGATACTGTGAGAAAGTAACGGAAGACTGGCGAGGAGGATTGTAAATACGCTCAAGTGACTCGCACCTGGGG
>JAOXNO010000004.1:16366646-16421869 GCA_028565335.1 Limnodromus scolopaceus | reverse complement strand
AATACGCTCAAGTGACTCGCACCTGGGGTGCTGGAAAACACATCTATCACACTAATTGCTGTTTGGTCTCAGGCCTGTGAGCAGAACATCCGCACCGAGATAACATACACCTGTGATGGACTCAGGGACACCTTATCTTGCCGCTTGAGGTTCCTGCCTTGTTGTTGGAGAAGATCAAAACACAAGGGGGAGGACTATGCCTGCTGGAACTCTTGAAATACCAGCTAAGCAGGGAGGTAGGCCCCGCTTTGCTCCCGATCCTGCACACTCTGGCTAACAAGGACTCTGGCTAACAAGGACTCTTGCTGGCTTTGCAGTCCCTGCATCTCCTGCTTGCGTGTCTCCACTTGGGTGCCGCTTCGGAGACTTTCCGAGTTGTGAGGTACTGGGATTAAACTTGTTCTGTTCCTTTATTTGTGGTCTCCTGGTTGTTCCTGCGACCTGCCTGCATCGACTCACAGAGATACTTAAGCAAGTACTGAGGAAACATAGTGGAAACGGTACACATAATCCATCACTGTCCTGTGAAGACGCACATGAAGAAAGACATTGTTGAAGAGGTGACTTTTGAAATGATATTCATGTGAGTGAGGACAGTCATAGCTAATTTGACTGAACTTCCTTCTTAAACAGAGCAGGAGCAAGAAGAGAGGTATGAGATAAATGAAGGCGAGCATCAAGGCTGGCGTTTCTGACAGGCTAAAAAGAGTAGGACAATAAAATAAAAGACAGTATCAGATATTACAAGTGCAGTTGTGCTTGTGAGAACAAATAAATGTAAATTTGACATAAAGAAGAATCAGAATCACTGGAAAGACAGCGTGAGAGAGTATGACATGTTTGGACCAACAGGAAAGGAGGAAATAGGGAGGAACAAGTGACCAAGGTAGATAAATGACCTGGGTCTAAAAGAAAGTGAGTTTAGGTGTTGGAACCAAGATCAATTGAGATATTGAAGGGAAAGAAATCACAGCTGGACAGGGTCTAGATCAGAGAAATGGATTTTTCACTGTGTATGAATGCAACCAAATGACGGGGAGAAGGGCAGTGTGGGTGTGACTGACAGAGAAATGCCAGTGATGGGAGCTGTATAGAAACGGTGATGATGAGGGTGTTCCACAGGATGACAGCTCCAAGACAGGGAGGCTATGGATGTCGGCTGAAACCCTGACCTGGCCAGGAGGCAGCAGAGCCAACTGTGCAACCTGTAAACAAACGCCAGCTATTTTGCAAGTATTGATTTGAAAAAGTAATTCATGGTTCGTTACAGTATTAAAAAATGACTACAAGTAAGATTGTCCCAAGACATTGATGTAGAATGACGATGCCTGTCATTAGCACGAGCTAATGAATGGCCTGCGCTCATGAATGTTTATGCTGCCCTTCCAACTTCTGTAAGGTTACAGGGATAAAAGAAAGAACAGAATTTGGCCTTCATTATTTTGTCATTATCCCTTATTTAATTCATGTTTGCTATAATCTGCTTTTAAATACTGTGACCCTTAACTGAAATTATTGAGAGTTAGGGTACTTAGCAAAATCTAAAGCTGCTGCACCGGCTTATTTGAGCTCTTGACAGAAAGTGCAAACTGGAACAACTGTTGGAAAAACCACTACACACCTCAAAGCAACTCCCCCAAAAACCACCAAAGCTGCTCAACAACTCATTTCTGCACCCTCCTTCGAAACTGTGTAATAGGAGACAAGTCAGCAAAAGCGGTGGAACCTGTTTCTGTCTTTAACGTTTTTGTTAACCTAAGTGCAGCTTATTACAAGGTAACAGCCAAGTGACAATGTTGCCTTGGGAATTCTGGCAACCCCAGGCCCGGTTGTTATTTACCAAGGGGTGCAGTTAGGTAGCTCTGCATGGAGTCTTCAATAAATAACAGTATTATAGTTCATATTTCAGTGACCAAGAGATTTATGCATTATCAAATACAGGATAGCTAGTCCTTAGCAAGAGCAATTTTTTTTTTTTTTTTATTTTAAAATAAAGAGAAATAATGACCAAAATGGACAAAAGACAAAAAGTGCGAAATTTTATTTACAAATGTGCAACTGTCTTGGCTTCAGTAAAATCCCACCACTTTAAACAACAGCAAAACGTAATTCCAGTTACTGGTCTCTTTTCCCGGTCCTGCTCATTGTTGGTCACAGTGCAGGCCGGAATCAAGATGCGTGTTTATTTTTGATTTTGTGTTCTGTGCAATGCCTTCTGTCACACAATTAGGCACTAAGGCAAAGCAGCAAGCCAGTTACTTCTGGTACTGTTACTTCTGGTGCAAATGGGGAGCAGCTTCGTGGACTCTCGACTACTGAACTGAATTTATAGCAGAACTTAGGAGAACAAGAGCTTATCCAAGGACTGTAAGTATTTTGCGATAATCACCGGTAGGAAAAATTTTTAAGGGGTGAATATGGTTGTACAGAGCAGGAGTACCTGCGGCAGCTCCAGGCCCCGGAGCAGCAGCACAAACCACCCGGCGTTACAGGCCACGCAGCCCCGGAGCCCTCCTCACACTGAGGCACCGCCGTCCCGCCGCCCACACCAGGAACGTGCTCCATGCCTGCACAACGCCGGTCCCTCATTCCCCGCCACTCGACGGTCGTTACGAGTCCCTGCCAGCCGTTGGCGGCCACCGGGAACGGGGATGGCCCCGGGCCCGCGGCCCAGCCCACCGCTCACCCGCCGCGGGCCCTCACCCGCCGCCTAACTCCCCGCGCGCGCTCTGGGCGGGCCTCTCCTCGCCGGCTGACCAATAGCAGCGCGCCTTCCTCCCACCGGCCGTGGCATTGGCCGGGGCGGTGGCTTCCGCCGAGGGCCGGGATTGGTGGCGGAGGGGCGGGCGGCCAAAGGCGGCAGCAGGCAAAACCCCGGCGCCCGGCGGCAGCGCGCGTGAGTCCCTGCGCGAGTCCCCCGGTCCTCCGCGCGTCCCCTCCCCCTCCCCTCAGCCCCCGCCCGGTGGACCCGCTGTGGCCCCGGTGACACCGGTACCGCCCGGCCCCTCCGCCGGGACGGGGGGCTCCCGACGCGGCGCGGCCTGATCGTCCCCGGGGAGGCCCCGCTCTGCACCCCCCTCTCTTTGTGGCGGGCCGCCGGCTCTGCCCTTCCCCGCGCCATCCCTGCGCGCTCCCGGGGCGGCCGGGGAGGCGCGTTTGGCCCGGAGCCGTCCTACCCGGAGAGGGGGGGGGGGTGTCCGGTAACGGCGGGCTGCTGTGACAGCTCCGGGTGCGCTGCCTGTGCCCGGCGCCGCCAGCCCACCCGGGAACTGCCGTGCGGGACTCCTGTCGCGGGTCCTGTAACGGAGGGACCCGTTGCGTGGCGGGACTCCATCCCGCCGCAGAATTTGCTTCTCTTAGATGACAAAGTGGAGATACCAGTACCCGCTTTTGGTTCCGGCCTGCTGAGCAGCCTGTGCCGGGGCTCCCGTGCGCAGCACCCCCCCTCGTCGGAAAGGGCTCTGGCGGCAGCAGGGTGGGATCCAGGCGGCAGCCGGGCCACAGCCGGGGACCCGGCGGCACCACCGCCGGTCTCTGTGCGGGGCTCAGACACCTGGCTCGGAAGACCCTGGGGCTACGTGGGCTGTTTGCGTCTGTCACTGCCTAGGTGTTTTTAAGTATCTGACTGAATCAAACTTTGTTTCATGTTCCATTTTATAACCGTTAAGCCCACTCCCAAATTAGTAAATAATTTTTTAATATACTCGAGTATTCGGTTCTGCTTGTGCATTTAACATAAATGAATGGAAACAAATGCCTTTAACATAAATGAATGAAAATGACACCTTGAGTTTCCGAGCCCCTTTCACCCTCCTCAGGGCCAGCAGGCCGTGAGCTGGCTCCCTTGCTGGTTTGCAGGCAGACAGAAGTGTCCGTTTTTGTTGTCTGAACACGGTGTTTGTGGTCAGCCTTGAACTGGGAGAGCCTAGAGCTGAGGCCGGCGTGGGGCTGAATCAGAGCAAGCTGGCCACAGTGAGCGGCGGGGTTGCCCATGTTAATTTGCACTCCTTATTCTGCTAACAAGACTGTGCCATTTCAGGTCTGGAACAGGCTTATCTGCCTACTCAGCACTAGCCAAGGGAGTGCCTACCTGTGAGAGACCAGAAATACCTCTAATCTCATTCCATTAGTTTCCAAGTCACACTCTCCAGCAAAGCTCCCTCAAAAAAAAAAAAAGGCCGTTGCCTGTCCCTGTACTTGCACATGAGGATGACAGACTAAAGGTAGCCTGAATTCTTTGGGGACAAAATACATTTCCAGCTCCACAACTGAAACAGATGAATCCTTTCATCTGAAGTTTTTCAGAATAGGTTTCCCCCTGGTGGAAAAGTTTAGCCAGAACTTTGAAGGTTTGGCAAAGTTACAAGCAAGGAAGATCTTTGAATGGAACCAGTGGTGGGCAACTGTAAGACGTGGCGCTTCCAGGCTCACTTGTCACTGGTTGTCCTGCCCAGGGGCTCTCTGCCTTTCTTTTCCTCATGAAATATGGTTTTCCTCATGGACTGGTTGGATGGTTGCATCCAGAGGATAGTGGAGTGACAGCTCAGTGTCCAGATGGAGATCAGTGACAAGTGGCATCCCTTAGGGGTCCATATTGGGACCAGAACTGTTCAATATCTTCATCAGTGACATAAACAGTGGGATCGAGTGCACCCTCAGCAAGTTTGCAGACAACACTAAGCTGAGTGGTGGGGTTGACATGCCTGAGGGTTGGGGCTGCCATCCAGAACAACCTGGACAAACTCAAGAAGTAGGCCTGCATGAATTTCATTAGGTTCAACAAGGCCAAGTGCAGCATCCTGCACCTCCGTCAGGGCAACCCCCAGAATCAATACAGGCTGGAGGATGAAGGGATTGAGATCAGCCCTGTCAAGAAGGACTTACTGGTGGATGAAAAGCTGGATGTGAGCCAGCAAATGTGTGCTCACAGTCCAGAAGGGCAACCTTATCCTGGGCTGCATCAAAAGGAGTGTGGCCAGCAGGTCGAGGGAGGTGATTCTGCCACTTTACTCCGCTCTGACGAAGACACCACCTGGAGTACTGAGTCCAGCTCTGGAGTCCTCAGCACAGGAAAGGCATGGATCTGTTGGAGCAGGTCCAGAGGAGGACCATGAAGATGATCAGAGAGCTGGAGCACCTCTCCTATGAAGACAGACTGAGAGAGTTGGGGTTGTTCAGCCTGTGGAAGAGAAGGCTCTGGGGAGACCTTATTGTGGCCTTCCAGTACTTTAAAAGAGGGCCTACAAGAGAGATGAGGACAAACTTTATCAGGGCCTGTTGTGATAAGACAATAGGTAATGGCTTTAAACCAAAAGAGAGAAGATTTAGACTAGATATGAGGAAGAAATTTTTTACAATGAGGGTGGTGAAGCACTGGCACGGGTTACCCAAAGAGGTCGTAGATGCTCCATCCCTGGAAACATTCAAGGTCAGGTTGGAGGGGGCTCTGAGCAACCTGATATAGTTGAAGATGTCCCTGCTCATTGCAGGGAGGTTGGGCTAGGTGGCTTTAAAGGTCCCTTCCAACCCGAACTATTCTATGATTCTATGAAACAGGATTATCAGGTTTTTTTCATTGTACAATATTGGTACACTGTACTAATTTACACTTTTTTTTATAGTGTTTTCAAGATTTGGAAAGAAGCATTTCAAAATAAGCACATGCTGTTATTTCTTGTTATGGAGGGAGGGCAACAAATAATTATGGCTTTTTTGATCTGCTGTAGAAGAGAGAGAGAAATCTCTCATATTGAGAAGATATTTTTTTCTCCTATAATTTCTTTCAGGTTTTCTGCCTTTGTCTGGGTGTTGCAGTATGTATTGCAGCTATTCCTGTGTGCATCAGTTCCTCGCCTTTCAAAGCAGAGTTCAGGGAAGAGATAATGCTTTAATGTGAATAAGAAAACAGAAGAGATGAAAGCAAATCACTTGTGTCTAAGCTTGTCCTGCAATCTTCCTTCCCTTCCCCACTTTTTCCTGTTACTGGAGTGGGTTTACTGGTTTGGTTTTTCACTGGGGTGATGGGTGTAGCTTTGTTTTAGGTAGCACAGAGGAACGCCTCAGACTCCCTAAATCTCATCTTGGGATCTGAATGCAGGGCCAGGAAGTGTCTTACCAGATATGCTTGCTCCCCCAGGTGTCCAGAAGTGGTCCTCAAAGTCTTGGATTTTTTACTTCAGGTTCGTTTTGTGATGGAGACAGTGTTGAAGTCTCGCTGTGATGAACAGCACCCTCATCAGGCTGAAGACTTCCCCGGGAAGCATGAGCAGAACAGCAAGCTTTCAGGTATATGCTAAAATAGGGATTGCTAATATTATATTTTGTTGGTGAGGTGCTTCATCAGTTCAGGAAGTCAATTATAAGCCTGTCTGTATACAGTCCTATTGTATAAAGAATTAATGAAATGAAAACATTTGAGGTTGTCTTTGATTTTAAGCGTATTCCTGCGTTCCATGTGTTACAAAACTTCAGCAGCAGCAGTTCGTTACAGTTAGCTAACTCTACTATTTATTTATTACAGGATATGTATTATAAGAGGATACTGGAATTCCAAATAGGCAGTCCTTGAAAATAAAATTCTCTGACCAGACAAGTACGAAAGATCACTATTTTTCCTTTTAACCTATAATAACCAGCCTTTTCCTTAGATTTCTTTAGGTGTGTCTATGTGCATAAAAACACTGTCCTTGCTCTTACCAGAGAAGCTGAACTTACGAACATGTCTTCTCATAGTGTTTTTGTTGCTCATTTTTGGGTCTCTTTGTGAATATACTTCAATCTGGACTTTCTGTGCAACGCTTGCTCAGTAGCTGTGGATGGTGAGCCAGCTTACGTAGAATGGCTACTCATTTTCCTACAAATAAATTGTCCTCTGTCAGTCCCATGCACATCCATGTCCAGAATTACACAGACCAATGCTGAATAATGTTTAATTGTCCTGCTTTGCAAATGCTTATCATTCTAGAAATTAAAGAAATTACTGTAAAATCTGCTGACAGAAAATGTTGGATATTACGTTGTTATACACTGATGGTACAATGACTGTGTGTTCTCTGTACCCAAGTGGGGATTCGGGCACCCGGAAGAGAACAGATGATGTTTATATGCTGGCTCTCAACAAGGGCAGTCTCTGGCTGTTTCTAGCACTTTTCAAGGTCTTTCACAGAAGCAGCAGCGCTGAGTTACTACATGCTGTCAGTGCCTTGGGTAGGCGCTGCTTGGGCCTGGGATCTGCAGCCTGTGTCACCCAGCTGTTAGTGCTCCGGCAGCATTGAACTTTGTCCAGGTGGGAACCTGAATTCAGTGTCAAGACAAAATGGAGTATTTGGCAGACTTTTATAGCAGTTATTGAGACAGCTTTTTGTGATTGTTAGTATCTACCTTAGGACTGTTAGACTGGTGGCACAAAACAACCCCAAACCTGCTAAGGTAAAGAAAGTAGACATCTCCTGGTTTCTGAAGACTTAAAAGATGTGCCTTTTGAGCCCTTCTTAAGAATCTTGGGTTTTGCCAGAGTCAGGTCCTTTTTTCCTAACCAAGCAACTTTACTGGACAAATTCCAGTGCAACTTTTATGTTGTAAGTTACTATCAGTGTATTTTTTTTTTAATAAAAACTGAAGCTTAAGCAACCGTCATCAAAAGTCAGAATAAAATGCAAGCGTTGGAACAAAACTGTAAGTTGCTTTATTCGGAGCAGGTTGGATAGCAAAGTAGTTCTAAGCAACGTTGTTCTGACAGAGCCTGTTACAACTGTATCACTGTTGAAAATCATTTTCTAGCTCTGTCCTGTGGCTACTGACCTCTTGGGATGAAGTTTGTGCAGGATGTTTCAGAACCCAGTAAGAGGATTATCTTCCTGAGGGGAAAGGCCTGTGTCTTTGAGCGATGCAATAACATTTCGGTGTTGAGTTCTTTGTAGTTTTGTTATGTGGTTTCATCTCTTAACATCTCTGGGTATTCCTGGGGAGAATGGAATACGGTACAAATATCAGCCTTTCCCCCTCCTGTGTTTTCTGAAGATTTCACAAAGATTTCTTTTATGTCTTGCATTTGTTATGTAATAGATGAGCATTTGTATAAAAAGTTGAAATTACTATGCTAACTAACTGGAAATGCCACTTTTTAAATGATAAAGCTTCTTGTCAACACTTCTCTTTTAGTGAAAAAACAACAAGAATTACAACAATAATAGATAAATGAGTATGTGGGCAATATCAACATTATCAATAAAAAATGTTATGTGGTAACTTCTTGAATTTGTAGTGTTATTTTCAATATAAATTTTTACTATATTGATAGGAAAATGAAGTGATTCCTCAAACTTTCAGTTTCCTACTTCTCAAGGTGTTTAGCTTAATCTGACTCTGTAATACTGGGGAATAAACAGGATAACTGTACAGTTGACCAGTTTTCCTTAGCCTTTTCCTTCGAGGATTATTAAACACAGGGTTCTGTACATCTTGACTGTTAGTACAAGTCTGGTCATTTTTATCCTAGGATATTTTAAAAGTTTTTAAATAGGATTCCTAGCAGAACTGATTAACCCTTTGCTTGTATTTGTTGATCAAAACAGTATCTTAAATGAATGTTAGTGGTTTTGGTGTGTAGCATAGACAGGTTTTTTCATTCCCAAAATGACTTAAAAGAAAATAACTTGGAGAAGCAGAGCGAATAGCTAAAAGGAAAAAAACAGGTAAACACATAGTAAGAGAGGCAGCAGGCTTCAGTACTTAAAAGTAGGTTGTTTTTTACAAATGTTGAAAATTAAAAATAATACAATCGAAAGTTAACTACAACTTGAATTACCAACTAATTTATTGGGCTTTTACCAGGAAGAAAGGTTTATTTAGGCAGGCTTAAGATTGTGTTGCTCTATAAAGTGAGCTAACAGAGAAGGCTGGGGATGCATGCTAGTCTATACTTTGTTTCTAGCATATCAGTTCTACTTTGAAAATGATTCTCACTGCATATGACTTACTGTCCTGGTAAAACACAGTACATTTTTATGTATACAATGCAATTTATATATTTATGTTAAATTTAAATTATTTATTTTTAGAATGAAAAATATATACACATTTTTTTTCTTCCGTTTGATTGACTTTCCAAATATCAGTTTGTGCTTACTTCTATATAATAAAATATTTTTCACCCCTGATTTACAGGGGGCGGAAATTAGTCACAGCCTCTACCTACTTCTTAACTTCAAAGAAGTGAATTCTTAGTCAGGGCATAGAGAGCACTTAAACCACAAAGATTTGTAAACTGAATGGAAAACTGCATAATTTTTTGAAATAATACAGTACAACATCCTTGTTATGCCATCTAGTGATTGCAGCACAAAGTGCAGCAACTTAAATGCAGAGCAAACATATATTTTAGTGTTCACTATTTTAAGTAACAGTGTGAAAGAGTTCATTATGGATCTTAAAAAAAATTATTTTC
Source organism: Limnodromus scolopaceus (assembly GCA_028565335.1). Lineage (NCBI taxonomy): Eukaryota > Metazoa > Chordata > Aves > Charadriiformes > Scolopacidae > Limnodromus > Limnodromus scolopaceus. The sequence goes on along the minus strand of JAOXNO010000004.1, from coordinate 16,412,424 downwards.
CTGCATTTTTCATTTGCATCCAATGGATGTACTCTTGTGCTTACAGAAACAACTATATAGTTTTGTCTTTTATGAAATTAATGCTGCAAATCTCATAAAAATATTTATCAGTATTTATCTGATGTCTTTCTAACCAGAAGTCTTTTGCCTCTCAGGAACTGCTAGGTAGCAGAGAAGTTTAAAAAGTGGGGTTTTTTTAAATGCTGCAGCTTATAAGGGAGTGTGATGAAGAATAATAAATATCAAATAGGCAGATGGTCTTGTCAGCAGGGATAGATACCTCTCTGCCGTTTTTTCCTCTGTTTATGTGAATTTATGTGAATTCACAGTCCTATGAACTGAAGTGTGATTTGTGATCACAAATATAGATCAGATATTGAGTCAAGCAATAAAATTCATAACTTATTTTCCCCATTTTTTCCACAGCAGGAATAAAAAAAGATATTGAAAAACTTTATGAAGCAGTGCCACAGCTTGTAAATGTGTTCAAAATCAAGGAAAAAATTGGAGAAGGTAAATGTTTTATTTTAGCTTGCTTAGAGTTGGATTTTTTCTGGTATTTCTAATTTAAAAGGTATAAATCAAAAATCCCAATATATGCAATTTAAGCCAAATGCCTCTTTGATTTACTTCTTGGTCTCTGTAGGAGTTCTAATATGTTGCTGAGCATATAGGTATGTTAATTAGGGATATTTTCAAGATATTTTACTTGAAAATCTGATATATTAAAGCCTTTCAATAAAACCCCAGCATTCCAGTTCCAACAACTAAAAATTTTTGAGGTATATTCAAGTAAATAAGTCTTAACACTCCATTCTTTTTCTCTTTTGCATGAGAAATCTATTTATATGCAGCTGTGTTTTGACATATTTAACTGCTGTTCCTTAAGTTGGCTTTGTTTCCACTGAAACCCTGTGGGCAGAACTGGAGGAGGATTGAACTGGAGGAAAGATTATAGCTGCTTTATTTAAAAAAAACCCAACTTTTTTTAAGACATACAGTATCAGATTTTAGAACGCTTGTGTACACCTTTAACAGTACTATTGCAGATACCTTCAATAAACATTAGGCACGACTGTAAGTGGATTCCTAGGCACTTCTGAGTGTGGGATCTCAGCACTTTCTGGAACTTTACCCTACATTTGATCTCTGAAATGCTTTGTGACACTCCACAGTTTTAAACAAAGACCTTGATAAGAGGCTGAACTATTTTACAACTGTTTTATGTTGGAATACCTGTGATGGCAGGCGAGATGGCTAAAAGTTTTTGTCTCAAACCTCCTCCCTCCAAAAAACCCAGCTTAGTTTACCACAGCAATACAAAATTTCAGAAACAAACAAATAAAAAGGAGTTCTGCCTATCATAAAAAAATATTATAATTAAACAAAATCTTTTGTTAAGAATCAGTGCTCTGATTTTGCTCTTGGGAGCAAACAATGCTTGTAAAAAATACCACTTTGCAGCATGATGAGAAAACAAGCTTTAACTTAGGATTCTATTCTGGAGTAATTTTCATTTTAGCAGTTCTCGCCACCAAAAATAATGTCTTAGGTCAACATGGTAACCCTTATTGCTATAATCAATTCTACTGAATGTATGGGATTCTAGATTTATTTTTCTTTTATGACTGCAAGAAGTATTTAGAGTTTTTGTGGGTATTTTGGTGTATATATGCACTTACAGACTGTTGAACTAGCATGATGCAAACACAGTACTTAAAATGTAATCAAAAGTAACTTGTACTCTTAATTCATATAGAAGAATGTTCAGATATCTCAGATCATTGGGAAAAAATAACCTCCTAAGAGGCATATTAGGATATCCTTAAAATTAAATGGGTGGGTAAGTTTATTGTAGTCTGAATACTCCCTTTCTCAAATGAGTCTGTCACGTTCTGTCAATGTGGTAGTGCTCTGGGCAAACAAATAGTAAAGTTACACATCATGTGAGAAGTCTTACTTTAGAGATAAGGTAACAGAATTAGGAAAAATGTAGCAATTTCAGAAGTGCTTTGAATAGTAAAGGTAGTGCTTTCCAGATTAGCATTATATAGCCCACTTACATGGCAGGGAGAGAAGAGTTAGATGTCAGATGAAAGTGAGCTACCTAAACAAGAAAGCAAATCAAAGACAGGAAATTTACATTCAAAGAGCTCTGTGTCCCAGGCAAGTTAGACAGTGTTACATTTGCATTTTTACTGACATAAAAAACTTGTATACAAGATCACTGAATTCAGTAGTAGAAAAAAGGAACTGCATTCTTCTCTTCTAGAATTTACTTTTGGTGTAGTATCAAGTATACTGCAGGATTGTGAACAGTTAAATCACTTCTCTAAAATTCTTAATTGACCTAATTAAAAATGCTGAAGACTGTGGTTTTCTCCCTTCTTTACAGGTACTTTTAGTTCTGTTTACTTGGCCACAGCACAACTACAAACAGGATATGAGGAAAAAATGGCTCTGAAACACTTGATTCCAACCAGCCACCCTCTGAGAATTGCTGCTGAACTTCAGTGCCTCACAGTAGCAGGGTACACAAACAAAAAAATGATGACTGTCATGACTGAACTGCTCAACATTGTCTCACTGTTCTGCATTTATTTATTTTAAGTTTTGGCATTTCACTTGCTTTTTTTTTTTTAAACACAGAAATATATATTCTTTTTATCAAAATCAAAAAAAATGGAGTGTCTTACCTGTAAGGGATGCCCTTTTCTGCTTGTCTCAGTTTATGGATGGTGCTGTATTTTCCATCTGAGAAGTTCTAGGATCTATGATGTATCTCTGAGATAACAAAAATTCCAGTTCTGAAATGCATGGAAAAAAGAATTTCTTCATCAGAAAGTGTGGTTTTAGGAATGAGTACTTGTTGCCAGTAAGCTGAATAGCACCTTCTTAAAGTAGTTGGTACCATGGAGGTTAGGTCTGACATCTAATTACACTGGTAACTAGAAACTGTGGCCCCACAAATTATATGTGGAGCCCTCATTGCAAATTGCAGAACCCAAATGGAACCTAACAATGAGAGGCAACTGCGTAACTGCTGACTGCTGGCAAGATTGCTGTCAAAATATAAATTAGATTATAAAAGAAAGCCTGACTGAACTTTTTAAGAAATAAAGGAAAGTAAACATCCATCTTCTGTTCTTTATTCAGTGACAATACTTTTCTTCTAGGGGACAAGATAACGTTATGGGAGTTAAATATTGCTTTAGGAAGAATGATCATGTGGTTATTGTTATGCCGTATCTGGAACATGAATCCTTCTTGGTGAGTCCCAGACTCTTTATGTGTAGTAAAGCTTCTTAATTAAAAGCAGTTGCATAATTACGGTATCCAAATAATCTTTCAGGACATTTTGAATTCTCTTTCCTTTGAAGAAGTGAGGGAATACATGTTTAATCTGTTTAAAGCTTTGAGGCGCATTCATCACTTCGGTATCGTTCACCGTGACGTCAAGCCCAGTAACTTCCTCTACAACAGGCGGCTAAAAGAGTAAGTCCAGATGACCATATTGTGATCTCATGTGGGGACATGTGCCTTGGCAGAACAGAGTCAATTGGGCTTTTGGGTTTTTTTTCCCTTCAGCTGTATAACATGTGCTTAAGTAATAAAGCTAAAAAAGATTTTTTTTTTAATTTGTAAAACTTTTCTTTCTGTGTTCGGGGATTTGAGGAGGGAAGGAATTTATTTCATATTTAATGTAATGTCTGCCTCATAGAGTGACAAGTACCTGAAAAAATGAAGATTTTACTATTGAGTAAAAGTGCTACATTTCTGAATAAGAATGAGAAGAATAAAAAGAAAGCTACTAGTGACTTGTGGTATATAGGCTGCCATTTCTAAATTTTTACTTATGGATAGAGTAAAACTGATACGGAAAAGATAGCTGGATTTGAGCTGTTTTCACCTTACATTGAATTAATGCTTATAACTAGTAGGGTTGGGATTTTTGCCTGCAAGTTACAGTATTTAAAGACTGTAAAAAGTGAGGTAGTGCTTTTTTGTGAAGTGCTGAAATTGGTGAGGGCTCTACAGCACAAGTCTTTATGAGGACCAGCTGAGGAAACTGGGGTTGTTCAGCCTGGAGAAAAGGAGGCTGAGGGGAGACCTTATTGCTCTCTACAACTACCTGAAAGGAGGTTGTAGCAAGGTGGGGGTCAGTCTCTTCTCCCAAGTAACAAGTGATAGGGCAAGAGGAAATGGCTTCAAGTTGTGCCAGGGGAGGTTTAGATTGGATATTAGGAAACCTTTCTTCACCAAAAGGTTTGTTAAGTTTTGGAACAGGCTGCCCAGGGAAGTGGTGGAGTCACCATCCCTGGGGGTGTTTAAAAGATGTGCAGATGTAGTACTTAGGGACATGGTTTAGTGGGACTTGGCAGTGTTAGGTTTACAGTTGGACTCGATGATCTTAAAGGTCTTTTCCAACCTAGATGATTCTATGTAGTGAAATTGTGTAGGGGAGATATGATTATATTTTGCCAAACCACAGGCTTAAAAATTTGAGAAATACCGATTTTTTTAAATTTTTTTTTTTAATCTGTCAAAATGAATTCCTGCTGTTGTTTTGCTCTTCTGGCATTGGTTTGAGCCTTAGTCTCCACTTAGGGTGTGGAAGCCATGGAGCTGAGTTTGCCCGAGACCCAGAGGCAGCTGGATTGTCTCTGTACTGGTTATAACAAAAAGTAATTCTTTTAAAGACAGGTTTGAAGTGTGAAGTAATGTAGTCTTACCTCTTAGAAGACTGAAATAAATTCCAGTAGTATTGCTTGAAGTCTGGCAAAACTCTCAGCATTGTTAGTCGTGTCTGTTTTCACTGCTACATTTGTGCCTCTGCCCATGGGAATCCTGCAAGTGTCAAGTCACTTTAACTTGTTCACTGAAGGTTTGGAGCTGTAGGACTAGAAGAACCCCAGAAAAGAGTTACTGGGAATGTTTTTTAACACCATTGGAGAAAGTATGCACTTGAGAAGATTTTGGGACAAGAAACAATGAAGTAAGATGGGTATAGGGTAAAAACATTGAGGGGATAGGTAAGGGGAGAAGAAGGAGGAAAATAGGACTGTGATGCTGGCAATACTACAGATAAGCAACAGACTGAGTAAAATGTGAAAGAAAGTAAACAAGTAATGAGTAATAAATTGAACTGATTGATGGATACTTTGTGATTCCTGATTCTAAATTTGTGTCTTTCAGGTATGCCTTGGTAGATTTTGGCTTGGCACAAGGAACCCCTGATACGAAAATTGAACTTCTCAAAACTACCCACTCTGAAGACCAGCAGGGAAGTTGTTCGCAAAATAATCCCACCATAGCCTTGGGAAATGGGGTTTCTGTCAGTGTCACAGCACCTAAACAGATAGCTCAACAGTCAGCCTCAAAAGCAGCTGATAAAAGGTCCAGCTCACTTTCAAAAATACAGATTAAACAAGGAAGAGGAGGAAAGGTTCTCAGTCTTTTTCATTAATATTGTATGTTTAATGTATTACTTTATCCAACAGGGGGAGATGTAATACCTGAACAAAAGTTGTGCATGCATATCTGGCAGGGTCCTAATGGGATGCACAGAATCACAGTTTTCATATCAAAGTGGCTAGTTTTACGTAACCCTATTGGCATCATTCATTATCTGTTAGATATAATACAATGCCAAAGGTTGTACAAAACCCTAGCATGGGTTACTATTTAGACAGCTTTAAGTCTTTTCCTAAGTGACATCTACTGTGGTTCTCCTCCCCAAGCTGATAATTATTCATCTATGTTTAGTTACTTGGTTGCATAACAAATGCAGTACAGATGACGTTCAGATTGTCTTGGGGCACTTCTGAGGTGTGATCCGTTTTGTAAGCATGTTTACTGTTCTGTCTAGACCATGTTTTCTTCATTCACAGTAAACTGATGCCTGAAAATGACTTACCGTGCAGCTGTTCTAGTTTTATGTCACTTCACACTTTTTTTTTCAAACTGTCAGTATCCAGCTGACTGTGTGTTAGATGGGATCCTTATTGTCCTTTTTGTTGGTATTGCAGGAGGATTCTGCGCACCATTCTGTCCAGCGATCTGTTTTTGGAGAGAGGAATTTCAATGTCTGTAGTTCCACATACCAGGAGAATTCAAGTACAAAAGTAAGAAGTATGACTCATCAGTAAGAGCAATCCATTACATATTTGAAAAATTATAGAACTGGTTGTTCTGTAAGACTGGACGCTACTCCAAGATGCTGTGGAACTAAAAGTTTTTGAGCAGATTATTAAGTGTGTCTTTGCTGAAAGGCTCAAAGAATTTTTCATTTCTGTTTCAGTCCCTTTTGAAACTCTTAAAGAACTAGTAATGTAGCTGTCTCCATAGCTGATCTCATTTGTATGCAGATCTCACGTGTATCTGTGCAACTAAGAATGACTTACCTTGTGAAACTTCATTTTTTTTTTTTATTTTGCAGTTGAAGCTGGACAAAAAACTTGTAAAAAATATTTTTCTGTACTTTTTGTAATTAGTATTTAATATGACAAGGGGGAAACCCCAACTAAATTAGAGGGTTTGGCTATCAGTGAACATCTTAAGTTAATGCTTGTGTGTTGCTGTGGCATTTCATATATATTGTTTTTATTCTCATATTGAACCAAAAGAATTCTTGAAACATTATATTAACTTGAAAAATACTTGTCTTGCAGCTTCAGAATATCTAGCGTATATCGTTTTTAGTGAACACTGAAAAATGTTTTCTGAAGGGAAAGGGTAAGAAATCAGGATATTTGGAAAGCTCCAGTGTTTTATAGATGTTGTGATGTTGTTAGAAAGGTTTACTGTCTTCTGCTCTAAAATTGCAGCTTCTTGCTGATGAGTACCCGTTCAGTCTTAATATTTTAGAAAATGGCCTACCTGTGTTAAGGGGAGCTTCTTAAATATGTCACCTTCTGTAAAATATTTACATTGCAGCTTATAAAGCCATCGAAGATGATAGATGTTTCATCTAGGAAGTTAGTAACAAAGAAGAAGATCACTTCCACCAAAATGCTGAGCAGTGGGGCAGCCAGGAGAGCGGCCAGTAGTTGTCCCTCAAACCTGACCTGTGACTGTTACGCAACGGATAGAGTTTGCAGTGTTTGCCTTTCAAGGTAATTTGCTGATAATGTTGTAAAATTGTCTGCTATGCTGTCAAGCAAGGTCAGAAACTCAGATTTACTAGGCAGCTGATTTAGTAGTTGAAAGATAGCATTTGATCTGTGCAACCCTTGAAACACCGAGTATGTTCTTCTTAAACAAGAGTAGTTCATGCAATAATTGGTTCACTGCTGTCTGTGGCAAGAGAGATTCACTGTTAATGATTTTTTTTTTGTTATATTTAATTATCCACCCATGTGTGTTGTAGAAAATGGCTGGAGTTAATTACAACACTTAAGAGAAGACAATACATGAATCTGTCAGTAGGAGTTATCTAATAGACCTAAATCATGCCAATGGTTTAGATTCTGGAAATCACGAAATGCAGAATAAAAAGGAAACATGACTGGTTTGCATTTGTTCATTTAAAAAATAATATTTAAGTTTTAATAATAGGTTAGAGAATCTTAATAACTCGGTTCAGCTCCATCTCTGTGAAGTTAGTTTTGGTTATGATCTACTATTGCCTTTTATTCACACAATAAGGAACACAGATTAACACAGAATTCTGCTTACGGGCAATAGTCATGACACTGTAGGGTCCCTCTCTTCCCAGATTGCCAAAATATGGTGATATCAACTTCATTTTAGAAGAGTGAAACATGAGGAATTTGCCAGACTCAAAAGAGAAGTGGCCCATAGAAGGAAGGGACTTTAGGCCGTACAAGAAAGCTCTGGGAAGTTGTTTTGTGGGGTGTTTTTTGTTTGTTTTTGGTTTTTTAAATAATCTCACACCTTCTGTTAGTTAATCTAACAAAAAGTCAATTCTTGGCAACACTCAGAAATAGTGAACCTTAGTTTGCTGTGGACTAATGCAAAGCCAGAGCATCCACATTCAAGAATCTAGTGCATTTTTTTGTTAATTAGTCTCAACTTTAGTTTCCTGTGAAAACAAGCCTTTAACAAAAATGATGCTGTTGCTGAATGAAACTAAAAAAGGTCATTGTAAGTGAAGTATGCAATAAGTACTTCTGTAGTATTACCTTATGTTAGATCATATAATAAAAATATAATAATATAATAAAGCTATTATCTTATGCAACATAATAATTTCATGCTAGATAATTAGAAGATGCTTCAAACTTCTGTAAAATTTGAATAAGGCAGGGTTAGGCTGTTGACACATCTTACGCATATTTTAAAAATAATATTTAGTGTTATTAGAATTTACTTATCAAACCTCTATATTCTAAGCATGTTTGTCTCTTATTACAAGGTGTCAGCAAGTTGCTCCCAGGGCAGGAACACCTGGATTCAGAGCACCAGAAGTATTAACAAAGTGTCCCACTCAGACCACAGGTACCGCAGAACAGACTGAAACACACTTTGGAGTTTTCTAGACAGATTGTCACAGTTTGCTGTCATAGCAGGCATAGTTAATGTTGCCATTGCAAATGTGTTTTTGAAAGTTTGGGTTAATACTTTTAATCAGATTTTCCCCTTTTTGCTAATGCTTTAAATAGCTGGTCTGTAAATGTCATAACTTTTTCTTACTAAATTTTTAATTTGTCAAGGTTAAAAATTATCAAGTTAATAAGTTTCAGTAGCCTGGGTGACTACCAGAGCAGAGGGATGGTTAATGCATTAGCTGATGCAAGTATGATGGGAGAGGTTGTGCCTACCTGGAGAACGGAGGATGATTAAAAAAAATTTACCTGTTAAACACTCGGTGTATGACCAGGAGTTTTGACTTGTGAAGAAGACAGATGAATACAAATGTCTTCAACAGTTTTATAGCCACTATTTTGCTGAATACCTTTTGAGAAAATTGTCAATTTTCAGTACTTGAAGTGTGTATACACACTCAGAATAGACTTAACAATATGTTTGATCAGCTTATCCCTAGATAGCTTAATGTTACTTGAAACAACATCTGTGCTGTGGGTGTGACTGGGGTTTCAGAGGTATGGCAGCCTGTTTGGAGTTACAGTGCCTGTGCTGTAACAGCCAGCTTTACGGGCTAGAAGACATCCAGAAATCCAGGACAAGCTTAGACAATCTCTGAGTCTGTCTAGACAGAACTTAGGCAGCAAGAAGACATACCTAGGAAATCTTGGACACACGCTAGTGTTAAATATGCTTTCAGACGGTTTTCTGTTCTCTAGAGTAATGGAGAGCAGGATTACAGAAAATCTGGGTAAATTTGGAAGCCCCTGGGTGTGGCACAGACAGCCCTACAAGTACTGAGTCAGTGGTGCCGAGCTCTTGTAGTATGTCAACAAAGGCCTTAATTAGAACTGGCTAGACTAATACTAATATTTATGAGATTATGTTGTATTTGAACTAACAAATCTTCTTGTCCACTTCCATCTGGGACTGCTGTAGCCATCTCCTTGTATTCCTGCCAGTCTTACTATTAGTTCTGGTCTCTGTCCTGAGACCAAGTTACCAGCTGGATCCAGCTGACTCTGGCCAAAGCCACCTTAGTGCACCTGACCCGGGTTCACAGCGGGGAATACAACCTCAGCTCCCAGGCTGACATTAGGCAGGTCCAGTTACACTGGTGGACAAACGTGGTTTGTCCCTCTGCTCCTGAAGGCATAGAGAAGAATCATGATTTTGATGTTATTGCACAGGATCTTGCAGTCTGCTGATGATCCCAGCTCTACCAGAATTGTAGGGCTAGGATTTACTATCCATTCAGATATGTAATGTCTATTAATTTCAGCAAGAGTTAAGTAATTAGATGTCTTCAGAGGTCTTGACCTTGATGACTCCACCTCTCCCAACCACTTACTCAGGCTGATGCACAACACCTCAAATAGAATCATCTTTTCAGCAGTGATACAGTAATACTAAAACTTTTTTTACAAGATGAAGAAAATACAGAGTTTTTCCACTGTAAATTGTGCCAAATGATTAACTTAGATTTTTATTTTAAAAAAAAATTACTTGAAATCCGGTTCTGCAAGTGAAGTCAACTTAATACTTTTTTTTTTTTCTTCCAAAGTCCTGTCCTAATAGTGTTTCTAACTAAAATGTTCAAATTAATTACTGTCCATTTTACTACTTACTTTTTTTGAAGCAAAGTAGAATAACTATGGCTTTATTTCACAACTGTTAATTTTTCTCTTTGGAGTTCGAGAATCCTTCAAGCTCTTCTTCACTTTCCTTGCCATCTCTCAAAATGTGCACCTTAGTGAGCCAAAAAATTATGGCAGTCAGGTATTCTCATAACTTTCAGTATTAAAGTTTCCATCATGCTTTGGCGTCCATCCCCAGAGTACTCTCTGTACTCTTCATAACACAATGAAAGTGATGAATAACTTCTAAGTGTTACAGTTCTTAAACTGGCTATCTTGTGAAGTGATTTCATATTAGAGAGGAACAAAGTTCATAGTAAGATAAATTTTTATTACCGCCTAACTATGGAAGCCTCAATCCTAGAAAAAATTGGATTGACATTCATTTATGAATTATTTTTTATTTATAATCTTTATATAAGGTTTTCTTCATATGAAGCAAACATAAATAAATCTCAAAAGTTGACAGTTTTTCAACCCTTCTCATCTCCCTGGGTAAAACAACCTCAAACATTGTTTTGGTACATTTTAACTTTAGCAAGCTAATGGAATTACTCATATGAAAAATTCTATGGAAAAGCTTAAACACTCCCTCTGCATCAAAGCAGGAAATTATTCTTCAACCTAATCATAGTAATTTCCACTGTATGCTGAAGTGTTATCTGTGTGACCAAAGTCAGTAAGTAATTCAGAACATAACTTTTTCTGATAGGAACTTTTCAGGTCATAATTTCTTTTTAAAGAAAATTGTGATTTTGTTTGTGATGAAATTGCGAGTTTAGTTATTACTAAGTTTGCTTTCAATTGCAGCAATTGACATGTGGTCTGCAGGAATCGTATTCCTTTCTCTGCTCAGTGGACGGTATCCATTTTACAAAGCAAGTGATGATTTAACTGCTTTGGCACAAATCATGACAGTTCGTGGATCCAGAGAAACCATTCAGGCTGCTAAGACTTTTGGTATGCAAACCTTAATTATGGGGGAAAGGGGAAAATGTATGCTTGATCTGCCATCTAATACAGTGACTTACAATCTGTGATTTTTTTTTTCTTTATACATATAAATATATTTTTAGGTTTGGAAATAATTTTGGGTGTAAATCACACTTTTTGCATGTAAAACACTACAAGTACTAATCTATATATATACAGAGTTTTAAGAAAGTTTTGAATTTTTCTGTCTTGTATAATTTGTATATGGGGTACTTCATGCCATAGGTTTCCCAACCTGTCTATTGCCTTTCACTAAGTCAGGGCCATTTGAGGTGAAATATGTCAACTAAATGTTTTCTACTGGCTTTTGGTTAGAATTCTTGAGGCAGTGTTTCTATTCCTGCAAAATTTGTCCTGGAGGCTTAAGTCAATATGACTTAATATTTATATGATGTAAACCTTGCTTTCCCCCCCAAGAAGGACTAGTAAAAAAAAAAAAAAACCAAAAACCAAACAACCAAAAACCAACAGATGGCCTGTTTAAAAAAACAAAGCCACCACCAACACAAAACACACAAAAAACTAAAATAACCATGGTCCTGATTGTTTACAAGCCAAACCTGCAGCACTTGCTACCTGGAAGCGTAACTGACAGCGTTGATTTTCATTCTCCAGACAGATGTGTGAAAATCAGGGTATCTAATTTTCTTCAGTTCTGTTAAAGTGACAGTGAAATGCAAAAAGATGGTGTGTGGGTGTCACTACATAACTTCAGACAAACCCAAACAGCTTCTTTGTTCTGAGCAGAACTGATATTATTGTCCTTCTGACTTGCTGGGACTATTGCTGTATAATATGGCTGGTTTGGAGGAATGGGAGGGTTAGATTTGGGGTTTTGACAGGTTGACTTTTTTTTTTAATGCTGGTTACACTTCAAACAAACTTAGATGTTACAGTTGCATGGAAAGTATAATAAAATGTCAGTTACTGTAAAATTTTTTTTCCAGGTAAATCAGTTCTGTGTACCCAAGTTGTCCCAGCACAAAACTTAAGAACCCTCTGTGAGAAGCTGAGAGGAACAAACAGCAGCTGTAAGAGATCCCAGGATGAAGTGCCCAGCAAGTCTGTAAATGACTCAGCTTTGCCAGCTGCAGTAGACAAACCGTGTGCTCCTGAGACACTCGGAAAACAAACTCAACACTTAGAGAGCTTTCAGGAAGGTGATGGTGCTTTGGAAATAAAGGCAACAGACATGAAAGGATGGGATCAGGTTCCCGATGAAGCATATGACCTACTTGATAAGCTACTAGACTTAAACCCTGCAACAAGAATAACTGCAAAAGAGGCTTTGCTGCATCCTTTTTTTAAAGGCATGAGATTTTGAGAAGATACCCTATTATTGCTTTCATACATTTTATGTGGAAGTGAAGTACTGAGGTAGTTTTACCTTGCTGCCCTCAATATCTATACTCGCTCAAATACCATCACACTGTGCACAGAACTACTGAAATTGTCTTGTACAGTTGGACTGCAAATGTAAGTTTACTTTAAGAAATACTTGCAGATGTAAAAGTTACATAAACATCACTAACCTGGTCTTACCCTAAGACACTCTGAGGGGTTATTGCTGTTTGTAACCTGTTCTCTGAGAAAGTTAACTTTGATAAAAAACTACAAAAAAACATAAAATAGTTTCACAAGCTCTATGCTTAATTCTCGAGATATTCCCTTAAAATTTACAAATTTGCCTTAAGGTATGACTGAAATAAAAAAGCGCTTGAGAGACTTTTTTCTGTACTTGCATATCTCTGCTTTGTTCCTATTAGTACATGGGGGACTGAAAATGGAACAGAGCGTGTTAATTTCGTTCAGACTATTTTCAGAGAACAGTATTACTTTGGGAGTGCTGCTAGTGGAGAGGCCAGGTGCTGGAGGTTATATCATCAGAAGAAAAGTGTAACTGTTTTAAAAGTACATTTTTGTTCTTGTCTGGTCTTTCCTAGTTAGGTAGTCAGGTAATAGTAATAAACACAAATAGTCATTTTGCATAGTCCATGTTTCCTCAGTGCCTTGGGTAACTGTCAATATTCAACAGCTACTGCCTTCAGAATGTTTCATGTGACACGCATAGGTTTGATTTTTGTTATGGAAACTGATTTTTTAAAGGAATATCTGTTAAATAAAGGAATTGTTTTTATAACTTCAGCAGGTTGTCTAGAGATGCTTCTATAAAATTAGTCAGGTAAGGTTTTCCTGTGGGATGTTTCTGTTAAGGAAGAATTATGAACATTTGTTTCCTGCATGAATTCCTCAATGATAGAAAAACACTTTCCAGATACCTCTAGTGTCTGTGACTGTCACAGTAGAAGTGTCTTAATTATCAAGGAAGTCTTACCAGAGAGCTAGAAGCCAGCTATTGTCCAGTCCTAAGTAGGAGAAACAACCTTAATGACCTCTAACCTGTACATTCAATGTGCAAAGTAAGTTATGTTCAGCAGAAGTTACTCTAAACCCCTTGATAATTCTGGAGACTGGAACTTAATACAGTGTTTTTCCATGTACATTTCTTAAAACTCTAATGGCGTTGTTGCTATAAGAGGTTACAAGTCATTCTGAGAAAAGATTGCTGCTCTGATAACTTTTGTATAAGCCTTCTCATATGAGCTGGTGATTATAATAGTGTAAAGGTCCTGACCGGGGCTGGGGCTGAAAAGACATTATTTCAATATATTCAAAATCTTGAATACATAGAAAGTGATGGTAATGCTACTCTGTTCCTGGCATCAGCTGTTAGAGAAAAATATTTGCAGATGTCAGAATATTGATTGCAGAAAATCTTGAAACCCACAAGACCCTGGGGCCCAGGTCTTAGTAATTTTTGCTGTTTATATAATTTCAACACAGCACGTCACTGAGAAATTATTTATCTAAAGGAACTGTGGCCAAATTTGGCAAGCAATGCTGTCTGCCAGTGTCTGCAGATGTATTGTTTCCTCCTACATTCACTCATGCTGTCTATGGTCTTATGAGAGCACTAGCTGACAGCAAGCAAAAATATGTCAACTATCTATTGTGAACTTTCTAAGTGACTTCAACTTTTTAAGCTTTCCTGCTATGCACAGCTCCTTGCAGCAGGCTCTATAGCAATTAACCATTGCTGAAGTTTAATATCCAAAAAGGGAAAATCAGTGCTAATAGCGTTTTTACCAAAACATGAAGGGTGAATAAAATTCTGTAAGGAACAATTCTAAGCTTACTATATTCCGTAACAAGCTAGAGAACACATTGGTATTCCTTCTTCCAGAGCACTATTTATTTAAGACCTGGAGAGGTTTTTTTCTGGGGAAGGATAAAGTGAAAAGAAAAATGTGTTTGAACAAGCATATGCTTACAAAGTACTTTTTGTAGCACTCTACAAAAGAACGAAAGCCAGAAGTAAAATGTTAAATGCAATGGGGTCTCAATGGAAAAAAAAAAAAGAGAGAAAAATAAGGAAAACAGCAAGAAAACACTGGAGGTGAGCAGTGATTGCCCCTGAGCTTTCTGCTTCTCTCTCCTGTGGTTCTAAGAATCCCTCAAAGCCGAAGGTAATAGCCAAGTACCAAGATTCCTTTAATTACATGATTTGAGATGTTTATAAACTGAATGTGAATCTCCTACCATGAGAGCTTCAATTAGAAGAAACTCTGCACAGAAATGACATTGCTGCAACACGTGTTCAGCAGTTGTGAGGCTGCAGCTGGATTACTGTTAAGTTCTGGACACTATGCTATGACAAGGTTATTAATAAATTGGAAAGAAAGCAAAACAGCAGCAAAAAGGAGCATGGCCTTGAAAAGATGAAGAGAAATTGATACCTAGAATCCTGAGAAGAGAATGCTGAGAGCAAATCTAAATACATCTATGTATTTAGCATAGGGCAGTCTATCTTATTCTCAGCACTAAACCAGGCTGGGTGAAATTATGGTGTGTTTTAAGTTTATGACATTTTTCCTAGTTGTAAATGATAATTAGGAAACAGGAGGGCATCTTCCTAAGGGTGGCTGAGGAAACATTTGCAAAACAGCAATAGTTTTTCTGGATAATACTGATAATAAGGGATAAATGAAATTCTAAAATTCTAATGAGTTTGTAGTCCTATCACTTTTGAGATTGGACTCAATGAAGTGTTTATTTACAGCAAAATACTATGTGGACAAGAAAAAAAATGGGACATCAATATTCTGAGAATACGCAGTACCCTCCTTATTTTATATATTTGCTATGTCTAGAGTTTACATATTCTCCACTCTTCAGAAAGTAAAAGCCATGTGGAACAAGTATACAGCCAAGACTTCCTGTGCAGGTGCAATAGGCTCCCTCAAATCCTTGAGTGGCCTCTTAAGGCCACCAGGTGTGGTGGGATCCTAAAGCGTTTCCATAATTGCCCAATATCCAGCCAAGTTCCTTTGGCCAGGAGCTATGTTGGGCCTTAAGGTAGAACATGAAGCAGGTTTTCATTCCAGGGTGCCTCTGACATGGGAAATCTAGCAATCAGTGAGTTGAGGTTTTGTAGGAATAAAACACACATCAAACTCACGGTGGGCTTTGTAATCTCTTCTGGCTACTGTGATACATCTTATTTTGGATCTGACTGCCAAGCAAAAAAAAAAATTACTTCCTTTACAAAGATGATTTGTTTTCCTAGCATCTTTCTGACCATTACATTCTACTGGTCCAAAATACAAAGAAAAAGAAAAAAAGCCTTTAGAGGCTGCCTCAAATATTAGTTGGTGATGAAGAGGTATGTCCCTCTTCGGAGCTAGATTACATATGTAAAAGAAAGTGTTTGCATTTAGTAGGGCACACCTGAAATTTTCCTATCTCCTGAAGGCAGTGCCCACAAGACAATAGAAGTAAAAAAAACCCCAAAATTTTCTCACATTTGTTCAATTTATCACCGCGTTTCAAAGACAGTTCAACTATGAGGAGAAAATGACCGAAGGCACTTGCTAGAACAAGAGCATTTTAAAGGGAACTAATACTTAATGGCTTCATTAATTCCTATTCTATAATGAAACAGTGTATCTCAAGTGGTAGGCTTATAGCAAGGACAATTCTCTGAGACGTTACTCAAGCCATGTTCTTACTTTAGCATAGTTGTAAATGTTTTGGTTTGGGGTTTTTTATGTTTGTTTTTTTAAAGCACATAGTGAATTTGTCTACTAACGTAACCACAGCATGTTCACTTCAAATTCCTCTTGCACCTTGTCCAGAAAACAGAAAATGGCCCAGGTCAGTGGCAGTACATACATGGTTCATACTCCTTTCTGCTGCTGTGTTCCTGGCTGGCCAATTCAAGGGGTTGTAAATATTTAAATTGGCAGCCTGCACACTGTGGGTGGAAATGGGATAGTCCCGTTGATCATACACTTAGGAAGGCCAGCATATAGAGTTTTGTTACTCTGGTAACAAAAGATTTCTGGTACCACTGAGGTGAGGGTCCAGTAAATTGGATATTTCGCATCAGGAAGGTACAGCATAACTCAGATAACTGAGGGTTTTTAAATGTGCCTGTTGTATACTTAATTCTGCCTCTCCATGACTCAGCCCCTTTTTACTTTCATGTCCTTTGCCTCTGGAAGAATTTTGTCCCTATACAATGCTTTAGTGTATCATGTTAAAAACTAACCACCATAAGCATTCCTGAGTATCCCCAGAGTATTGTTTATTCCATTTCTGGAAAGACTTAAATCTTCCTGTGGGGATATGGCAGGGAAGAGGGTGGTTTTGTTACGTGTTATTTGCTTTCTTGCACAAAGTTGTTCCATGGCTTTCAGAAGAGTCAGATTTTAATCTATGCCTTAATTATACCTTTGTTTCAAAAAGTACTAGCGCTAAGAAGTGTTTTACCTAAGGTACCCATTTGATCCATTTCTTTGATATAGCATAAACAAACTACTTGTAACAAATAACGCATAATTAGTTTTACTTTTTAATGTGAAAAGATAGGAACGTGGCCTAACAACACGGAACTGTTGGAGCGAGTCCATAGGAGGGCCACGAAGATGATCAGAGGGCTGGAGCAGCTCTCCTATGAAGGCAGGCTGAGACAGTTGGGGTTGTTCATCCTAGAGAAGAGAAGGTTCCAGGGATACCTTTCAGCAGCCTTCCAGTACCTAAAGGGGACCTACAGGAAAGCTGGAGAAGGACTTTTTACAAGGGCATGTAGTGATAGGATCGGGGGTAATTGCTTCAAACGGGAAGAGGGAAGATTTAGATTAGATATTAGATACAAGAAATTTTCACCCTGAGGGTGGTGAGACACTGGAACAGGTTGCCCAGAGAAGCTGTGGATGCCCCGCCCCTGGAAGTGTTCAAGGCCAGGTTGGATGGGGCTTTGAGCAACCCAATGGGAGGTGTCCCTGCCCATGGCAGGGGGGTGGGAACTAGATGATCTTCAAGGTCCCTTCCAACTCTAACCATTCTATGATTCTATGATAGATCTCTGTTTCCTTATCAGAACCTCTCACTTGGACTTGGCAGTGTGTAGGTAAGGAATTCTAGAGTTCTCTGTAGAGTTTCATTTTTCTTCTCTGTAGTCTTGTCTTATCTGACCTGAGAATACCCATTTCAAATGAAAGAAGTCTAACTTTTGCTGGAATTTCTATGTACCTATGCCACTGTCTTATGCTGGAGAAAAGTGATGAAGTGAGACTCAGAGCACACAGAATGCTACAGCCAGCCTTTTTCTTGCTTCCATAAACAAATCAACATCTTTTTCCTTCACCAGATTCATATTCACCTCTAAAATTTGTTTCAAAGTTGTTTTCAAAACTCCCCTAAAAGTTATTCTGCCTTCTGTTTGCCAGCCCACTCCCATGGGCTGCCATAGCTACTCGTAGGGCTCCTTCCACATCCCAGAAGCGAGGGGACTAGGAAAGCTGACTTAGTGCAGGAGGGTACAAGACTCAGATCAGGGATCTTTTTGTTCCTTTAGTATTTTTTGATTTAATGGGTTGAACTAGTGTAGTTTACCACAGACAATTCACCACAGTGCAGAATTGTCCTGCACGCAGTTTACAGCCAAGCAGTTATTGCCTACTGAGATCCTTCACAGGAACCAGTTATTTGGTTATATAGCATATGTTTTCCATGGCAGGTGTGCTTGCAACGAGCTCTGTAACTTGAGTCATATTCATTACAGTTGCTTCATGAAAAAACCCACCCCAGTATGTAGTTTGCATTTTTAGGTATTTACCCCAGTTGTCTTTGTAATAATCACAGTATTCTGGAATATTCACTTACGGGCAGCCTATTTTGTGAAGGAAGGGAGGTTCAACTTACTTCCTGATTGCTATGCTTTTCATTTGCTAAAAATCAATTATTTGACTAATTTGATGCATTATGAGTTAGATATGATAAAACAGCCAGCAAAACGAGGACTGCAGGATCCCTGGTAAATTATTTTGGAAATCAATGCAAATATACTGGACCAACAGTGCTCCAGAATTGCATTCCCTGGCCTTCTTTCAGAGCTTATAAAATGAGTCTTAAACAAGGGCTTTTCTTAGAAACGGTCTCATGAAGATTCATCACCTACAAATTTCATAGAGCACATAAAACTGGTTAATTAAACCTACTGTTTCTAGCATTTTCGATCCTAATGAACTTGGACAATTCTGTTGGACAATTTGCCACTTCAGCTGATTGCTGCTGAACCACACAGCTCCTGCTCTCGCACCACCTTTAGGACTACATACTGATCCTTGGAAATGAGAGTGTGATCTGGACATGCTTCACTCTGCCTACTGCCTCCCAGTAAAATTTGAGGTAAAAAATTCAAATTACCATACCAAACCAATTATCTTTGAAGTGCCCACTGACCATAATCACAATTTGTGAGATCACAGAATGATATGGGGTTGGAAGGGACCTCTGGAGATCATCTAGTCCAACCCCCTGCCAAAGCAGGTTCACCTAGAGCAGGTTGCACAGGAACGTGTCCAGGTGGGTTTTGAATGTCTCCAGAGAAGGAGACTCCACCAGCTCCCTGGGCAGCCTGTTCCAATGCTCTGCCACCCTCAAAGTAAAGAAGTTTCTCCTCATGTTTAGATGGAACTTCTTATATTCAAGTTTGTGCCCATCTCCTCTTGTCCTGTCACTGGGCACCACTGAAAAAAGACTGACCCCATTCTCTTGACACCCACCCTTTAAGTATTTATAGGTGTTGATCAGATCCCCCCTCAGTCTTCTCCAGACTAAAAAGACCTAAGTCCCTCAGCCTTTCCTCCTAAGAGAGATGCTCCAGGCTCATAATCATATTTGTAGTCCTTTGCTGTACCCTGTAGTCTCCTGCTGTATCCTGCTGTACTCTGCTGTGAGATGGTATGATTTTGTTCTATCATGTACTAATCATTCCAAAGAGGTAGCCATACCTTTGTGCCTACAACTCACTAGTTTTAACCGTGTCATATTTGTGTATCAAGGCCATGAAATGCTGAGACATACCACACGTTTAAATTGTAGCAACAGCGTCTATATGTCAGTTGTAAGTGCCTCAGTACATGCTAGGTTTTGGCATGCAAACCTGAAAATTAGATGTCATGCAACTTTCAAGTATTAACATCACTCATCCTCTATTGCCAGTATCAGCCTAAGAGAAATGCTAATTCGCAATGTTCAAAGAAGGCTCAGAATATCCAGGGGAGAAATTCAGTGCTGTGATTCAGCCACATGCATGTTGTTTGGGTTAATCCCAGCAGGTCTCTTTTGTATTTTCCAGTGCAACAAACCGCAGTTTAGAAAAATAATCCCTCCTCATGGTTTTACTGGAAAGTATGAGAAAGTCCTAGTTTTTTACAGAAGCCTATGTTAAATTATAGGTCAAAAAAAAAAAAATTCAGGTAGCACAAGAAACACACCTGCAGTCATTACAGACGGTGGGAGAGGAATGCTCACCTCTCGGAGAACAGGACAACTCTGTCCAGCAGTGCCCTGAGATGGCTTCATGACCTCATTCATGTGTGCACGTGTGTTTCAAAAGGCACTGCTGGGTACCGAGGCTGGGGTGAGGCAGCTCTAGATGGCTCTGCTCATTGTCTTAGCTCTATGTGCCTGGATGGCAGGTGTCCCAGGCCCACCACTTCCTGAGAGTCTACTAAGGAAGGGATGGAGGAAAGTGGGGATGGAATGCTAAGCTACCTCTGCTAGTTCCAGTGTTTGGGGCAGGGGAAACTTGTGGTCCCAAAAGCATGGCAGCTGGCACAGTTTAGAGTGTCCATATGACTGGCAAGGGAGCTGCAGATGCAGAGCAGCAGTGCCACCAGCCACAGGATCTCAGGGTAGCAGTTAGAAGGAGAGCTTATGGCCAAGCAGAAAAAGTCAGTCTTCAACAGTTAATGCTGGTCCAAACAATCAGCTCCAGCAGCTACCCAGACCCGAAGAACATCACAGAGCTATGCGAGGGTGTCTCCTCACACCCATGGCCATGCAGGGTTTTGGGGTAGGAGCTGAAGGTGGGAAGCAGCGGCAGGGAAGTGCCCCATTGGGGCATCCCCCCGGCCACCCTCCCCAGCCCCCTGCTCAGTGGAGCAGGCTGCTGCCTCCCTGATGCCATCAGGCCCCGCACACAGTGTGAGCAGCAACCCTCCCTTTCTTTTCCCACTAATCTTTTCCAGTTTATAAAACTGACAAACAGAGGATAATAGATGGCTTTTAAAGATATGCAGCTTATTTATCAGGAGGAGCGGAGCTGGATACAGCAGCACAGGATTTTTTCCTTATCAAAACAGATGAAGAATTGAAAGATGGATGCTACCAGATACCACAATAAATTCCAAATCCCATCAAACAAACTGTAACGAGTCATTAACATTCTCCCACTCCAATGGAGGGAGATCTTCCTCTTGGCCTGTGCTCCTACACTGGGTTGACTTTTTCTAGAACCACTCCACATAGTTAACAGAAATATATAATTTGTTGTTAAGCTTTATTTCCCTTGGTTCAGAAATAAGGCTGATAGCAATAAGCAAAAGGTGTTTTCCCCCTCTCCCTCCTTTGGCTTCTACATTCTCCTTCCCAGAAATAAGTTTATCGAATTTACAATGTGTAATTAAGTATACCAGACCTAAGCACAGGAGGGATCTTTTACAACTCTTCCAAAACTTGCTGGTGACCAGAGAGTCTGAAGAGGCTTAGAAGCTGAGTTCCTTCATTTGAGTGGAAAAAAGCAACAGTTTCCACTGTCTGGGAGAACAGAGCTCAACTGAAAGGCTTGAGACTACTGCTATTTTGCCAGTAACTTTTCAGGTATCACATCATTGTCAGGGCAAGTATGTAATTTTCTCCAAGCATTTTCAGGCACGGTTCTTCTCAGAAGATTCTTTTTGATGCTGCTATCATAAGAGTTAAGACAACTGAGGTTTTAATTCAGAACTTAATCATAGCATAATGTTAGAATATACACACACAGACTACTGCAGCTAATAACAAGCATGAGTACAGAAAGAATCTGGACAGGCAAAAACCAGAAGAAAATAGATGAGATGGAAACACACAGGAGGAGCAGCAACAAAATCAAATGGGAATGGAATTCCGTCCAAAAGAAAGAGACTTATTTTTTCATAGCTTGGAGGACTAAGAAGGAACAAGCGCACTGCAAGTTTTCACAGCCAGGGTTCCTCGGATAATTGCGTGAATGCTGGTCAGCCTACACACTCCAGTATTACTGAACACACTACACTGCCTCAAAGTGAAAAGACTACACTAAGCATTTTGTAGACTATTTGTATGCTGGGGCAGGTGTGTGCCCCACAGCCCTGTGGTCGCCATCCCTTGATTGTCCAGATTGGAGATTTACATGAACAAGCTACAGCTTCCTTCCAGGCTGGGGCACCTAAGGTCCCCCCTCTGCAAACCAAGCATACAGAGACAAAGAAAAGGAAGAAAGTTTGGGACTGCGTGCCTATATCTTGCCCCGCTATGTGAAGGCAGGCTGAAGCTAGGGAACAAACTCCATCCTGCTTGAAAAGTGCTTCCTAAGCATAACCCTGTGAAGTAAAGCACTCAGAATAGCTATGAGAAACAAGCCCAACCCCCTTACTTAGCAGCTCACGTCAAAGAAGCTTAAGCACATGCCTAAAGTTAAACAGATGTTTAGGTTTCTGCTCAAGTGGGGCCTGTGCTGACTCTGCAGTATTGCAGATTTACAGGACTGAGCAGCCGCAACTGCAGGCCCTTAATTCTGCTGGTACCTCTGCTCTGCTGATATGTGCTTCCTGGTATGCACATACTGCAAACACTGACTTAGATGCCAGATTTCTGTAACGTACACAAAGCCATAAAAACACTTCTCAAGCTCTAGCAATCCAGTTGATTCAAATAAAGCATGCAAATTTCTTGAAAATTAAATAGATATATATGTTTGTGTGCTAGACAGGTACAAAATGTTTTCATAGCCTGATTATTCACCTAATCAATGACCCTCAAATGCAACATTAAACCAACATGGGCAAGGATGAAAAGACACGAGGAGTTGAAAAATACGGAGTTAAGACATTCTTTTCAACTAATCACACGCTAAAATAGTATTGTATCTACAGTGCCTAGAAATGAATAAGTGAGTTATAAATACTTGAGTTTAATTTCTAAACTACTCTTCAAACTCTTTGCCCTTTGCTAGCCTAAAGCATCAGGTTAATCCAAATGCACGTTATCTGCTTTAGAGACAAACTCCATTGTGGGGGGAAGCTCTAGTTGCCAAGTACTTGGCAAGACAGATTTGCAATTAGGTACTTCCCTCTACCCTAGGGAACCTGGACTATAAAAAGAGAACAAGAGAACGACCCAAATTTAACTAAATGAACTGCACCCACTCCAAAAGCAGTATGCCAAGTTTCAAAATTTTCTGGCTTGCAATGAAGCTTTAAAGATAAGTTTCCAACATCCATCTCAACAGTCAGCTCAATCCACGCATGCACGCTAGATTTTTATGCAGAAATATAGCTTATAGTGAGGCCTGGGTAATACAGTTTTTGCCAGAATGAGTACATATATAGAGAACATGCTCATGCATTGTCTATAAAACTCAGTCCATGACTTAGAGTTGGCAAGCCACAACTATAGGAGACAAGAGAGCTTGTGAAATAGATTGCAAGATCTGCTGGTTAAAGAAAAAAAGTCTGTGCCGGAGGTACATAAGCAGCCTGTGAATAAATGAGCATATTACTGCAAAAGGTTATTGACTACAAAGACAAGCTGGCAAAGAAATCCTTCACTAGTGCTCCAGACACACAGCAACTGACTTGCTAATCAAGTTACACCAAAAATACTTCTTTCTTACAGTTCCTTTTCCAAAACGCTGCAGATGCCCATCACTTGGGAAGAAGCTGTAAGAGGGTCACAAGATGCTCAAGACTTGCCACACTTAAAAAATAACAATAATTCTAGTCCTTCCTAGTTTCTGAAGCACAGAGTGAAGCAGCAAAATGATCCACTTAAGAGGAATCTATGGGAGAAAGCCTAAGTCTTGTCTCTTAAAAGGTTAAATAAATTCATTCCCTTCATGTGTGAGAGTTGCAGTGATATGTGTAGATTCTTCCTTTCCTATCTGGTCGAGTTTGCCAAAATGGACTGGTTCCCCAAAAACTTTAGCCACACAAAGTAAAACCATCCATCATAGGGATGAATGCACACACATAAGTGCAGGCAGTCTGAACAACAGGAAAGTGCCCCAGATTGAAACAAATGCAGTGTGGAGTACTTAAGTGTACTGGGAAATGGTTTTATTGATAGCTTCAAAAAAATCTCAACTTAAAAGAATGAATAATAATTAATCTGTTTATAAAATTCCTTCTATTAAATACACTACACAAGATTTTAAAATCAGGTCTAAAAGTTATCAACAGCTCAATTAGGCCTGTGCAAAGGACAGCTCAGATTTTCACACAAATTCCATCACTTTTGTATGGAGAGCCCACAGCAGAGCACAAGGAAAGGGACACAAGATCTGTAGCAGAAAGGATTAAAATTCTTGATAAAATTGCTGGATTTCTAGTAGCACAGAAACTGTATAATAACTTTTCCAAATCTGATTTTTCCATTAGCTTTCATAATAATAAGCAGTGCTAGAAGCGTGTAAGACACTTCTCCTCATCCCAAGAGAGCCATAGTTTTTAAGTGATCTCTCAGATGGGGCAGTACTTGAGGCAACAGAATTCTCCAGCATCAGGTTAACAATCCTTTCAGAGGAACCAGGGAATTTACCCCATAAGATATGGGCAGTACCTCATGACCTTCTAAATTTCATACATATATTTTAGACTGTTTTTGTCATTATAAAACTGTACTACAAGAAATGTTTACAAAATGTCTTGCTTAGGGTGTTGATGATGCAGAAGTATGTAATTTCAAAACAAAAACAAGTTTATTTCATCTTTAAAGAATGTACTATTCTGATAACGACCATCTCCAAGTAAACTGAAGAACCACTGGGAGCGACAGCAATGTGAAATTCATTCTTCTCTGAGATACACAGGAACTGTTTATTTCTTCATGTGCTCAGACATGATCTGGATTTTCATTTAGTTATTACTGTAGTGAAGTGAAATGAGAGCTATAGCATCCTGGTAAATTAATTATGGCCCACTTCTCTTCCATCTTTTTTGTATTTTGATTCTAATGCTACAGGACAGGCAGGCTGTTCCCCACCTCCTATTCCTAGTTAATCTTTAGAAATTACCATCTCGCCCCTCAGTTCAGAATTTGCTGATTTTTAACAAGATTTCACTATATATTCCTTTCAAAACACAGTTTTGCTTTTGGGTAGTATTTTTTCATTTCCAACCAGGTGAAGCCCAGCCATTGCTGTTCCGCTGCAGCTGCAAATCCCACTTAGGTAGGGTTAGCCTGTCTATGATACATGAGCATGACCTTGGCAGGTAAGCATGGAGTTACCAAGGCTCAGATGGACTGTGCCAGGGGAGGTCTTGCCTTCTGGGGCAGAGCCATTCAGGGCCAGCCAGTATTAGGGAATGAAGGACGGGAACGTGCATGCAACAGCAGGTTTCAGTACAGCACAGCCTGCTCCTGAGCACCCACATCACTGACCTCACCCTCCTCTTGCAGCACGGGTGGAGGCAGGATCCTAGTCTCTCCTGCTTGCTTGCCAGACTTTTTTTTTTTTTTAGGTTGTTCATGCCAGAATCAAGTGGGCAGAAACTGTCTTTTTGATTTCTAGCAGAGGAGATCACAGCTGTCCCAACCCTACACATCAGAGATCAAACATCCTCCAACTTTCACACTTAGTATAGAGGTGAAGAGAAGTTTCCTCTTGCATTGTTTCCTCCTTTTTGGTGGGGAAACTAAGACTGAGGCATCCTGCTTACAAGTTCTGTTTGCTCAAGTCTAAGATATCTGCACTATAGCTATTGAACCCTGAAGGGCTCCAAATATCACCACAGGCTATAAAATACTTCTCAACAAACATCAGCAAGGTTCAGACCTGGAGCAAGAGCCCCAGAGCTTGGTAACACACCACAGGAAGAAAACTGAAGAAACTGAGCACCACCCCTGCTCTGGTCCCCACAACAACAGGAAATTTGTTAAACAAAAGTCTGAGCTCATCCCAAGAAGCAATCAATGCCCCCAGTATACGGGAAAAGATGACCCAGAAAGAGAGATCAGGAAACATGCTGGCAATCAACTTAGTCATGCACAGCCAGACACCTTGAGAAGTTCCGAGACATATGGATGGCACAATACTGCTCAGGATGAAGTTGATTTCCATTAGCTTCTGTAGCACTTTGGTGAAGCACAGGAGAGTTCAACATACACACCACAGGAGAGTTGGTATGTATCACTACGTGCCAGCTGTCTGGTACCTCCCAGCTGGAGCATGGTGTGTAATTCAGCAGTCAGTAACAACGATGTGCCCACTGCAGGCTGGTAAAAGACCAGCAGGAAGAGTGGGGCTGCTCCACCAAAGGACATGAGCAAAGAGCCGAGGTGACCAGGGTGCAGACAGACCCCTCACCAACAAGAAGCATGAGAACAGGACAGGCAGAGTGGGGGGGGCTGGCACATCAGCAGTCCCAGAAAAAGCAAAGGGATAAACTAGGTCCAGGTTCTAAGCAGAGGGTCCAGTCAGGAGCAAAAGGAGATGAGGCTGGAGATAAGGCCAAAACACAGATCCAAGTCCCGTTTGGAGACACAGTCAGGAAGCCTGAGTTGAAGCACAGCCCCAGGCGGTGGGCAGAGGTTCCAGGGGAGGCTGGTCTGGGCCCGTGATACACTCGGGTCCCCGATGTAGTGGTTCCAACTTTAACTGCCTTGTCTTCTTGCAGGAGGAGGTTACTATTGTAACCCTATTGCTTTTATCATCATGTTTCCAAAAAGACAGACAGCTGACACACTACTTCTGTCTCTCTTAAGAGAACAGTTTTTAAAACAGCTGTTAGGGTAACTTAAGCTCATGCTGTCAAACAAATTGACCGTGCAATTTTTGAAGTTTACTTCATTTATACCTTTTAAAGCCAGCCTCGGGGACCTCAGAGTTGCTGCTCAAGCAAGTATTTCATTGCTTTAACCTAGTATTGAAAACATATTACTGTCATCTTTCAATCCCCATTTCTGCCTTTCATACAAGCTGCTTCCTGCCACATCACACTCATTCATTTCTGCTTTTCTGTATTATTTAAAAAAAAAAAAAGTCACAGACCCAGCATGCGCCTGTTACGTAACACCCCCCCACCCCCCCCTTTCCCGGCTGAGGGCGCAGGAATTCGGGATGCCGAGCGGCCGCAGCTGAGTGAGCAGACTTGGCAGGCCCAGATTTTACTTCCTGCGAAACTGGAATGCGGAGCAGCTCGCTGGGCTTTGGAGTTTGTACAGTAATTATTGCACTAAAGAGTTAGTCTGGGAAAGGAAAATAAGGCAGGCGTTGAAGCAAACCTGCTGCCGGCTCCTCAGAGCAGGACTCAGCTGAAATCAAGTATTTTAAAGTAGGTCAGCGCACCATATTGGAAGTATGGAGTAAGTGGTCACTGTGCTCAAAAAGCCTGTGGGTCACTGGGCTGCAGCAGAGCGTACAGGAGCAGGGCTCCAACCGAACGTGACTCAGAAGAGTCAATCTGCCCTATTCCTGCTCTTTTAACTCCTGTCCCAGCTTCTGCGTGCACCAAGTATTTTTAAGCCACTTCATTTCTGTCCCAGTGACTGCTCTGAGCAATGAAAGGAAAGTGGGTTTGCTTTTGGGAGTGCTGGATCTGCAGCTCTTGTCTTGTTCTCAGGCGCTAGTGCCAAGCACCCCAAAGGTTTCCAGCCATAGAATCATAGAATCATTTTGGTTGATGATCTTAAAGGTCTCTTTCAAGTTCAGCCATCACCAGGAGATGTTACTGCCGGACAGGCTGCTCAGCCCTAGTCTTGAGCTAGGACGGGCCCACTGGCCTGGCCATGGTACCCACTCTCTCCCAACACCCAGGAGCACTGTAGAAATGAAGCCTGTTAAACAAAGAGAGACTCTATAAAGGATTCAACATGCTAAATTCAGATATGTCAAGTATTTGCAAATCCCCTGCACTTGAAGGGTTTGGGCTGAACCACTGCACCGAAAAACTGCTACATTTCTCAGTGGAAATGTGAAAACACACATCCTCTCCAAGCCATGTGGTTCAGGTTTCGCATGAAAGCTTGAGTATAACAGAGATAATGTCTCATACTGGCCACTTCAGGTAGTCTTAACTCCACCCTGGGGAACTCTGGAAGGGGAAGGCTATTTCCATAATTTTTTTAACAAATTTTACAAGCAAAGTTGCAAGAACAGTAAGTTTTTGTAAGTTTAGCTGGTACAGGAGGCAGAATAGAAGCTTCCAACCCATACAAACCTTCCTGCAACAGGAGTTCCTGTACTGCTGGTGGCAGAATCCACATATCTGCTGTTCCCAGGGGAACAGACCTCCCAAATCTCACTGCCCTTTGAATTTCATCCAGTCTCATACCCAGGTGAGTGCTTGCGTTACCACCAGTGTCACTTGTCACAAACTCTTATTTAGTAAGCATGCATTAGTGACTCTCTTCATTTCTGCCTCTCCAAGCAGAGATGATCTTCCCTAAGAGCTAGAACCTAAGCCAGCTCTTCGTAACTGAAATGTTTTTAGCAGGATCAAGGTGTAATCATTTCTTCATGGCCTGAGGGTTTCACCTCTTTGTGGCACACAGCATGTTACTGGTAAACGCAGCATCTCTACTCAGCACTGCCAATGAGTTGGTGATTAACAATTAACATTCTTATATTCCTCCATTTCTTAAAGAAGTAGCCCATTTGCTGTAAGCAAAACGTAGCACACTGACCCTTGTAGCTCACATCCACTCCTCTGCTGCTTCCCTCTAACTTGGCGCAGGACCCACCACTTTAGGACTCCTACTGACCAAGCTCCTCCCAGCGCTATGGTGGTGGGAAGTGAAATACAAGCTCCTGCCTGCCACTCCCTGGGTGTTTTGTTCTTTTAAAAAACCTAAGAAGTAACAAGACTTGTTGGTTATGCTAAAGTTAGAAATCAAATCCTCTCAGACTCTTCATAGATATGTTTTTCTTTGTATTTTAAAAAAGTTGTTTTTGAAGTAACTTCTACTATATTCTCTAGATTTCAAGATTTTATCCATTTGTTCTTTCTGAATTAGGAATATAAATACATCATCTTTTAAGGATACAATCTAGCAACAATTAAATAGTCCTCATTCCCCTGAAGATAATGGGATTGATCACATGAGAACATTTTGAAGCATAGCAGATTTTTTTTTTAAACATTTCTTTTGACTTAAAATATTTAGAATAAGATCTCCCAATTTTCCAGCAACACAGCTGTTACATGTTTGGCTTTAAACCCAAATCCGCTTGTACCATACTAAGATTCCCAGTGAATAGCTGCAAAACCTCAAGGCTGATTTTCCTTAGCATTGACAATTTATCCCGTCATCAAGGATTATTTTTTTTAATGGGCTACTTTTTCCTTGATTTCATTTTTTGAAAAAAATAAAGGATGCATTCCTTTGAGGATGCATTCTGTCAAATAGACATAAGATTAGGGATAGCTCAAGTCCCCAGTCCAAAACCTGGAAGTGAGAGGTGAGAAGAAAACTTCTCAGTAGGAAGTTTTCATTTCAAGAGAAAAAAAAGTAATCCTGATTTATCGAAAATTACTCATAGGGAAGAGCTATTTTTGAAAAATGTCCAGCTCAAAACCAAAAGAAAACCAACCCAAAAAGAAACATAGAAAAAAAACAACCCAAAATTCAAAGCCAACTTCCACATGTGAAAACTGGGTATGTACAGTTTGGGTCCGAGATTATATTCACTTCAAGATTTTATTTAACATATTTAGAAGGTCAAAATATATACTTTCATTGACTGAATTTCTTTTATTTTTCTAATCATTAGTATTCAAATAAGTGAAATTCTAAATTAAATTAAAAGACTTATATCTACTGTCTCACCAATAGAGAAAAATGAAAGAGGGAGATTTTACTTCTCTAGATGTTTTCTCGTACTTCTGAAGCTGGAATCAAATAGATTTTCTGAGTTTACCAAGTCTGTTTATTTCTTTGAGATACCAGTGAAAAGGAGGAAAAAACAAACTCCGTCACTATCCTGCTTCCATCTGCGTGCAGGCTAAATCAAATTTATCCAAGAACCTCCTGACTGGGTGGAGGCAGTGGTAAATACTTGGCCATACAGATTTTTTGTTCCTGACAACAGTTTTCCTGATGGAAAGTGATGTTATACTACAGAGAGAATTGTGGGTAGTTTTCTGTAGGAAAAACCCCACAGAAATCTAATATTTTTTCAGTAATTGGTGTTTCTAAATCTAAACCAAATAATAGCAACAACAACAAAAAAGTTAGATATTAAAATCTAGGATGGGGGCTTTTAAGCTTCTGAATATCTTTACTTAATTGGGAACTGAGGCAGTCACAGAACAAGATTTTATTCCTAATTTAACTTTACCAATCATTTAAAGTTAGTTTTTAAAGTACAGTATATTTGCCCATACTTCTATTAACCAAAAAAACCCACAAACAGTCCAGGCTATAGAAGAGACACGGAGAGATATTCAGACCAGAGCAGAAGCTCCACAGATTAGCCAGCTCCTTCATGAGCATAATTACAACTATTTTGCTCTACATTAAATAAGATACCAGGATACATCAGGGAACCCATTTTGCCCACTTCCACATACTAGCAGCTACCATGGGAGGAACAGCTTTTATTCCCCTCACAGTGACTAGGCTACTTTACCCTACCTATGAGATGTATGTAACACATGCACATTAGCCACAGAAGCCTCATCTGTCCGAAGGTGTCTCACACAACCAGAAGACTTCAGAGCTGCAAAAAGCCGGAACCACTGTCCAAACTCTACACTGCACTGTCTCATCTCCAGGCTCAGGCCACTGAACCTGCAGTTCAGTCCAGGTTTCCTGGGCTAGGTACAGTCTCCCATACGCAAGCCACCTCCTCTTAGATGATAAAGAGGAGTCATAAATAAAGATTTTCTGAGTAAAAAAAAATATCTTTCTTTGAACAAGACATTCAGGGTTTGGACATGTGAGAGCATGAAGCCACCCAGGCATCACAAAGCAGTATTGCCTGACAATACATTTTGATCCGAAGTACAAAGCAACAACACAGTCTTTCAGCTACCAGTTCCTGGCTTTGTAGGGCAATGTCAACTCCAACATTGACTCATTTGTCCTTCTGCTGTTTCCGCTATTAATGTATTTCTATAACTATGCACAGTTCCATAATTCAGAAGTTCCCCTTTGCGATTTCTGTATTACATACAAGGCAATAGCCTCCTGGCAAGCTGGCGTGACTAATCTCTTAATTTCTTTGCTGTGAGACTCTTTGCAGAATAGACTTGACTGAGCTATTTGTGGTCCCCAACAAGAGTTCTGTTTCAAAGTTAAAACTTAAATAATGGTGGAATTGAAGGATAATCTCTACATTCTCAGGAGAAATGTCATGTACCCTTATGGTCACAATATAGCACACAGCTTTTAGTGAGTTTGCTCAAATAATTCTTAGGATCACTTTATAAAAAAATTAATATATGGTATGAGCAATTGTAGGTTCCACTACATTTACTTTCTGGATTATCATAGTAATCTACAGACTTAAAACACTGAGATGAAATGCCTGAAGGATGCAGTGATAATAGAATCACGGAACGGTTTGGGTTGGAAGGGGCCTTTAAAAGTCATCTAGTCCAACCCCTCTGCAATGAGCAGGGACATCTTCAACTAGATCAGGTTGCTCAGGGCCCCATCCAACTTGACTTTGAATATTTCCAGGGATGGGGCATCTACCAACTCTCTGGGCAACCTGTGCCAGTGTTTCACCACCCTCATTGTACAAAATGTCTTCCTTATATCTAGTCTAAAACTACCCTTTTTTAGTTAAAGCCATTAGCCCCTGTCCTATCACAACAGGCCCCATCTTCTTTTCAAGCCCCCCTTGAAGTATTGAAAGGCTGCAATAATACCTTTCCTCCAGAAACACTCTTGGTTTAAGAGGACCCCTCCTGCAGAGGAACACTCCCCACCTTCCCTCCTTCCCCTTTCTCTTACATGGGCACAGCTGCTTTTTTGACCTTGCTCCAGAATGAACCACTGAAAGAAAGAAGCCCCCCACTGTTTTAGAAACTTTGGTGTATCACTTCAGAGAGGCAGATGAGGACACAACTGCACTGACAATTGCAAGAGCACAACCAAAGGGAGAGTGAACTACAAGAGCAGCACAGCGGGGATGAAGGGACCAGGGCATGAGAGAATCAGGATTTTTTTTCTAATTGGCTTTGCTAGAAGAGGCAAAGTATCGACCTATACTTTCAAGTTCATTTAATCCAAAATCATGGATAACATGCAGCCCATACATCAAAAGGGTACATCAAAACCCCAGTCCATACATATATAGAACATATATGTATATATCCACCACAGTCCTACAGTCATGTTAGCCTTTTTTTTTTTTA
Source organism: Limnodromus scolopaceus (assembly GCA_028565335.1). Taxonomy (NCBI): domain Eukaryota; kingdom Metazoa; phylum Chordata; class Aves; order Charadriiformes; family Scolopacidae; genus Limnodromus; species Limnodromus scolopaceus. The sequence continues at coordinate 16,380,296 of JAOXNO010000004.1, read as the reverse complement.
AATACAGATTACCTCTTCTGCTCTGCTCAATGCTTTTGAAGTCATCATGTTTCTATGGTAATTTTTGTTTTGCTGGTACTGTGACTGCAACGTTGTTGGTGCTGAAGTTCAGACCAGAAATAGCAGATTAACAGTTCAACTTTTGATAACGTAACGACATTGCCAAGGTGGTTTCAAAGCACCTCGCTTTCCCATCCATCCTCACCTTTGAAAAATATAGCAAAGCAGTTCTACCTAGACTAAAAAGTAAGGATTTCCACATAAAAGTAAACAGGCAAGAAGCTTCTCCCTCCGTTATAGGGCACTAGCATGCCCTTTTCTTGTTTCTTTTGGGCTTTCCCATGTCTGCACTTCCCCAGTGGCTGTGATTTCTATCAATTTAATTAAAAAAAAAGTGCATGCTGTCTCAATTCCAAATGGAGAACATAGGTTTTAGCATGCTGCTTTGGTGTGTTTCTGCAATTTTTTGTCAAAACATATTGTGTGCCCATCAAATATTTGCATTCTTGTCCAGTGGAATGTTGGGTGCTGAGCACTAATAGAAGACAGGAATCTACGCTCTCCAAATAGTTTATTTATAGAGAATATTCTGGAATTTGCTTCATCAAGTAGTGTTTGCTGGAGCAAATCTAGATTAAAGTAATTTGGCTGATGCTATTCTTCCCACTATTTCATTCAAGTCAGCAGATGAGGATGCTCTCTTGAGAATTTCTCTGCTTTGCAGAAATTCTGACGCTATTGTCTGGTGCTTTGAGTGTTACAATCAAATGAGTCCCAGCCGTTCATTCCCCCATCCAACATGTTCTTTCACTCAACCCAACACACCCTTCAGTTAAACAACCGATATGTTCCTCCTTGCATTAATTAGTAGGCCCTGCTTTTTAGTCCGGTCTCGTACAGTAAGAAGGTTTTAGTGATTGTACTGTTTGTACATCTATCACTTGTTTACCCCCCCACAAAACTACTTTTGACCTTTTCTACCAAATGTGCTAAAGGGTAGAAATCTCTAAGATTTGTTAATAGCCAGCCCACAGACAGATGAGAGACCCAAATTTGTTGCCCACAAGGGGACCATCTGCAGCATGTATGCAAGTACAGTTTAAGACAGCAAGAAATCCTCCCACGAGCACACTATGAAACCTGTGAGCAGAAAGCCTGAAGCATTACATCAGCGCCCAGCTGGATTTCCACACGCACAACCTCAACACTTTGAGAATACTTACAGGTATAAGGCACATTTATACTTTAAAATCTGCTGAAGTAGAGCCATATAGTACATAGTACTGGCAAACTCCCAAGCCCTTAAAATACATTAACAGAATTGCACAATCTTGCCGTTCACTTCCTTTCCTATTTTCTATACTCAGTTTTTCCTCCTAGTTTTTTCAAATATTGTAAGTTTGCTACTATCGCTTGTATCTCCTTTCTCCTACTAAAAAGACATTTTACTTTGCCATTATATTTCACATGGCTTTAACCCTGGAATTGCCCTTCATATAAACAGTGTCACTGGTTAAAGATTGCCATTTAATCATGATTGATTGCTCTGCAGACATCTGCACAGGAAAGATCCTGTGCAATCTGCTTGCATCAGCAGTGTTTTCTGTGTTAAGCACAAACTGCTAACAATTTGAATTTTCTTTCTTTGAAGGGTTTTAAATGTAGAATTCATTTCATTCACAGAATTATCTATTTCCATCTTTTTACATTGCTTATTTGAACTGCACTGCTTTCTGCTGTATTCCTCCATAAATGGAATGGTTTACAAAAGAAAATTCTAAAACTGCCTTTATCTTTTATTCTCCAACTCCTTGCACTCTTCGTTCTTTTTCCAGTTAATACAAGCTTATTGTAGCCAGAAACACTGACTGTTGCTATGTTTTTGTACCCCTTATGTTTGTTTCCATTTGTACTGGTCCTTTTTCAGTTATTTGACAAGTTCTTAGTTGCTTCATCTGTGGTTAATCTCTTTATTGCCTCACTTGCTTAGGTATCATTTGGACTCAAATAATCTGATCACATACCTGGAATACTTCCAGACTTTTAACGCAATACTTCAGGAGATTATGCTTAGAGTTAGATGGCAGTCTAGCTCTTAGCTAGCTTCATTTCCCTGTTGAGTGACTGCAGGACTTTTTATGTGGTGTATGCTACACTCCTTTTTTATGATGATATCAATCATCTTTTTGGTCTTCAACTGAAAATACATAATAACCTATTACTCCTTGTGATATGCAGACAGATGGAACTTCAGGATGGAGCTTTTGTAAAATAAAATGAGCAGCCAGCTTTTTATTTCATGGTTCTAGCTTCAGGTGGCTTGCAGCTTAGACTCTGGTTGGTTTTCTGACTTAGCCTGGAGAATACAGGACTAGATCCTTTCTTGGACTGTCACTTCTGCTAGTTCCAATGCTTATTGTAGACTCTTGTGTCCAAATCCTTTCGGACCACTTTCACATCAAAAAAGAGATTAATGTCTACACATTCTCAGTACAATATGCACCCACTTCCTATAGGTGCTTTGAGCAAGGTTAGACAAAAATAGGAAATTAATATAATAAATATAAATTGATAGTGTTGGTAAATCTTATTCCCATGACCACTCCCACCAAAGAAATGTGCCAAAGAAATGATCCATATAAATCCTCACCATCAGAACTACAGATTACACAGTCAGAACCCTAAAAATAGTAGCAAAACTTACACAGACATAGTACTATTTTCAAGTCTGCAGCCAGACAATTCAGCCTTCAAGATTTCAGGCCAAATTGCTTTTCATACACAGACCATCTGAAAATATTGCTGAGTCTCTGTTTTAATCTCTCTCCAACACAACTCAACCTATTTCATGTGACATTTTCTACCATAAGTAACCTTCCATTCCGCTAAGGTGTGCCATGGCCTCACAGTTGCTAAATCTTGAGATATACTAAACAGAAGACAACCAAGTAGAAGATGCAGGTTAACCTTCTGTTGAACAATCATTGCCTAATCTGTTCATCAGGGGTGCTTTCTGAACCCCATCCATTCATATTCATACATACATTTACCACTTTCCCATCCCATTTGTAATTACACTGAACACGGAGCGTTAACATCTGTGGCATTGAGACCTAATCAAATAATTCTGCTCTTTTCCATGTCTTAAGAAGTGTCCAAGCTATAATTACACTTTACTTTTCACTTTTTAAGTGCTTAAACTTCCTTATGCAGGATTTCTCCATTGTGAGAGAGTAATTTGTACTTTCTATATCCTTTTTAGCCTGTCTTTTTTTTTTTTTTAAAGGAGTGTTTTGAATTATACACAACATGACTGAGCAAGCCCTGAATACAGGTACTCCCACCTCTGCAAAGTCAGGGAGACTGAAAACGTGCACATTCGCTTTGACAATTTACTCTCAATATTCACGTTGCATTATCTTACGTATATTCTCTAATACTACCTTTTTAATTTTTTTTTTTCTGTTCTGGACATACTCTGTTCTTCAAAATACAAGCATGCACAGAGAACACTTCTGGGCAAAAGACTGCAAGACTTCTCTTCCAGAACATTCCCTCTCCTTCCTGCATTTCTAAGTACTTTCTTATCAGGGATTCAGAACTTGCTGATTACAAGTTGCTGTACAGAAACAAAATATCTAGTCAAATCCCACAAATGGCAACATCCTTTCTAATTAATATTTATTTAGTGGTAAAGTTCATGTATGGAGTGTTTATAACATATCTTATAATTTACTAAGTAGTATGCTTTCTGTCAAATTTTATAGGGAAAATCTACTTTGCCAGGAAAAAAAAAAGTTACTTCTTTTTTACTAGTGAAAAATCACAATGGAAATCCCGCTATTAAAAAAACCCTCATAAACACTATCAAAGAATCATACCAAATAAGGTATGCAAGGACCTTTTATTTAAATAAGTAACAAACTATTTATACTTTTACAAGAGTCTGTCCTATTTTAGTAAATATTTGGCAAAGTTATTTGATTAAGAGAGCAACCTGACCCTCATTTAACATGGTTATTTGCCATAACTTAATCTTCCTTCATTTCAGTTTAACTACACAAATAATTTTTTGATATCTTTAGGTTAAGTAATACTTTTTCATAGCTTGGCTAGGACTGTATTTTCTGAGATAAGTGACCAGGGATCATTTAAAAAAACTTTTATACAGACATCTTAAAGTTGAAATCACTCTCAGCAACTCGGTCCTAAGTGCTACATGGAGAACATCAGGGTCACCTCATGTTTTATCACTACCTGCATCCCATACCAAGGCTTGCCTTAGAGGCTATTTTTTGACCTCTGAAAGATTTTTAGAAGCTGTGATTTCTGTTCTCTGCTTGGACACTGAAGAGCACCTCATTCCCATGGCATGCTACGTAATCTAGGGTTTCAAAGCAACCTGTATGCATGAAAACCAAAGGAGAGTTTGCAGAGGTGAAAGGCAATGAAACACCATCGTGCATCCTGCAGTCATCTGCATGCTGTCTTCCAGGATTTACCAGTCAGCAGTACCTGGGCACACTGTATCCCTCAAACAGCAGCAGCTTTGTGCAGCATTTACAGATCAGCTCCAGTTCCTACCGCACAGCACCATTTTGTTCTCTGATATTAGACACAGCTTAATGTACCACCCTAGCCATTAACATTTTTAGCTTAACTTTTCTGAAGGAATTTTAAATCACTTTCTATAGAGCACTTCTCTCATAAAAATGGAAACTCAATAACTCATTCTTTGCACACATGAAGATACTTGTTTCAGTGAGAGCACTGGATGCACAAGAAATGCAGGATTAGCTTTACAATTTATTTTTGGATGGCTTTTAACGTCAAATAACTTCAAATAGGTAAAACTGGTAACAAACATTAAACCCTCCACATATGGCACATCTAGAAGAACTTGGTCAGAGAGTATTGAACTCTAACAAGAGCCTAAGCCCATCTGTCAGATGAAATGGGTTCCATTGTATTTCAGGCTAGCAGGTACTAATGTGGCTTTTTTTTTCAGGGTATACAGTGGCAACCATATTACAAAATAATTTCATAAATCTAAGCTAGGCTAATGGTTGATTCACATTACAAATACAGTGTAGTCAAGAAACTCTACTGCAACATAGTTCACATAGGCAAGCTTTAGCTTTATCAAGATCCAGTTGTGATGTATTGGATCCGCTCTGCAATCATTTATGAATATGTTTACACAGTAACTGGGATGTTTATTTTATAAATAGATGAGGGAAGGGCAGGGTATGGTCTTCTCTGCAAACACTTAAGTGCCGGTAAGAGACAATTACAGCTGATGGTCCATGCATATTGGAGGTCAAAAGGATTAGAGTAACTTGAAATGGACTTTCTCAAAGGAAGAAACAAACAGAGGAGCACTTGGAAAGAAGAAGGAGCAGACTGGCACGTGACCCTGTTCAGATGCCTATGGTCTACCATCCTACAATAGACTTAGAAGCCTTCAAATAAATAACAATGTATGTAGACTTCAATAACCCGTCATCTCCACGTCCCAAGCACTTTCCTCCTCCTGATGAATTGAACTATCTGATTTTAGAAAGCCTGTTTTGGAAGCTCATTACAACTTCCAGAAAGAGATATTAAATTTTCAGGACTTGTTCAGGTTGCAGCAATCAGGTTTTTGTCAGTATCTGTTCATAATTTCATCATTTCATAATTTCACAGGGAGGTAAAAGGACAATGCCTTAAAAGCTGCACTCAGTAATCAAGTAGCATTTATGACATCTTATTTTTGGCATTTCGTGGTTTTTGTGGACATATTCTAGTCAGATCAGAAAACAGCTATGGCCTCAGAGCATGTTAGGTCCTTAGGAAATCAGAGGCTGTTTTGACTATCAATATCTTGCATGAATTCCATACCACATGCTCTTCACAGTTACAACTAATGACAGGACAACTTTTCATTCACTGTTTTTGACTAAGCCAGATGCTTAAAATGGCAAACCAAAAGCTGTGGAGAACTGTTCTTCTAATTCTCCTTCCAAATGTGAGAGCTGTACAGACTGGGATTCAGGCAGTGGTTTTATATTTGTCCTATGCTGACTGTTACATACTGTCCTCTGTGGACTGCTGTCAGAAGAGCTGATTTTACATCCTCCTTTTACCAGTAGCAATGGCAGTGCAATCATGAGACAAATCAGGGGGATGATCTGGCTGAACACTAACTTTTGCCTCCCCTTCCTTCTGCCCTAAAACTTTAGTTTTCATTTGTGCATGTGCCTCTGGTCTTGTTTGCCAGACAGTCATGTACATGAACACCAGCCCTGGCGCAAGGGCAAGAACTAGCACAAGGGCAGGTTTGCCCCAGTTGCAGCAGCCAAGTCTTTCATCTGATGACAGCATTGGTGCTGCCATGACCTGGGGTCCATAGAGACTGATCCAGAGACTGTGCTGTTTTCTGCAACCGGTGACTTCCAAGAGGTAAGGAAAAGAGATCTGCTTTAAACTATGAAATCTTGCCAATGCCATTATTTTTCCTGACGGAAACAGAGGTAGTCTCTTAAGAGTAATCCTGTTTCTTTCTTGTAGAGAAGATGCAACGTGTAGAAGCACGTATTTATTTAGCTGTGGAGAGAAGCAGCCTCACCGAGTACATACAAATGTCCATTTTATCATATCGAAAGCTCCTGAAGTAAGAGGTGGGACATGAAATGTGAAATTCTCCTCAAACCCTGAGCTGGTCTAATCCAGAGGTGTAAGAACTTGCTTTGCAAAAGGCTCTGTCAGAAGTACAGAAAGTTGGTTTAAGTAACTAATAAGTAACTAAGTAACTCATTTAACTTTAAGTAACTAAGACTAATAAGGTGGAGAAAGCAAATTCAAACTCATAATGGACATTAGCCATCGCCACTGAATGGGCTATTTGTCTCTTGTTGCTTATGTCTAGCAAACCCTTTTGTAGTTTTGGTCTTTCTGGATACCCTGCTGATTGCTGTGAAGAGGACTATTTATCAGGACCTTACTTCAAATTATTGTTGCCATCTGTAAATATTTGTACATATTACCAGAGCTCTGAATGTGTAAATTTCTGACAACCAGAATAAATCAAGCTGTTTAAGTAAAAAGACTCAACAGTCAACCATAACAGCTGAAGAAAATATGAACACTCACCCTCCCCCAGCAGAGGCTTGAAAGGAAAATGTGCTTGTTTCTGAAAATGAGCTTGTCATTAATTTAGTGAAGTTTTTCACTCCAGTACAGAAAAAGCACGCAAAGGGACTAAGTTGCCAGTGGACATCTCCAGCACTGGGGAGAAAGGTCTTGTAATATCAGCAGCATGTGGAAGGAAACAAGAGTCTGAAGCAAGTAGATGTACCTAATAAGCAGGGAAGGAGCTCAGTTCCTGCTAGAAGAACAGGGCTGCTGTTGCTCCTCTACCCCCTTAGCTGCCAGTATTATCAGAATAACCTCCAAATGTTCAAAAGATAGATATCTCTAATGATGACTGATGACATCGTTCTAACAAGGATTTCATGAGCTGCTAGTCACAGGCATCTTACGAAACAGGATCTCTGCACCATAGGTCTGAAATAATGTTACTGATATGGAAAAAAAATAAATATTGAAGCATGAGGTACCATATTTTAAAGAGTGAATGTTGAAGGAGAAGTAAAACACCAGACCAGTTCCTTGTTAGCTTTTTTGGCCACAAAATGAAATAATAACACCATACTCTGCATTGCACTAGAAGTAGGAACCATTTCAGAAAGTTTATGATTCTTTAAATTAATCTTAAACTACCTAAAGACAACCTGGACAAAAGTTTTCCTGGCACTTGCCCAAGTTTCAAAATGAATTATATTTTTGCATATATGTGTGTGTGTATGTATACACATTCACAGACACACTATTAAACCTAAACATGAAAACACTGAAGTACTGCTACTGCATTCCATGGTACTTTGCACCACTTCTGGAGCAGCACAAATTTATGAAGGATTTTAAGTTTACTGACAAAATGCTCATAATGCTAGTTAGGAATAGACAGAGCTAAATCCTATGTCAATAGTTATTAACATCTACTCTCTAACATCAACAGGAGTTACATATCTGTACTGACAGAAGGAACACTAAAGAGAGCAACTCTATAAAGCAATTGTAATCCACTTGCTAATATTCCTCTTCTTTCCAAATACACAGGGACCACAGGGTCCTTGAGATGCTTAAGACATCAGGAAATTCTGTTTTCTTTTAACATCACAGAACTTCTTAGGACTCCAGTTTACATCTAGTAAGAAAGAGTGTTTCTTCAAAGCAGACTGTCAGACTTGCAAGGAAGACTTTATAGATTCTACAAAACTCATTAACTGCGTTGCACAGTTTTAGCACCTTCTACAGCCTGTTATTTATGTACATCCACAGGTGACTAGGACAGACGTGATGTATGACCTGATTCAGTGCCCACTGAGGTCAGCTGGAACATTTCCATCAACTTTAGAGAGCTTCGCACAAGGCTATTAAAGGAGGCTTTCAATGAGAGGAATGTTGCACTCTTGACACCTCTCATTAGCATTAGCAACATTAAACTATGAACCTGTTAACATTCTGGACATCTCAGTACAGCTGAGGGAAGCAGAGAAGATGCAGTCCTATGTAGCATACCCCTGCATTCAGAGCTTGATTCTGCTTTTGAAGATAAATTTTCTTCCCCTTAAAATGGAGGGAGAAAGTGTCCCTTATTTTTAAATTTTTCCTCAATGCAGTCCACTGGTCTCATACTGTCAAACTCTCTCTTTCCCAAGAAATGTTCAAAATCAATTTAAGCAAACATTGGATTCCCCAAGCAAGCTGCCTTGCACACATAAAAGTCTGTCTCTGCCCCATGGAACTTTACAGTCAGGGGGCAGCAGTGGCACTCTCGTCTGCTCTGTTTAAAACTCATTGTACCCCTTCGGAGTTAACAGCCTTCATAGTTAACATGCATGCATGTCTTGTTTATAAATAAGGTTTCAATTAACATCCCAGACAAAAACCAGGCCAATAAATAAAGATACAATAAAACTACACAGGAGAATACTGAATAAAGAATGGAACAGTAACATGCAATAGGAACCAACTTTCAAGCTCCATGCAACATCCATAGGGAACTGAGAGCATTCAGCAACTATCGGTTTCAAGCCATTGATAAGTCTCTATTTTCCTGCTCACTTCAAATTGAACTTCTAGCATAAATCATAATCCAGAACATATGCATCGGATCCACATGATTATTTACACAAAGTTCACACTTTCCTTGAAAACTCCACATCTTTGTGTCTATTATTCACAGCCCCTCACTGTCAGTCGTGCTCCTGAGACCCAGTCAGCATCAAGCTGGCTCGTTAAGAGCCTTTTCCAGTGCAAGCAAACTAATTACAATGAAGCGCTGACAGAGTGCCTCCATGTACGAAGGAAACATGCTGTAGTAAGAGTGAAAGAGAAGGAATGTCAGGGTGGAAGGTGACTCAACAGCTCGTGCATTCCCAGGCCTCACTTCAGTTAGAATATTTTTGCTCTAACAGGCTCCTTTGAGATATTGTAGAGTTTAAGTTTTTAGCTTTTTTTTTAATTTTAGTAGTTTTTCAAAATTCTCAGATACAACTGAAGGCGCCTGTGCAGTACTCTGAGCACATATCCCACAGAATTAAGATTTACAGCATGAACATATCCACCTCTGCCCACAACCTCCAGCAGGCTATGCGAAGAAGGGAGAAGATGGCCTTTGCAGGGTGCCTGGGGAACTAACATGTCCAGCATCTGGCACACTCATGGAGCAGCGCGTTCCCAAAGACAGTGCCTTGGGCAGAGTAGGAGAAGGTCCCATCAGCTGCTCCCTCCTTCATACCAGGGGGAACTGCAGCTGACTCTAGGGAGGCAGAACTTTCTCTGCAAACAGCGTCCCAAGCCATTTGAAGTTTTATAACCTAACCCTGAATATAGCTATATAATAAGTTATTATACTTGCCTATTCAACTATAGTATAAACAACTAAAAATATGTATTATCCATGTAGAAATTCCAGGAAAGACTGCAACAGCTAATTGAGAAATGGCTTAAGACACACATCTCAGGAAGCTCCATGCCAGTAACAAGCTGTGCACCCCCATGCTAGTCCCCAGGCAGAGTGACAGAGCTGTGCTGGGTTAGACTGCTTTCAGCAATCCACCCTCAGCATGGCAGAGACCTGAGCTGTAGCAGTTAACTTCACACCAGAGAAAAAAAGACACTGCTTATTTGCACTAGCACCTCTTTTTTGAGGGCTCAGGGTGGAGCAGACCAAGCAGCTGACAGGCACCAAACTTCACTGAGCCTTTCCCTTTTTATCCTGCCCACCTGCCCTGTTCGGCATCCCCAGGACCTCTTCCCAGAAGATTTCAACTGTTTTACAGATTAATTAATCAATTAGTTAATTGTCCTTCAGCACCAAATAGTAGTGATGGCCTCCTATTACCAAAAACTAAAATGGTAGGAGTGACAGATAAAGAAACCTTTAACAATTTACTGCAACGCTACCACCACGTACAGCCACGCCAGGCTGACAGGGCTGGTGTGTGAGCTGACAGCCCTGCTTCCCCAGCCCACCCCACACCGACCCCTGCCAACAGCACAGCAAGGTTGGTGGTAGCGGGCATGTCCCGTGCAGCGCGGCTAGAAAAAATAAACAATGTTGACAGCTATAAATATTTTGTTAGTCTCAGTGGGGTCTGTATGTTTACGGATCCTTATGGGTCCCTTCCAACTTGAGATATTCTATGATTCTGTAACTGGCTTCTGCTTCTCAGAGTTTTCAAGCTCATTTGATTCCGGGAAAAGGATGCATGCTTGTTGGAATTTACTCAAGATTAGAGCTATCTAAACTCACAAAGTTAATTAACTTGTTCTCCCTCCCCTCCCCTCTAAATTATTGTCTGTCCTTTTGCAGGATAAGTCTTTGTTATTTCTTGATATGAAAAGGTTTTGTTCTTTCTTTTGCCAGTGACAGTTACCCTGTGTACATGAGCACCTCAAATCATTTAGGAATCAGGACTCCTGTCTCATATCATCCATAAGGGGGTTCCGGGTTATTATCTTTTTGTAGTAAAAATCAGATGGGTTAAATAACCTGTTCTAGGTTACTTGAAAGGTCATATAGCACACGTGTGAATAAAAGTGAAGTCTTCCAACTTACAAAACCGTTACTTCTCTTAGACTTTGATAACTTTTCTATCACAAAAACCTGATTTACCTTATTCAGAAAAACTGGTTTTGCTCTTGAAAGTCAAATGAACTGTGTGTTTCCTTTGGAGGTAATAAATATTACACAGAATTTCATATCTTGTTTTTTCTACTGTATCATCATCCGCATCTTTCTTAATCTATTCTTGCATTTCTGAAGGAATCCTGAAATGTGAAAGTTCATGCCTTTACTCCATTTGATCTGTTGTTTTTATGTTCTCCTTCAGTTTTTCCATCTACTGCACCTATTTTAGCACTCAGCATTTCAAGGAAGCCAGGAAAGATTACGGTTCCTCGTATCTGGAAAAAATGTTTTCAGACAAATCCTGGTAGTCTGCTCAGTCTCAGCTTTCTCCCCATCAGCATCCACAGCCAGCAGGGCACCCTGCAGTGACACCCAACTGGCACACGATGCATCAAGCCAAGGGATTTGAAAACTGCTGCTTTTTTCAGAACAAAAATTCACTCCTTGCCCAGAATAACCCAGGTAGCTTCTTTCAAAATCAAATGTTTATAAATGATGGGATTTTAGTTTTAATAAATTTTATCCAAGAGCAAACAGGTAGATCTGCTGTACTTCCATCTGCCTTCCTATCCCTCTAAGCATGGTGGCAGTCTTCAAACAATCCCTACGTGCCATGTTGGTGTAGCACGGCTAGTCTGCGAGTGAAGTAACCACCTAATAAAGGTCAGAAATGTAGTAATGACTAAAATATGTACAATAACTACTTTAATCTTTTCTAAGCACTTAAGAACCCCTGCTGTCTGCTGATGTATTTGATAGCCTTCTGCTAATGGCAGCTTGTATCAGCAGAAGGTGTCTACAGTGTTTTCCTCACCCTTGAATAAGGCAGACCTTTGCGAATGATGCACAGGCAGGAAAAAACACATTTAAAGATCAAGTATCTTTTTAAAAGATCAAGTATCTTTCAAGTATCACCTACATATGAATCGGTCCTCATAAATGCAAAGTTGACAATTGCCAACAAAAATCTTCCATAACAGACTAGGTGAGGAGATGCCAACACCCTTCATGTACCTACGAGACATCAGGAAATGGCATTTGGGCTAAATAAAGTAGCAATTTAATGGCTTTGCATTTTGGAGAAACAGACACCAGAAGCCACTGTCCAGGATATAGACTAATAGATGGCAAGGCTTGGACTTTTTGAATCTGAACTATTTGGCTTCAGCGGTTCCCTTGGAGACAGAGCACAAACACCAGGCTGGGGCACTGGCGGGTTGCAGCTGTGGGAGCCTGCACCGCAGAGGAAGCCAGAAGCCCAGCCCAGCCAGCGGCCAGGACCTGGGCATGACACTCGCTGGAAGGCAGGCTTGGATGTCTGAGCAAGGAAATGGCATTATGCTCAATTCCAGTGTTGGAGGAAAAAGGACATTGTGTACTTTTATTTTGTATGTGAATAGAGCAATTTGCATTTCTGCCAAGGAAACACATGCTCCCGCCAGTGTCTCCTAACAGAGCAGGCACTGGTCTCCTGGGCAGAGCCAAGAGCAAACAAACGAAGAAGTCCCGACACCCTTCTCTTCCTCCCCAGCTAGTGACATTTGTGAACACTATTATCGTCATTGGTTCTTGTTTTGCCAGAAGCAAGAAAAAGCCTAGGTGCTTAAATCAACTGAGTACATCAAGTGTAGAGGCTAATAAAGTCTTTTACTGCAGACTGAAGTCAGATTTCAGTCTAAGTGGTTAATGTGCTTCAGTCAGCTATTTGTTTTTCTCTTCAATTTGTTCCGGACTGCTTCATTTGCAGTGAGGTATTTGTGTCTTTTTATTACTTTTATTATTTATATGAGACATAAACCAAACACACTTTCCACCCTAACTAGCAAAACAGTCCAGTGGTCTGTTTCTCTTATACAGAAATGGTCTGGAGGCGTGACAGCTATCTTTCCTCTCATTATGTTAGCCCTTAAACAGGCAAGACTTTCTCCAAGGCCAACTGTCTAGATCCATCATCGCAGACTGTGTCAGCAAGCTCATACCACCATAGCAACATGATGAAATACCAGTTCCTGCCTAACTTGTACTGCTTCCCAGCACTGCTAGCGGTTCAACATCCTCAGTAACACAAAAGGTTAAGTACAACCAGCAGTCTGCCCATCAATTTTTGTACAAGACATTATTCACTCAAAGAGGATATAAATCAGCAAAAAAGCAAATTAGTGACTGTTATAAACAGAGGTTACGTATTACGTTGTGTGCTATCCTGGAGATTTAACTTTGGAAATTGAGTATCATGGAGTGTTCACATCCAAAATTGCTTTGAAAGAAAAAGCAGAGAAGACCTTTTCTTTGTGAAGGTTTTGGATAGACAGAACCCCCACCAGAGTAGAAATGGCACCCAGCTTTACTTTCTGCTGTATAACGGGGCAGGAGGGGGTGGGGGGAATACGGTGGGGGGGTGCAGGAGG
>JAOXNO010000004.1:16256633-16366546 GCA_028565335.1 Limnodromus scolopaceus | reverse complement strand
CCCCACTCATAGATAAGTCCAGAGGCTGGTAGCAAGGAGAAAGTTAAAGCCATTCACTTACCTCTTAGCTCCATTGTAAACGACACACACTGACTAAGAGTTTGTTTTAAGTCCATATTGGCAACTATTGTGATTTTATCACAACTCTTCAATTTTTTCCTGGGGAACCTATTTAATAAAAATCTGAAATTTCATTAAAAAGAGTAACTTAAGTTTGTAGCTGTCCTTGAAGAGAAGCCTTGATTAATTCTATAGTAACTGCTATGCAGGTAAGAGACCAGAAATCCATGCCAAGTTTAAGTCAGCTAACATGGGTAACAGCAACTTCACTTTCCTAGCATACACTTTGGCAGGGGCTTCAAAACCTACAGGAGAAGCTGGGTAAGTACCTAGAGTAGCTTACTCTCTCTGAATTTTGGGCTGCAAACCCTGCACCACAAAGCTTCAGCAACCTTGAGTGCATGATCTCCAACTTAATCACAAGATTTTTAATGGATGTGATTGAAAGGCCCGAAATGTAGTGGTATCTGCATGCCATATCCAATGGGGTATGAGGGTAGAAAGCAAAAAGGTGTTGTGGAAAAAAACAGGAAAAAAAAAAAAAAAAGACAGGTCAGCATAAAATACAGCTGGAAGTATGGGGAAATAAGCCTAATTAAGAGCAGAATACCTGAGGGAAGCAGCTAGGTACAAGCAAATGAGATGGAATTGGTGACATCTTATGAATGACATGACAAATGTTCACAGCAAATTCAAACAAGAGAAATTGCACTCCTCAGTTATCTGGGCTAATTTATTTCCAGCAGTTCTTGGGGTTGGTTTTGGCTAATTCACCAACACAGAAAATGACAGCTCTTCCCTGGAGCTGCAGCAGAGAGCGCATTTTGAATCTCCCAAAACCACCAGAATTTCCTTTCTTGTTAAAATAAAATCCTTTCGGCCTTCCACCCAAAAACAGACAAAGGAGGAGATGGAGGTTGGGAGGTGCATAGAGTATGGCAACCCTTTGCATGCACAAGTGCCCACACCAAAGCAGATGAGTACAGTCCTGTACAGCATATTTAAGGATCCTCAGACCTGTGATTTTCCAAGTTAGAGTGAATTTCATTGTGAGCAGGGATGGCATGAGGATTCAGACACTGCTACTTCAGACACTACCATTCTCCAACGCACCTGTGCTTACGCCAGACACCACCAGATGCAGAGCAAGATCCTTAAACTATCAAACAATAGTACGAATAGTACATTAAGTCCAGCGCTAGGGAAGATTGCTGAACAAAATGTACTCTATCACATCAGCATCTGTTTCTAGCAGTTGCTATCTCAGGGACACTACAAAGAGAAGTTGCTGTTAATGACCTTCTATATCTTAATTGATCTTAGCTGTCTTGTCCAAGGCCAGGTAGTGTGGTCCTTCAGTTAACAGTGACTGGACTGTTGAATACACTCTTCTCTTATCTGTGTTAGCACAGCAGAGATCTAAATATCTCAGTACACAGCCTTGCTTTTTATAAATCAGTATGCATAAGAATCTTGCAAATTCCAATTAGATTATAAAATGCAAACTCTCCAATATAAATTACAGAACAGACTCCCGAGAACAAGCTCAATGGCTTCAAAATCAATATTCCACAGAACGCTAATTGTGGCAACAAAACTGTGCTGAAATTTTTGTGTCCCTGATGGGTTTCCAGCTTTCATTTTCAGCTGTAAACAGTCAAGGAAATAATGTTCAAGTTCCCCTTTCCCCAGAGGAAGGGATACACAGAGCTTTCTAAAGCTTTGTGAATTCCTTTGGCACCTCCTAATTGAGATCTCCCCTTGCCAAAGAACGAGTACTTTACCTTGTGGTTGTTTTCAAAAATGTGACATGATGTACTAGACGTTTGGTCAGAATTACATTCATTAGTGTATTTCCATGGCCTTGACAGTGATTCCATCCCGAGCTGAATGGCTTAGGTGGCAGTCATTTATGCAAGGCTACATGTAAAATGGAGCTGTTGAGCACTGAATCATGGTCCTGAAATAGTACAGTTATTCAGCCTTCTGAAACTGTGGCCTTGGAGAAGGGGCATACCAAACTGCCCTACCAGAGAGGCCATTTGCCCTGTGTCCAAGAAAAACATGAACTGTGACCACGACGGGGAGGATTTGGTAGAGGTTCCGTCAAGTAGGTTAGCTACAACAAGCCTCAGAATAGACCAATATAGAAGTTGTCTGGCTGCCAAGGAGGATAGGCCTGAGAAGAGGCATTTCTTGTCTTATATTTTCTGTAATGTACTTGTTCTTAGGTACATAATGTGATAAGGGCTGGATAATCACCACCTAATCTGTTCATTACCTTGAAAGAACAGCTCCAGCTGTTGTGGGATCAAAAAGGGCTGCCAAAGCAAGTGTTGCGCTGCACAAGGATTTCAGCCATGGCCTCTGGGCTATGCCTGGTGGTCATGGGTTAATATTCAGCCCATGCCTAGGGTTAGGAGAGAGACACAGCTCAGAGATCCCGGTAGGGCCAGAATGAAAAGGGCAACCAAAAGAATAGGTCAGCCGCACAAAAAATTAACTCCTGGCATATTTGTCTAGGCCATAACTGGGCATTATTATATACTGGTCAACCAACATCTGGGGTTAGTGTTAGGATAAACAAGAACTCCTAGGGTTAGGAGCACCAGTTGGAGCAGGGCACCTAACATCTGGGGAAAGGCTGTGCAAACATTTAAGCCCTGGCAGCTTATTCCTCTAGGCCGCAACTGGGGGTCACGGGTTAGGGCTCAACCCACAACTAGGATTAAGGTTCAGGTTTAGGTTAGTCCTTACCTGGGTTTTGTCTCTCTCATAAACCTAAACTCAAGTATAATACTAAAAATGGACACATCCTAGTATTCCACACCCACCAGTCATTCCCTAAATTGCCAAGGACAAAGTCCTCTTGCAGCCCACCCCTTCCTTTTGCTTCTACGCTACCTGGAGCCCTTGGCTTTTTCCATTTCTTACCCTATCTGTAACTTTGTCTTAGCCACACTCCCTAAGGCCACTGGAGCTTTTCCAAGGCCTGATTCTTACTGCTCTTTTTCACTTTATTAATTAGTTTTGTCAAACCCAAGCTAGTCTCTAGCTGTGAGCATGTAGTCCTTGCTAATCTTAGGACAGTTCCACTAACTCTGGAGTTGATTATCCTGGCCCTGAACATAGGCTGTATTTCCCCCCCCTTAACTATCTGTAAAGACCATGAGAAATTAGAATATGTTTGCTCAGAAAGATAGACCAGTTTGCACCCTGCTAGCATTGCAAGCTGTAAGCATAGTGCTGTTGTAAAACTGTATTTGTGGCTGTTTTTTTGTCTTAGCATTAGTATTTTATGAAGTTAAAGCACAAATATTAATGCTGTACTACTTGAACACATTAACTGTTTCTATCAATCAGCCCTTATTTTGAACCCTTGTCTTTGATGCTGGAGTAGGACTCCAGAGAATAAAGAGTCCAGGAACACTACAATGCTTGCTGGAGTCTTAAAGTAGGAAAGTGGATGAGAAGGTGTTTCTGCGTAGCATCAGAATACTTGCAGAAGGAGAGGGAACAAACAATACTGTTAATGCACTCAACAACTGCAGATCTGTAAACACGAAAATAACTAAGGCAGCTGGCAAAAACCTCTTGAGGACAAACTACAGCAAACTTCTAACTCCAAAAGCAGAAATAAGGATTAGTTGGCACAAACAGCATATTGTATGTTGAGAAGTAGTTGTGAAGATTCCTTGGGGGTTAGATGTGTTTTGCAACAAACACCACCTGCAAGAGCACTGTAGAGCCAAGGGATATAGGGGCTCGAACAGGAAAGGGATGACTATAGAAATCTTGCTAGCCAAGCTCACCACTTTCAGGAAGCATTACAATACCACATACCAAAGTGCCCAGGTTGTTTTTCTTGCTTTATCATTTAGTTTTCCATATGGTTTAATAATCAGTCACCTTAGCTCACAGTACCGTTTAACATCTTTAGGAAATCTGTCCTATAAAACACTTCCTCAAAGCAATTCGTAAGCAGATAACAGAAACTCTATAACACTGGTTTTGTGTGTACAGCAATGAGAGAATTAACCTGGTTCCTGGAGGTCTGCCATAAAGCAGTGTCTCTCAGGTCTGCTTAGCAGGCAAAATAGTATGGAAAGAGCGGCCAAGATGGCATGGTTGTACCAAACTCTTGTAACTCCATCAACATGAAAAAATTAGTTCATAGAAACAGAGCATAGGTTGCAAAAATACCCCAAACAACCCAAAACAAACCCAAACATCTATTGCCTCAACAAGCCACTTGCCATTAAAGCAGACGCTGTACCTAGGTTACTTTCCATTGTACAACAGAAGTATTCGCTGAGCTCAGGACATTGCACAACACTGTCTGCATAGAGAGGGAGGAATTAGTTTTTCCAGACTTGGAGCTGTATCAGACAGTTCAGATGCATTCACAGCTGGTTCTTTTTGGACCCAGCGCTGATGTGAGTGAGCACCAAGTGGCAAGTGATCTGGTGCATGTTTGTCAGCGGAACTTAAAGCAGACCAGGATACCACAGTCATATAAAAAGTATCTCAGACACAGTTACAGACTGGCCTTTAAAGAAAACCCACCAAAAAACCCCCACAAAACAAGAAAAACAAACTCCCCCAACATAAAGATTTAGTCATCTTAAAAAGCTTAAGCACAATAAATAAATGTAGCAATGGCAATCATTGGCTATGCTTCCTTATTGGTATCTACAGCTAAATCTGATGTTGCCTCAGACTTTCTGCAAGCGCTATGTACCAATTCCCCTGGCTTTTATTAAAACCAAGCTCATGTTGTAAATTAACCAAGTTTATGCTGCACTTGAATCACCCTTTGCCACTGTCATCCTTTTTCAAACATGATGACATTAGACTGCCTTTGCAGGCCTGTGCCAAAACTAACAAATCTTAGGTACTTCCTAAGCATTTCAGTATGGATCAGTAGTCTCCATTCTGCTCTTTTTAGAAACACGGAGAAGTTTACTGAATAAATGCATTTTAATATAATTTCAGAGTTGCAAAATGAAAGAAGTGTAGTTGTTACAGAAGAAGGTATTTGTATTTGCTTGTATTAATTTATTTCCTCTATTTACCTTTTCTCTCAAAACCTCATTCAATGACCAGAGTTGCTTAGATAAACAACTAGGCATATCCAAAAGAAACAACAGTAAAAGTAAAAGAAAATCGTTAGGTCAGCAAGATTTTAAAATGTCATTGTTTCAAACCACCAGTATTTTGCACAAGCCAACATTTCTTAGATCTCAATTTTACTAACACACTTGTTCAAAGTTGCATTTTTTCCTCACTGAGTTAGCAATGTATTGAATTTCCTATATATTCGCAACATCACCTCTGTTAGAAAGCCAACTATCTTTTATGCCTTCAAATAAAAAAAAAAAAAAAAGAGTAATCAACAGTCCAGCCTTCTACCATGTTAGATGGATGAGAAATCTTTTGCATAGAACCCTGCTCCATACTAATAAATCTACAGCAAAACTCTGGTAACTCAAACCGGCATTTGTAAACCAGTTGGAATCGCTTTGGCTGTTGGAAGGCAGAGCACGGTCAGCACAAGCTGTGCTGTGTCCCATTCAGGCTGTCAGCATGCTCCTGCCTTTCTCCTCCTGGGCAACAACCCTGGGATGCTCAGCCCCGGTCACTGCTCAGACGCTACAGCACAGCACTGTTCCTCTGCAATGCCCCTGGGGAATCCCTAGGAGATTTGGGAGCAGGAAAATAGAGATTTACGCATTGATACAAACACTGAAGTAGTGTAAAACCACAGGAAAATGGAACCACACCTAAGCCCAAGGAGCTGATCTCAGCTCTGGGAAGACAAGGTCAGTATCCAAGTCTTGCTTTCAGCTCACAGCTACGAGGGGCGAGAGCCGGAGGCAGCACTCAGTGCCACACACCACAGCCTGCTCCCTCCCTCCGAGCTGCCACACAACGAGACCCTGCTGCTTTCAAGTCTCCTAGGCTTTTGCTTCCGTGCTAAATCCTTTGATATAACTTTGGTGGCTAAGGAAAGGAAGAACAGCCTAAACTCACTGGCTAGCAAGCCTGCGCAGACACGCTCCCCTATGCCACAGCGAGTGGAATGGAAGTCATTGCGACGTTTTCATTTTTAGTTGCAAGTTAAATGGAAGTGGACAGAAAATTGAGCCATAACCCAAACTCCTACTCCACAAAAATCCATTTTTGCACAGACTTCAGAAGAGATACCCGGACATCTGAATTTATTAAGGATTTAAAAACTGATGTTTCACTTTGCTTAACATGCACATTTTTCCCCAGATCAGTTTGCCTTCAAATATTGAGCCATTCCTCTCTCCCTGCTAGCAAAGAGGCATATATTTTTTCCTGAGTCTTAAGTGAAAATAAAGGAATGCAATGCTTATCTGACATTCTGTTTACTCTTATATATCACCATTGTGCAAGGTCCATAAATATTTTCCATATGTTAGCTACAGCAAACCCTCCATTTCTGTCCACATAGTCTTTCAAACTAGCATTAATACATTATTTCTGACAAAAGTTGAATAAATGCATTTCAAGGGCTTTTTTTCCCCCCCTATTATTGGGTAAGTTTACAGTCACATGCAAACTCACTGTCAGATTCATATTCACTGAACCTCTACAATTTTAGGTTCAGAGACCTCATTTCAAAAATAAAAAGGCAGCACATTATTGTTTTTAAGCTGCCTTACCTTTAGTCTCCCAAACTCAGAGCAGGCTCTACCACCACAAGCAGTCGGTTCCTTCCCCTGCACCCTGTACCAGGCAACAGTCCCACCTGGGACACACAGCCCACATCCCTGCTCATGGCAGGTGTAGGCAGTTGACCCCCTGATGTTCGCTTAACGAACCCTCCTGCAGAGCTGGGGAAATAAGCTGTGCTCAGTTGTGCTAGCTGTGCTAGCAACAGAAGGCACATAGGAGAAACCTAATTTAAACCATTTAAAAATAAAACACTACTTTTGGCATCAAAACCTCAAGTCAATTCAATGAGCCAACCTGATGAGGAAGGATAAGCATTAGAATGTTTTTATGTTTTTCCACTGAAGTCACAATTCAAATAAAGTAAAGCTGTCTTCCCGCTCGAGAGAACCCTATCTGTACAGGTTGCTGTGCACAGCAAGTTTTTTGGGCAACAGATTTTTACTGCCATGATCAAAAATTAAAGTAAGATTTATGACTATAATATTCCATGTAAACAGATACTTTAGTAGAAACATGAATGTTCGTGCATAGTCAGTATGGGAGAGTTAACTGGAGTGAAAAAAAAACATCACCCATACTCTTGTGCCTATTGATTTAACTGACTAAATGGTTTTCTGTTAAGATAGTATCTGGATGTATCAGATCGTATCATTGCAGGAAAGTATTTATACAACACCAAAGAACCGTAAATTGCAATATATTGGAAGTTCTAATTTTAATTAATCTTTCTTTTGCCCTCCACCTCTCCTTCCTTTGCTGTTTACTTATCTCCCTTATAACCCTTATTCCAAGCTGGCTGCACAGACGGGAAAATGTCTCCCTCTGCAAGTAAAATCATCATTAGATTGAGAACAGGATGAGAGGATTTCTCTGAAAAGTTAAACCAGAAATCCCTCAGAGCGTTTACTAAAGAAAACTCAAGCTTTCTGCAAGAATACAGCCAACTTCTCTTGTTCCTCTTTCACCCCCCTGCACCCAAGCAATGAGTGAGTCACATCCATAATGCACCCAGTGTACACTAACCAGTTCACACAAAATGAACATCTCAAAAAGCAATCTGTATTTCCAAGAAATCTCCAAAACAGTTTGAGCCACCCCTTGCTGCTTCTTCCAATTTCTCACCCTAATTTCAGAGAAGTCATCATGGGTAAAACTACTGCCCATGGCTTTTTCAGTATTAAGTACTCTTGTTTATCTGAAGGAGCTTGCTCTCCTGTCTGAGTGGAGTGCACAGAGGGAAGAATTCAAAATGGAGACGAGTGTCTATGGAGACAGCCCTTTCCATGGGTTGGATATATCTGGCTAGAGATGGAGGAAGATGTCCCAGAGCAGGAGCAACATGGTTGCTGCAGAACAGTCCAGCCTGTCGCAGCAACAGGGAATGGTGGGCAGGAGTCCAACAAGAGGAAATGGGCACAAACTTGAATATAAGAAGTTCCACCTAAACATGAGGAAGAACTTCTTTACTTTGAGGGTGGCAAAGCACTGGAACAGACTGCCCAGAGAGGTGGTGGAGTCTCCTTCTCTGGAGACATTCAAAACCCACCTGGACACATTCCTGTGCAACCTGCTCTAGGTGCTTTGGCAGGGGGGTTGGACTAGATGATCTCCAGAGGTCCCTTCCAGCCCCATATCATTCTGTGATTCTGTGAAATCCCAAGGGGTCAAGGTATCCCTTGTTCCTAGCAAAGCTCCACCAAAGGAAAAGCAGATTTTACTGCCAAATGTCCAGACTTTCTGCAGACAAAGGCTGGACAAAGAAAACAGGGGTACAAAAAAAGAAAACTGTTTATCCAAATTACAGAGCAGAGAGCGGTTAGGATCAGAGCGAGGTATCCCAGCTCCCAACCTGATGGTCAGCTGCAGCCTGGGAGCTGGGAAGAGCAGTTCTGACCCTCAGCCACACCAGAGGCGCCAGCTGTGGTCACACAGGTCTCTAAATAGGAGGGTACTTTGTACCGAATGTCTCACTGGATGGTGTGATTCACCCGGCCATGATACAACATTCATTGTTTCAGCATGAGGGACTTTAAAATAAACTATCTTCGGTGGAAGTGTGGGATCCAGTGTATTTCAACATCCTTTAATCATCTATGATGATTATTAGACTAATTCTCTTAACCTACAAATCAACTTTATTAAGCTGGGATATTTTCTATGTCCATCGTCTACAGAACATTCTTCTACAAAAGAGTGAAAAGCTTATTAAATAACACAAGGCATGGCATTCATCACCCAGAGCCAAAGTAATCTCAGAACATGCAATTAGTTTTGAAATATAGAGTCAACAAAACACGGTTGTTTCAAATTTACCCTGGACAACGATGTTTCCACACCACGTGAATCCCTTCGCGACGCCTCCCATTCCTGGGAGTGTTTAGTTTACAGCCTGACATTTAAGACTCATGCAGATTCACCCTTCCACAAATTATGTGTGTTGTGACAGATGCACTGTGCTGTAAACATGCTGGGTGATAACTGGGAGCAGAAAAGAGGAAGAACAGCCTCTTACATCCTACATACTATCCTTTAATGTAGCTTATGAATTTACAGGTGAACAGTATTTTTAAAAAAAGTAAACTTTGTCAATAAAGGGATTGTGCCTATAAAACAACATCTCCTGAGCTCCACTTCTTCATAGATATACCTGTTGTTAGTGATAAAATTGCCTCATTTATTTCTAATTCATGGTGTTATTTGCAGTAGGAAACACTGCATATTCAGAAAATACTGAATATTTCACTGTTTTACCTTTACAGATAGCATAGGGAAAACAAATTAGTGATAGGAACAAGAAATCCATACTTAAAATTTTAGGGAGATTTTCTTGATGTAATACTTTAAAAATATAGTACAGGACTACATTTTTTTTGCACCTGGCAAAATGTGCCTCTCAGCAAGAAAAGTTAGAAAACAGAGCAAAGTGTTTTAACCTCTCACATTTTACTGCAGATTGCTGAAGTAGTTAAAGTAGAACAGAGACCTCCCTCTCAGAATGTCAGCTCTCAGACATGCATCATCTTTAATGTGCTAAAGTGGATGTGAAAGCCTCATGTGAAAGGAAAGTGAGGCAGAGAAAAGTTAAATGCCTTGGCAGGGCTACTGGCAGAACTGGGTTCTCCACTGTGCCCCGCAGAGCAATTTACATCGCTCCATGGGAAGTACAGGGTTGTCTTTCTTGAACGGCATTTTGGCTGGGGAACATCATTCTTCACAACAACTGATGCCTAAATGAAACAGAACAGATAAGAGCTGCCCCCAAAGGGCTTAAAGTAGGCTGTATAAATCTCAAGCAATATAATAATATGTCCCCAATCCCCTGGATTTAGACTTACCAAGATCTGCTCTGAGTTTCCTGCGTCTGGGTACCAGAACCTGACTCAGTCAGGTAATAATCAGGAGTCGTGCTACAGAAATCAGCACTAATTCTCTGCTACAAAATCCACATCAAACCTCCAGATGTCCCAGGCATGCAGAAAATATCTAAATAGGTATTTTCTGTGTCTAATTTACAATGTGTGAACCTTTTATTCTAAAGTTAATTCCACTGTATTGCAGTACCTGGAATATGCAGAAATAACAAAAACTAATAAGAAATAGGCTGCTAAGACCTATTTGTCATTATCAGGATTTAAAAAGAAAGGAAATAATCACAAGCTGCTTTTATTGCAAAATGAACTCAAACTGTGAGAGGGGGAAGATGCATAAACAGACATCAACAGTAAAAAGATCAATTGGTCTATGGGAAAGAGATTTACATGAGAAATTTGCCCTAGGACTCAAATAATTTATCCACAAAACCCCACGTGCCTTGATTGGAAAACACACCTGCAGTATTAGATACTACTGACATAGCAGTAGGCAATACGGTTTCAGCTCTCTGGCATTTGCCTGTTTGCATTGGCCTGATGGGAACATCAAAGAAATGTTTTTCTTAATTAGCATCACCAGTGAAAGATTCTTATTACTGTGCTATGGAGAATAAAACCTGATGTTTTTGCAAGATTTATATGCTAGCTTTGATCAACAAACCTTCCTGAACAAAAAAGAAATGGGCAACCCTTCCACAAGTTTGTTTTTACTATCCCAATGACATCCACATGAAGTTATCAAGTATGTTAGAAGAATAAAACAAAGGTGTGAAATTTCCTCAAATGGCTGCCAGTACATGTTTGAGTTCACAGCCAGAGGCATAAAGCTGTGTAACATAATTCAGTAAAGCAGTTTAAAATAGGCTTAATTTTAGCACTAGAAGTCTTTGGGATAATAAAGCTAAGTTTCAGGAAAAATGCAAGTTTTCCCGTGAAAGATTTGGTCAAGTCTCGGTTTGAATCACACATTGTATGAGCCTTTGTCAGGGGTCACATAGTGTGTACTTCTAGGGAAGTCCGTCCTAGGAAAGATGAGAAGTTCACAGAACATCCCTGCAACATCTTAGTCCTGGACAATGAATCACAGAGAATGTTGAAAGCATAGCCCGTGGTACATGAAGAGTGGTTTCCTCAAATTTGATGATTGATAAAAGAACTACTCTAATTCCTTAAAAATTTATTTTAGGATGTGCAACAGCTTCATGTGTCTGTATTTATAGAACTAGACAGCAATTTTTTTCCACTAGCTTAAAATCTTCCCCAAAGAGTTCAACACAACCAACACAGCCAGTATAGGTCCTTTTTTTCCCCTACCTGCTACTTTTCTAAAAGCAGATTGTGATTTTACTCTTTTGGTTGTTACTCCAAGGCATTTGTTGAGCCCTGAATACAAGGTGCAGTCTATATGTTGTTTGCAGGCTAATTTCTGGAAATACTGCATTGATACTGAAGAGCTCAAATGCCACATGCTGCTACACTGTCTCCAGGAGGTCACCTAATTTACAAACTCGCTTCCAGGAGACAAAAGCAAAAGTGTCAAGCTAGAGATGTGCTTAGTTTGTCCAAAAAGCACGCTCAGAACTGTGAACGGACAGTACTCAATGCAGGAATGGCGATGAGCCCAAGGGAAAAAGAGAAAGAAACCCTCCTGAAAACTTGGATCAATAAAATGGTTTTTAAGCCTCACTGGTAAGTGGGCTTCATCACATGCAATGCTAACTAGCCCAGTCCTGGCCAGAGCATGGACAAGCTTTAAAGTAGTTGCCAGTTAAAAACATCTGGAACCAGGCAATGCGAATAGGCCTTATAATGGGTGGGATAGTTACAGCTGATTCACATATGACTAATGCTAGCATTTTCTTGGAAGCCTAACCAAGTGTTGCTTAGAAAAGAGACACAAGAGCAGCAGTGGCCCACTGACGGCTTTCACCCTTGCCAGCAGCGAGCCCATCGGCAGGCTGGAAGCTCTTTGGCTTCACAAGTTCAGAAGTGACGGCACCTGGGAGACATAGCCCAGTGCTCTGCACGCCAGCAGCATTTCTCTCCATTTACGAGACTGACGTTTCCCCAGAAAGACAAGATGTCAAGTATATCATGGTGTCCGTGTCTCGGCAAACCCACAGCCACTCCGAGACTGAGGAGTTCTTTCTTAAGTGTTGTCCTCTGTGTCCTGTGATCAGGTACAGAATCACCAAGGGCTTTGCAGCGTCAGAGCCCATGGGCTTTGCTGCAGAGTATGTCTGTGGCTAATTAACACGTTATTCATATGTTTGCATGTGCGTTGCCCAGAATACCTGCTTCAACCTTCTTTGGGGGGCTTTGCAGTAAAACCTACACAAATTCATTGAAGTCAGAATAGCTCTACTGCATTGTTACCTTGCATACCCTCCTCGGAAAACGCATACATTTTAAAAAAATGAGTATGGCTTTCTGCACTGGCTGATTTGAAACATGAGCCTTCTTGACGTAAATGAAAACAGGAGGACCAGCACAGCAGTTGTTAGAACTTGTTAGAAATAAGAGCTTTTAATGCTGATTAGAGTTGAAGAAAAAGGCTTTACAGCTGCGGAGCAAAATTCAGATGTTTGGAGAAAGTGGGTAGTGTGCTGAACTAAAGCTGCAAGAATGACTTGAGAGACTAGGGAATAGGTCCTGTTTTCAATAAAAGTCTAAAGAAGGAGGAAAGAGCTGGGGTTCAAGGAATCATCTTTGGATCTGAAGTACACTGGCAGCTGTTCAAGTTGGCTGCTTGCCAAATCATATTTCTGTTATTCAGTGCTAAAGAACAGCTTATACACTTGAGAGATGCTCTACTGGTGTAAACAGACAGAATTTGACTGAAGTCAAAGGAGCAGGTTTTTACCAGCTGAGAATCTGGCCTTTAGTTTGCTCTAAAATTGAAATATGGACTCTGAATAACAACAAACCCTTTTTTCCTTCAGCTGTGGCACTGAGCCTTGATGCTGGCAAGTACCTCCAGTTTTACACACATTGGTTTCTTTCAATACTGTGAAAAATCTTCATAAAAGTTTGTAAGCAGGAGGCAACACTTGAGTTATCCCACTCAGAAAGAGAAGCTGCTTACCTGCATGGCAGTGACCCTGATCTCCTCTAGCCTCCTTCCATGTAACTGTTACCTTCATTGATTGTGTCAAAATAAACATACATCATGGTATTTCTACACTGGCACACATAAGCTCTGAGACTTTATACGTTAGTTTCCATTTGACTGCATGATTTTTGTAAGAACTGCTTCCCAGCCTGAGCAACGCTGTCTAGAGAAGATGGACACCCAGATTCCCCCTGGCCAACTGGAGGTGCTCAGTTAGGAACAGAATTTCTCCCAGTGCCCATAGAGGAGACAGGCAAGGTATGCTGAGTTAGCCCCAGGGACTGCCTGCCTCCAGTGACCATATAGGAAGCACCAGCTGATGGCTCCCCTAACTGCCTGAACTAAGTAAAGACATTTAAGAGTTTGAAAGAGAGCACAACTGAGTCATATCTTCCAGATGTAAAAGGCTCACATGCTCTAGATGCTTTCTGCACTATTCATGTCCACGTGCATTTGTCCTCTAACATACGCATTGGCACTTTCCCTTCTTGAGTTCTCCCACTACTAGATGGAGCGGTGTCCTTGTATATCTGTGTGCATTTATACCTAAAAACACACAGGCATAACTACCTAGCTTTTTGGTATCACAGTTTTGTCTTTGCTCATAAAAGTGCAGGAAAGCTATAAAAATGTAGCTGAGTTCCATGTAACCATACTATTTGTCATTACTGAAATAAACAAAGCCATTAAGATTTCTTAGTTTATAAAAGAGAAAACAGCAAATTTGTTCTTGGTTCACAACTGTTTAACCAGATATTGACTCCGAGTTATGCACTCTAGAAGTATGAGGTCTGACTTTCAACATCTTATATTCTTAGCCTATGACGTAAATTTTTATTTAAGCTTTTAACTTTTTACCTTTGAATGAAAGAGCAATGCCACAAATGAAAGTTTACAAAAGCAAGCAATGGAGAAATCTTCTGGAATTAGCTTGGCATAACCCTACTCCTGCCATTAAACCAGAAAACAAAATTAACTGTACACAACGCCTTGCCAGAGCCAGATTTCTGAAGTTCATGATGTGACTATGGCCTTCTCAGTAGCTTCTCCCATGATGCAGGTGATGGGCACAACCCAAGCAGGAGAAATCGCTCCTTGTCTGCAGAGCAGATCATCTTGTGCATTCCACAGCCCCCAGGGACAGGAGAAGGGCCAGGCAGCTGTCCCAGCAAAAACCTCCTGGTTTATGACAGACCCTTGTTGTCTAACATCTAGTAAAACATGACTCACTTCAGGGACATTTGAGGGAAGTCACAGAAAAATTAACTAAGCACTGCCAGTAAAAACATGGGTGTACTTACTCTGGCTTTGTAATGGTACAAAGCGTGTCAGCGGGGTACAGATTTTCCAGTGTAATCATCCCTCAACCCTCCTCAGACAAAACCAGCACACTCTGCTTCTCATGCTACAATACTCACTATTACAGCCTTGATCCAACTTTCTCCATCAAACAAATTGACAATAACCTCATTGTGGATTCCTTCCTTTTTCCATCCTTAATTACCAACGTTGCCTCCCACATCACCAGACTGAGGGCACCACCAGCTTAAGTCTATGTAAGATAAAAATATAGCCTCACCTTCTTCTTTATGTAGGTGCTTGTCATCCTATGCCTGCTTCTGTCTCTCTCTACTGACCGTCTTCCACATCTTCAACACCTTCATCATCTTGCACTTGCAGACGTCTGCTTTTTCCATGCTGCCCTGTGCACCAGAGCTTCCTGACAAGCATGTTTTGTGGCTCTAAGAGAGGGTTTGAAACGTTTTGTCAGAGGACCGGGATCAGAACCCCACCTTTGTGTCTTTTTCCACTTGAAACAGAGAAGTGAGGGCAGGTCTGTTCTGTGACCAGAGCCCCAGGCTGCCCAGGTGCCCCCTGCACGCAGAGAGGTGGTACAGAGCCCTCTGTTGTCCCTGAGAGCGCAGGGGCCCTCATCGCCCCCCATGGTGCAGTTGGGCACAATTTAACTATCAGGCTGAAAACGTGAGCCACTCTCCCTCCCCATCAAAACCCACATGCATCTTTCAGCAATAGTGATATTTAAATTGTCAGAAAAGGTTCACAGGAGCTCTGCCTTTCGCCTCGCAGGCTCCCACTGGGCATACACAGACTGTCGTGCCTGTTCCCTGTCAAATCTATGCCTGAACACCCACTTCCACTGAGGAGCCACTGCCAAACACTGCCATGGATCCCCCAGCTGTCCCCCCAGCACCCCCTGGGAGCTGGCAGCCGCCTCCCCTCTCCTTTTGTCCGAGCTTCCCTGCAAAACCCTCTTGGGATGGTGCCAAGCCCGCGCTGCCATTTTGAGCCTGCCTGAGAAGCCACAGGCCCCTGGCCCCTGCTGGACAGGGAACGGCACAAGTTCGCTCTCATTCATGACGAAGATTTTTATTTCAAACTCCTGAGCATGGTTTTTAGCAGCAGAGGAGTTCCCTGGAGGGCAGGACTAGCATGTTGCCTGTTCTCCTCCTCACAAGGTGAACACGCACCAACTGACCCTCCCAAATGTCACCTCTGCCATTCGTCATTGCATTTAGTGACTCCTCACCGGGACCTTTTGTGTTTCATGGCCCTTCCTCCTGAAGTAAAACCCAGAGCGAGCTGCTTAGCTGACACAAAATCCTAATTTGTCTGAAAAGGTCTGTTAATAAGGGGCATATCACAAAGACAGGTGTACCCCAAAGTTTGTATCTCAAGTCTCGCCGATGATGATCCTGCCCGTGTTGCTGATGCCTCACAGTCTGTAAGCATGAGCCCCTGTTCCAGGGCCATGTCCCACACCAAGTCCCTCTGTGTGCTGGGGGCAGGTGGCCACCCCAGCCGGTGCGTGGTGGCCTTGGAAGGCCGCCAGCTCCGGCTCCTTTCAGGCCAAAGTATGGCACGAGTCTTCAGCCTCCCATTTCCACAACACTTTCTAACTGCTTCCTTCATGTTATTTTAGAGTTTCCTTTTAGTGATTTAAATTTTCTATGACATGTTCTGGCACTCAAAAATTTTGTGGAAAGCCTAAACATCCCTGCTGCAAATGCCCTGCGTGTATGGTCCTCTTAAATCTTCCTATTTATTTTATTTTCCATTCTTAACAGCTAATGTTACTAATCACTTTTAGAATCACGGACTAGTAAAAATACTCTGCAAAGACTCAAAGACTTACCCTACGTCCCAAGCTCTCACAACCCCATGGGATATGCCTGCTTGCACTAAAGGACAGACTAAGAACTTTTTGATCCTTTCACCCTATTTACAAAGCAGGCCTGGAAGTGAAATGCTTAGAGAACTGGGAACACCACACTCGCTCACAGGGATTGCACTTTGATTTTAGCAAGCAGACCATAAAAAATTTACATGGCTGACAAAACAGAGAGTGAGCTTGCTGAGCCACTTAAAGCATCTTTAAATATCATCAGCTTTCTCTGCTTAACACTCAATATTCTGATTTTTAAAATACTGATTTAATTTTTTGTCGGTACAGCATGTTCTTTACAAGAGCTGGCAGTTTACAAGCAGCAGTAAGTAACAGCAGAGCAAAAAAGAGACTCCACCCAAATATTTTTTAACCAATTCTTCAGATATACAGGCCAAAATAATGGGATGGAAAAAAATCTGTCATTTAAAAAAAAAAAAGTGCAAAAGTAACACTTTTGTGCTGCTTTTCTGCTTTGACTCTCTGTAAAGCAACTCCTCTTCATACTTTTCCTAAACACAGCAAAGATGCCAGGCAGGCGGGACGGGCTGCACAGCAGGCCTGGAGCCACCTCCGCGCACATCATCTGCTGGACACGTCGCAGCCAGTCCCTGAAGGCTTCTAGCAAATGAGACTCTATAAAAATGTAATTTAAGCCATAACCTTCTTTGGGTAGGTGAAGTGATGTAATTTGATCTTTCTTATGCAAAGAATTCAAACAGTATAAATGCACACAGGTTCGCAAGGCCAGGTCTAGGGCCAGAGATCTGGGAATACAGTACAAAAACCAAGCTGCAAATAGACTTCCAGCCTCATAAATATCCACTTTACAATTACAAAGTGACAGCTGTGAAAATGTATCAAAATATTGGCTTCTTTTCCTTTTATATTGTCTTGGATACGCTGTGATAAATTTAATTCTGTTTAAAATAGAAGAGCTCTGGACTGTGTTTTTCCTGAAACTGGCACTTGGTATTTTTTGACTTTCCAAAATGTTTGCTTTACTCGCGAATGCCTGGCAGAAACAAACATGCACGACATCGATGCTTACTCTGTAATATGGTAAAACTCTTACTTAACGTCTACAAATACTCATGCAAATATATCACAATTTATTGGCTAATAATTGCATTTTAAAATTAAATCCTCATATGAGGCACTGATCATGCTTTCATGCCATGTTCCAATCAAAATACAAATCTTTCTTTAAGGTGAAGGTGAAGGACAGCTCCAGTATTTTTATGCTGAGAGTCAGCTCGACAGAGATCATTTCAAAGGAAAAAAAAAGTCTTAAGGGAGAAACCAAAATATGTTTTTTTTAAGCAATAAATCTATTGCACCTCTGTGAGTTTTAAGTCATAGGCAACCCGTAAGCTTATGATTGCTTCTAATTAACAGCCTTCTCTGTACTGAAGGAATCCCGATATTTAAAAATTATAATTAAACATTTTAGATCCCTTTAATAGGGAACTCTATTTTCCAAGTCAATAACCACAACCTTTGAATAATACTGCTGTGGCTGCTCCCCTAGAGTGCCCATAAAGAATATTTTGCCCATGAAATGCAGGAAACAAAGCAATAAGCAGGATAGTAAACACCCAAATCCTTGCCCTGCTGATACACAACCATGCTATCTGCTTTAGCACAGGAAGACCCTTCAGTAATGACAGCACGTCTCAGCCTTCTCACGTGTCTCCAGCACATTTGCAATCAAGGGTACAAGGGCCCAAGGGAGCTCTGCTGCTTCAGCTGGAGGACCAACAGCAGACCCTTAGGCTTGGGTGTGCTCAAGCCAGGCCTCAAGCAGGATGGGACTGAGGGCATGCAACAACAAATCGCCTGCGGGATCAGAGCTTTGGCCTTCAAATTAGAGCAAAGAACACCAGCATTTAACTAAATATATCTGCTGGTACCTGCAAGAAGCTGTGATACTGAGCAGCGAACCAAAGCCAATGGATAAAGACCACAGAAAAGGAGAAAATCAAGATGGCCACACAAAATCAAATCCTGCCTTAACACACATAATTCCCACTGAAGCTTACAGAAGATGAGGACACAGCAGCGAGACAGAACTTGATCTACTGCTGTTGGCTCTGTACTATTTCAAATAAATGAATCACGGCAGCAATTATTAATAAATTGATATATACTTTATTATGCACAAGAGACTAAGATGACATGACACTGTGGTTATAAAAACTGTACAACTATGCATTTCCACAAGTCTCTGAAATACTGAACGCAATATGAAATACAAATGGGGTGTTCAGACTGGCCACAGGAATTAGCAAGTAAATTTCTCCCATGCTTTGATTTAAAAAAAATCTGGCATTCGGATCTTAAAGAAATGTACTTATTCATTTGAAGGTGAGAATATTGTGTTTGGAACTGGTAGGAATATGGCGGCAAGGATGCGATAACGCTATGAACATCCCCATGAATGACAAACAACAACAGGGTGGAACAGTCACCTCACATGAAGGGCTGTCAGCACAACCAACAGTAGAGTCTCCTTGTGAAGCATGAGGTAGATATACGTAACAGACAGAATGGTACATATAGGAAAGAAATGGTTAGAAAAGGGCAGGGAGAAAGTTACAATCATCAACATCTACAGACATTTTGCAAAATCCATTTCCATGTGGAAAATGCTACAAAAATAGCCTAACACAGAAAGATCTGACTTCTTGAAACATGAATATACTACTGTCCAAAACCAAATGCTGTAAAAGGTTAGAGCTAGTGATTAGACAACGCATGACACAACGAGCAGTCTACTTTGGAGTTTAAGTACGTTACTAATAGCTCTTACAGACAGAAGGTGTCCCTTTTAAGCCCAATCCTCCTGTTCTTACATAAGAAGTTCCTTCGCAGTCGATTCCGTCACGCTGAAATTTACCACCGAACCCGTCCCTCCGAAGCCCTGCTTTAAAGCCCTCCGCTGGGACAGGAGCGTCTCGCTGGCCTTCACGCCCCACAGGTATCTGCCATGTGTCCAAGCCCAGCATGGTGAGACCAGGTTTGACAGAGGTGGGAACCAGCGGCTCTGTGCTTCTGCGTTCACGAGCTTGCCACACCACACACAGAGACTTGCAGTAGAGACAAATGGCTGCTACAAGAGTGGAGCTTATATGTGTGTCAGTACTCTGAACTGCAGGCAGCTGAACAGCTGCTGGAAAGTACTATGCATTTTTGTAATAAAGCTATTAACTGGGAATGCCCGGGCTTAGTTCTTTCTCTCTTTCTCTGTCTACTGAAGCAGAAATGGCTGTTCCATCTGCTAAGTAATTACATATAGTTTTGGTAACCTCCAACAGAGAATTCATACAGATTGATTAAAATTTCTGAATTAAATAGCTGAGTTCACCAAGTTCAGTTAATTTAAACTGTATTTCAAATACAAGTCAACAAATCGAATCTTTGATCTTTATATATTTTTGGTTTATCCAACGGTAAATATAAATCTGTAAATTATTTTAAAATTAGAGTAAATTTTTGATAAAAAACATTGATAATGCAGCATGTTTCTCTCAAAAATATACAATTATCTATTTTATATAAAAGTTTTCAACCTGTCCATCCCAACAACCAAATCTAATACTTCCTATGAGAAACTACTTAATAAAAAATTTGAGGAAGGAAAGGGTTAAAATGGGAAAAAGAATTTACAAAATATGTAAATTTCACAGTAATTGAATTTAAACATTTCATATAGAGTAACTTACATTTATCTAAAACATTTAAATATATCTTTATACAGAAATTTAATGTAGTAAAATATAGCTATGATTGAACTTAAAGACTCTAGTCTTCTTTGAAGACACCTTTAAAGACTTTACACATAGAATATGCTTATACAATACATTCTGCTGAAGGTTAGGCAAAGCGCTTTCTTTCCAACCACACAGGTAGCACATTCATCCTCCCGACACCTCATAACAGAGCCAATCCTGCATACCCTTACGCATGGGGATAACTACACTTGCGTGACAATCCTGTCCATGTTATCAGGGCTACTCACCAGCCTGGTAACAGAGAACGCTTTTCATAGGTGTAACTCTATACACCGACCATCTCCATGGACTCTCAGAGTAGCCATGTGTAGAGTTGAGCATGAGCTCGTACAAGCAGGGACAAGGCGTGCAGTTACTCATATGCATAAATGTTTGCAGGATTAGTAACAGATTTGATTTAAAGCGAGTAATATTCCACCTGATCCTGGGCACTTAAATCTATTGCATATCTTGCACTTTGACCACCCTGGCATCAGCAAGGCACAAGTGTAGAATCAGCACAAGAAATCTGCAGCTCAGACTTCAGAGCAGACTATCACTCTAGTGTAATGAATTCCCTTCTCCTCTTGCAGAACACAGGTAACCTTCACCAAAATGAATGAAAGTTATTCACCTCATTTTTAGAGGAAAACAATGCTCATTTTTCCTCAAAGGAGAAGGATCAGTAGAACACATTACAATTACAAAGTGGCAACATAACAGTCAAACAATTACATATTAAAAGTGTCCTTTTTCTTTTCATTTGGCATTGCTTTGAAGGTCAAGATATGGCAATAACACTAAAAAAATACTGTGACAATTAGTACCTTTCTACCATTTCCATATTCCGACACTTCTTCGGGACTACTGAATTGCAGTGTCCGTGTAACAGTTTGACACAAACAACTGTGCAATGATCTTGAGTGAAGAGCTTCATTTTGAGAGGCAGAATTCTGCACACACAATAGGCTATACTGTACATTCTTTGTGCCCTCAAAACCATCTCTTATTTCAAAGGGAATTTGGGCTAGCTAAAGGATTAGAACCACATCACCTTTTCTATCTCCTCTAGCTACCTATTATAAACTGAACAGACAGTTGCTTGTTACTTTTTTATATATACATAAATGCATTATGTATTTTATACGTGGAAGGAACACTGATCTAATTTCCCAATTGTTAAGGTGGTAAGTTAGGCTCTGTATACTTAGATATACATCTATTTGCATAAAGACATTGCCATTAAAGGTACACACACATCTATGTTAGTGCACAAGAACATTATTTGTCTTAAGGTTTGTGTGTGCCTGTATTTGGTATAGTAGATTAAAAAAAAATATCTCTTATTAAGAGCTTTGGCCCAGAGAAAAAGAAAGGGAATGTTAGAGTGTGCTTTTCTCCAATTAGCAAATCAATGCACATTAAAACAAAAACACCTGGAACAAACCTGAAGCTGCAAACACAACAGGAAAGCAAATGAGATGCTGTAGCTGTAAGCTGAACAAAAAAAAGTTTACTCAAAAGTGGCTAAACATAGCTGAAGTAATAAAATGTTATTAACCAAAGAGACCTGACCTTGAGGCCTTCTTGCTTAGACAAATAGAAATCCTTTGACCTAAGATCATCTTTGTTCTGCTTATCTTGTTGAATTCCCTTAATGAATACCTTGTGTCAATGAGAAGGCTTAGGGAAAGAAAAAAGTCATATAGACAAAGCAGCATTTTTCCGAACTGGCATAGATTTCACATTGAGGGCCCACGGACCCCTAGAACAGGTTGCAGTACTGTAAAATTAGTAGCTTTGTCACATGTAGCAAAACATGCCATAGAAGATCCAACAGGCTGTGTTTACTCACTCATTGTGTGCACATAAACACACTCACACACACAGTGGCTTCCCCAAAAGAAAATCAGTCTTTTTTTTTTTTTTTTTTTCCTGTAGAAAAATCCCTCCTCATTTTTTTTTTTCCAAAAGCAACCACACCAATCCTTTTAACTTTCAAAAGCTG
Source organism: Limnodromus scolopaceus (assembly GCA_028565335.1). NCBI lineage: Eukaryota > Metazoa > Chordata > Aves > Charadriiformes > Scolopacidae > Limnodromus > Limnodromus scolopaceus. The sequence goes on along the minus strand of JAOXNO010000004.1, from coordinate 16,344,333 downwards.
GTGGTGTCCACACACAGTCCTTTGAACTTCTGCTCTCCCGTGCTGCTCCTCAGGCGTGCCCCCCCTGCAGTTAGGTTGCGCTGCTGCTGGAACAGGGGGTGCTCTGTGTGCTGCCAATGCTGTGTGCTGCACTGCTGTTCTCCGAGGCTGGCGGGGACGTAGGGACCTGCTGCCTTCCCGCTGCTTCCCCTGAGGGAAAGGGCAGAGAAAAAGGGGGAGAGAAGGGAATTGAAAGTGTTAGTTGGCATAGGGGAGAAAAAAAAAAAAAGTCATCAGTCATAGAAAAAAAAAAAAATCATCATTCCTTCCCAGTCTTCCTCTTCTGTTGGTTTGTATTTCCATGCAACAAATATCTCGGGTGACAGACCTCAAGCAGAGTACTGCTGAAAATGTGCCTAGACTCTGGCACCTTAGCATTGCACATGGGGAAAATAACACTGCTGTTTCCTTAAGCGTTTTAAAACCAGTTGATGGAAACTGCCCAGACAGACACTGTCCATCTTCTGTTGTCAGCTGCCACTCAAATGGGTCCCCTTACATGACTCAGACCACTTTATAGCTTTGCTGTTTCATGGAAAAAGGCCAATGAAATGTAGGCTTTCGTTTTAATGCCAGTTTGTAGAGCAGCATGTTTACTAAAAGTGGAGCTGAAGACAACGTCCTTCAGTCAGCTGGATACCACACATCCTGACACATGGCCAGTTTTCTTTGCGTAGGAAAACAACAGGCTACCCTGCAAGCTCAACTTGATTTACTCTGAATTCAACATACAGGAAGCTTCCCTATAGCTACCACAGTATGCATAGCACTTATAACCTGTAGTGGGAACAAGCCTCACCATGTCTTGTTAATTGTTTACTGACGATAAATTAAAAGCCCTTTGTTATTTGGATTGCCAAATCAAGCACTAGGAGTTAAAGCCAGATTTAGGGCTCCTGATAAAACCTAGATTTTTGCCTGCTCTCCTCACACCCTTCCTGCACCTGTGACTGGGATTCTATGGAAAAAATCCAGCTCTCAACCAGCATGGAAGTAAAAATTGTGCCATTATGTGAATGCCCAAAAGATCATAATGAGGCCACGTAGGAAACCGTAACTGTGGCATTTTTTAAGTTACAGTGCTCAAATCTGCAACCTTAGTAATATTACAAAATATATTACAAAATAGCCTCTTCAAAACAGATGGCAAGACTAAGTTTATATATCATGTACTGTAACTGCCCCCTCCCTTGAGCTCATCTCTCAGGATGTGAACCCGTGTCTCAGGATGGTAGGACGAACAGAGTGCTGCCACTTGAGCTGCAGACCGACCGTGGCAGCCAGCACCAGCACGGCTGCTTTCCCCGCAAAGCAGCAAGACGGAAATGTTTTGCTGGATCATGGGCAGGAACGACTGAGAAAAATCAAAGGCTGGTACATCTCCTGCCTCATGATATTTATTGTGACGCAGATCTCCTGCTTCACGTTGCCCTAGGTTATCCGAAACCTGACGCCATGGGCCAGGGTCTGCAGAGTCCAATTTTTCTCCCCCGCTCAGGATTTCGTAGCACTCCTGTTCCCCAGTGATTGCTCCAGTGACAGGTTGAAGGCCAGATGCACAGCCTGCATCCAGAGGGTTACAGAGCCGGGACGAGCCAGCTTCCTCCCACAGGAGCTGCTCTGGCACATCCCCATGCCCTGTGTGCTGCTGCCCAGCTGCTAGAGCCCCGAGCTCCTCCGGAATGCGGCCGTGGAGGAAGTGCGCCTTTAACGCTTTCTATCTCGGGCCAGAAAATGTCCTTCTGCAGGCTGCTCAGTGTTCAGAGGTCTGCTGCAAACAAGTGAGGTCTGAGGGTTTCTCACAGCAGAGGCTGCAAGTGCTGTTTGTAATGGAAACCAGCGGGTTCGCTGCTAGCTCAGGCCACAGCTGTAAGTGCATGTAAGGCCCCACGACACACAGCTCTTGCCTTGCACCCCACTGCTTTAGGAATGGGGAGGAACGAAAGGACAGGACAGGACAGCAAAACAACAAACTAAACCACATCACCCAGGAGGCCAATGAAAGGTTTAAAAAGAGAGTCAGGATCTCACTCTTGAATTCAGCACTAAGTCCAGCATTTACTTTTGCGAGCAGATTTTGACCTCGTTTTCCCTGGCGTAAGAAATCACTACATAACATGTCCACAAGCAGCAGACTTCTGCTGACATGCAGCAGGTCAGAATCTACCCCCAGTCATCTGCAAACAAAATGTGTTTCAGCTCTAACTTGCATTGGAAACAACTTTGCAGCCCATCAGAATAAACTGTGTAAAAATCAATGTCTGTGTCACGGTGCTGTAAAAGCTTTCATAAGCCTTGTTTGGATGTTTTCCCCTCCTGACTTGCTCCCTTCTCCTCCACTTGTTTGTGTACAAGTCTTCCTTCCTTTTGTACTACAGGAGATATTTATAAAGGGCAGTGATAAGCAAACTCCCTTTCATTAAAACAAAACACGGGAACACAAACATGAGAAAACAGCAAGCCAGTGGCAGGCAGCACCCGGACGGAGAAGCCAGGGCGGCCGCCCGGCTTCCCCAGCTGGGCCCCCGGCCGCCTGCCCTCCTTCCAGCCCCGCTGTCACCCGTCCTACAAACCACATGATTGCACACAGCTTTGCGTCAGCCTCGGCATGTCAATACAATCCGTATGCGTTTAACCATAAATTCATTTATAAGCTAAACACATGCTGGTTTTATTTTATGGCGAAGTGGCAGGCGCAATGCCAGAGTCCTCACGCGAGCCCAGCCGCTCGCTCCACTCCTCCCGGCTCCTCTGGAAAGCATCTTCAGAGGCACCTTCCCTTTGGTTTGGGATGGAAGCCCCCCGCCCTCCACTGCAATTCAACTGCCTCTGCAGCACCCCGTTTCCAGAGCACGACCAGCAGGTCTGACACCACAGTCTCTTGTGGGATGGTTAACAAATTCTCTATGTCCTGAATGAAAAAACTCCAAATTGCAGTGACACTATGAGCAGAGTCTTAGCAGCTACATTTGGACTGGCTGATTTTTGCTACATTTTATTTCCTCAACTCTTAGCTAATCTGTAGCAAATTATTTTTAAAGAATATTCATGAAAAGGATGTAAAGAAATGTAAATTATCAATAAAGAGGCATTCCCCACCTGTCTTTTTCATGTAAACAGCTTCATGTATCTCATGTTACCGAACCAGAACTGCTCGAAATGGATGTGTCTCATCTATTGACAGTAAACAAGCTTTTACCCATCTGAATGCAACAGCATGCTCTTTATTATTCACACTTAGGAAAGCTGCCAGTTGTACTCCCTGTCCAGGAAGTCTGAATGTTTGCTTTTCTATCTCCATTTGCCAAATATAATTGGTTGCTATGTCAGTTTATTTTAAATCAGATCCCATAAAAAAGGGAGAAGTGGGGGAGGAGGGACGCTTTTAACTTCTCAGATTTTGGAACATTTTATCCTGTTAACTTCCAGCACTGCCCGGAGAAGAAGGAAAGCACGCTTTCTAAGAGAATGAAGCAACTGATATCCTCTGTAACACAGCGCTCATTTTACTTGGTTTAGCAGCCTCATTAACTAATCAGACTTGTGCATGTCCCTTCCTAAACACAGTCAATTATCCCTAGTAAGGCAGATATTACATTGGCAGATATTTACATGGTTAAATTTTGAAGGGTTTCTGCATCCATGTACACCAAGATTTTTGCTTTTTTGTAAGCCTCCCAGGTAAATTGAGAGAATTGTGGGAAATCTCTGCTACTTTCCCTTTGTTCTTGGGTCCTCTCTGGACAGAACCAGCACCACTGTGAAAAGCTTTCAGCCACCTTTCACTGACTGGAGTAAGGATCAAAAGAAGAGTCTTTTGCAGAAAGTTGGCTAAAATTCCTCCTCCGTTGCCATAATCCTAGCTTCCCTCTTCCTCTCCTGCCTGTGTGTTATAGGACATCTGTACTTCATGTTGAATTGTTTCAGAGAATTTGGAGTATTTTAAACCACATTATTCACCAGCAGTAGCTTTTGTCCATGCTCTGAGTATCACCAAAACACAGCTTTAGAATGAACTCATATTTTCCAACCTTTGGTCTAAATCCCGTGTTAGAAACCCCACGCTACTTGCAACAGAAGATGTGATTTCAGAACACAATTCAGCAGTGCACGAATTCTCTAATGGCATAAGACAGCCACTCTGTAGATGAAATTTAGATTATCTTCCACACACCCCCCCCCTTTTTTTTTTTTTAATAAAAGTCTGCAGCCAGCTCTAAAATGTTTCCACTGCAGCTGGATTATCTTGTCTGCCACAACAGTCATCTTCTAAGAGGCTGTCCCTGCCAGAGCCTTCACTGCACTCTACTGCAAGTTGTGCTTTGTTGATATAAGATATTATGCACAGAAAAATTATGTACACAGGAACATAGGTTCACTTTCACAATCCTTTGAAAATCTGAACCAGATAACGTCACAGATATTATTTATCATTTCTGTGAGTCTCTGATCTGATGAGATAGAATGTCCCCTTCCTTTTCTTCCCGTTTATTACTTCTTGTCTGGCCTGTTTCTCCACTTATTTTCATCTCTCAAATACAGCCAGAGCAGCTGCCCTCTCTACTACTTGTACATGGTCACTATGACCGATGCAATTTGTTAATATAATTCTTTTAATGGGATCGGTCCAAGTCCTATTGTGGCTGAAGGATTTATCATGTTGGCTTCCCAGTGTTCCTTGACTACTGACACACAACATGTGTCTATAGATGGTTCTGTATATGAATAGAGATTGAACTTCCACTAATGCAGGACCAATGATACTAATTTAACAATTGTTTCAAATTTTCGTTAATAAAGGCTACCTATTTGGAAATGACCTTCTCAACTACACATCTACTCACTGAAATTGCACTTACTTTTCTTCCACAATGTTTCAGCAGTATACGCGGCAGAATTCTACTATTTATACATACTATCACAACCTTTAAATTTTCCACATTTGCTTCAATTCCAAACAAGCTTCATACACAGCTGATGCATTGAGAAGTATTAAACTGCTTATACAAAGCTGTTGTACTGCCAACTGGAAAAAACCCACCGTTTTTTTTTCCAAACTAACATGAGCTCCTAGGTCATAATATTTACAGAAGCTCTGACCCAACAGGGCCAGATTCTTACCCCTAAATAGTTTCCATGAGGTTTTAGAAGCTGAAAAAAAACCCTGTAGTGCGCTATAGGAGAATTCCAGTGCTCCAGAGCTGCATAGGTTTGGGGTAATTGAATTCCCAATCTCCCCACCTTTCAGTGACCTTGGCAGGGTCTGGCGAGGTCAAAAGTGGAAGTAGAATCATAGAATCATAGAATTGCCTAGTAGCTGGAGTCCAGCATGCTGTAGGGATCCCGAGATACCCCATGATCCACAGCAGCCAAGGCCAGACACTGCAAATCAAGGCCCCACCAGTGTCCCGTCTTAATCTGCACCACCTTGCAGATTACACAGAATCACAGAATCACCTAGGTTGGAAGGGACCTTTTAAGATCATCTAGTCCAACCAACAGAAATTAAAAAAAAAAAAATAAATTACATGAAACAGAAAGCTCCCAAAACTCCCTCTTCTTCCAATACAATATTGTATTTCTGCTAACATAGTTTAGAATGGAAAAGAATTCTGAAGAGATATTGAAAAACTATCTGTGCATAAAGGCTGCACCAATTCAGGCACATACCTGGTTATGTGGCTGGACACAATTAAGTGAGATTACACACGACTTCTACCAATTTAATGTAACAGTTGAAGAATGGAGGAATAAATAACTGGGGCAAAATTTCTATGTAACTAAAGGCCCAAGAAACATTTTCAAGCCTAGTTATACACAGAGTATGCCTGTGCAAATAAAGCATTCTTTTAGCCATTTGGCCCATTCCTTGTGCTGAGCACATCACATTCCCAGTCACATCAGGCTAATTTAGTAACTGCAAAAATTTTTGAAAAAAGGAGTATGGGAACCAAAAGGGATCCATTAAGTTAAATGTTAATTAAATGTGAAATACAGAGATGCTGCTAATGATAATGCACAAGTCAGGAATACTCAGTTTTACTCATGTCCCAGGTGAATTCAAAACGCAAATCTTGAAAACTATTTTAGCAAACATTAAATCATGTTCATAATGCATAATACCTCCCTTTAGGGAAGGGTGGGTATCAATCTGCTGGTATGCACCAACGAGCTCATGGGAGAAACACCCTAAATGCTGGAAAACACCCTAATAAGAACAGAGAGCAGGAAAGAAGTCCCAGGACAGCCACTGCCAGCCCCCCTCTCCTTCCCTCCCACCTTGCAAGAGCTCAGAGCACACCGCATTTCCTGCAGCATGATGGGCAGAGAGGTCTGGAAGAGCCCTCATACTCACCTGTGTGAGAGTAGATAAACCAGAGTGCTCCTGTCAGCAGGGCTCCGATTACAAACGCTGCAAAGGCAATGCCCACGACAGTCAGCGTGTCCAGACCGTAGAATACAGCTACAAGTTAAACACACATAACAAGGACTTTTTGTTTTCAGTTGCAAATACCGTTTTACTAAAATTCACCCTTATGCTTTCATTGAAAAGTTTTTTAAAAATTCATAGTTAATTAAGCACCATTTTAAGGAACAGACTTAGCAGATTTGCATCAAGGAAATAAACGTGATGCTTTCAGAGGCTGGCTTCAGTCCAACCAACTGTTCCATATCACAAAGCAAAACTCCAGCTCAGCACACCCAAATGTGGAAAACATTGCAAAAATTAAGCATTTTCAGTTGGCTTTTAATAACTTGCTTACAATTAAATATCCGTTTATCTCAAAAATGTGTTTTAAAAAGGCTGAGAATTTTGACAAAAGGTGCTTTTCATTTAAATACATTCAAGCAAACTTTCCCCTACATCTCCTGCAAGTTCAGTCTGAAATCTAGGTGGAGAACGGAACTGCTGTTAAGAGGGAAGAGATGCCAGCAAAAAGTCAGCGAAAACATAAATAGAAACAATTGTTTTTCACATTTGGCAATGCTTTCAATAACTGAAATTAATTCCAGAATACAAAAATAGAACCACACACACACGCAAATCACTTTTGAGGGGAGAGGCCCTTTTGCAGTACCATTTCAAGGGTAACAGCATCTGGTTCCCGGATGTGTTGCCCCCCAACGTTAACCATGCAAACACAGAAACTTTCAGCTTTTGCGTTTTTCTTTTTGGTGACTAGAAATACTTAAAAAAATAATAATCACTCTTTTAGCAATCATTTGGGGAAATTTCTTCTTACAAAATTGATTTCTAGTTTCAGTATTTTTAATGTCTCCCAGTGCACAAAATGGCTTAGGCCAGTGAATAACATTTTACTGACTAAGCTGGCCAGGAAATGAGCTGACTGGATCTTCTCAGGAGTATCCTTCAGTGGAATTGCAGTTCTCAAAATGCAACCAACACCCTTACTATACACATTCCTGCCTCCAGCAGATTTCCCTACAGACATCCCCCAGCCCAACAGCTCCTGAGATCCTCAGGGCTATTTCCCTTTTGACTCCAGCAGTTCTTGTTGGCAAGGGCCTTCGGGACCTGTTTCTGGGTGCCTGCAACCAAGTTTGCATCTGAAACACCTGAGAGATAGCAGCTTAGAAGGTTTTTCTCTCATTTCTTCTATGAGAGTACTTCTGATTCCTTTGGCCACATCTGGTCATTTTAAATGCAAACAGAAAAGACTCTCCTAAACTCAACTGTTTTTCCCACAAGGCATCAGCCAGTGTCCTCACTGTTTAGGAGGAAACTTAGGGGAGAGGAAAGTCACATGGAAGCTAAAATGGCAGAAGCATGGTTTGTTATTCCCCTTGCTATTCTGAGCAAATTTAGTCCCAAAGATACAGGGACAGGAGCAGAGGAAAACAACCTTCTTTGCACTTCATTTTCTAATCTTCCCTTTTCTCCATTCATTTTTGGTTTTGGCTACAAATAACCTTCACCTTCCTGTTTATTACTGTCTTCTAGTGCTGTTTCTCTCCTTCCCTTCCTGGGTCAGTAATTGACCCCTGTTAATTCACTACGCCAAGACAACAGAAAAAAAACAAAGAAATGAATCTGTATGAAGTCAGTGATCTCATCTACTGCATGGCCTGTAAATGTTGGTGCCAGATGGCTGGATGTGGCCAGCTGCAGTGCAAGGTAGGAGTCAGGCTTGGAGTAGGACACAGGAGCTCCCTAAGATGGCATTGCTGCTGAAACCCTGGTATGGAGAAGCAGTGGCCTCAGCAGAGAAGGGGGAGATAACACAACCACGCACACACCAGAAAATGAACTTGCTAAGGCTGAGACTCTCAATAGTGTTTTCCCAAATTTGATTTTCATATGTGCAAAAGGTCATAGCCCCTCTTCTCTAAATGTTGATGGGAATCTCAATCAGCAATAAAGTTAGAATTCTGTTCTGTCCCAGAATTTAACACATACATTCAGAAAGCCTGAAGATAATTTTCTTCATCGATCTAATACTTTCTGGACAAAAGTTTAAGGCTTAGAAGAGATTGGTTTAAGAGTTACTTACGTGGCTGTCTCACATTTGGCTTTGGAAGGGAAGGATCTAATTTAAAAAAAAACCAAACAACAAAAAACACAAAACATTAATCAGACAGAGTTCCACATACAGCCTACAAACTATGCAAGCAACCTTCAGGATTTGATCTGACAGAAAGACATTAATTGTCATTTTTACAAACCAGGAACTTCAGGAAAATCAGCCCGAATTCAATAATCTTGCTTAGGCTCAGAAAAATTCTAATCATATATTGATCATTCCTAAGAGGAACATATCTACAGTACAGTTCATGCAGCACATATTTATTTTGCTGGCAACTACACTGCAACCTTTCCCAGTCAAGATGTCATCAGGTCAGATCTGCAGTAACTCTGGTTATCCTTATGTGGAGCACTTAAAGAGTGCAAATTGCAAAGGCTGTTTTAAGGTGATTACACTCATCTGACTACTCACTAACCACAAACATGAGATACCTGTGTGCTAAATCACACCACAAAAATTAACATCAAGCACTAGCCGTAACACCTAAAGAAAGTCAGTATTATGGGATGATACACACTGCTTTGTCCAAATTGCACTAATATGAGTTGATCTACATATTTTCCTGAGTCCTACTTGCAATTCTGTCTTAAATGTTGGGTGGTTGTTTTGTTTTGCTTTTTAATTATATATAGGAAATAAAAGATCATAGCTATCATATCAAAGCTATTTTTCTTGGCAAGAATATCAAATATCATCATCATTATCAGCATGTAACAGAAAGAGACAAGTAAACATATGTTAAAAAGTGAAGAATTTTCCCTTCTTTTTCTTAACTGGCTTCTCTTATCTTTCTCCAAGAATGTCACCTCAAACAGAAGAGCCAGAGATTCTGGCTTTAGACCTGAGGACCTGTTTGGTTAGCTGCAGTTTGCTTCTGGATTGTAACCCCCCAGTAACCTAGGGATCCCATTTAAATGCTGGCCTGAGTGTGTTCAGTGCAACAGCTGTAAAAGGATTAGACAAGACAGTGTCCCAATTTTTGTTTTTGCATCTTTAGCAACTGAAACAAAGAAGACATTTAATTGCTATGTAAACATATTGGCTCAAAAGTACTGAAAAGAAATCTATTTATTTATTTAACGTATTCTTAAACCAAGACTATGCTTCTAACTTCTTAAAACCCAAATGGTAGCACTAAACTGCCAGCAATATCCTATAAAATTATTAGGCTCTGAGATACATGTGCCTACAATAACCAAAAAAGCATTTTATTCTTATACTGCATTATTGTCACTTGTTCTAACACCTGACTATCTCTTCCAGATCACCCTTGGCAGGATGGTAGGAAACAGGAGGAACAGGCGTAGGAAACAGGTGAGAACACAGAGAGGTGTGTGTGTATGCGCGTGCATAAATAAGCTGGAAAGTCGTCAAGCGCACTTAACAGCAAAAGCATGACTGAATGTAAGATTTGTGAGGCGGGCTGGACCGAAACCAAGGAGCGCTGAACAGTACAAACATGGGTAAGGGCACTATCAGATTGTCCAAACACTTCACTGGCATATCCTAAGTGCCAAGAAAATGCCTTCTGAGCTGAGGAGAGAATGAATTTTCCATGCTCATTCTGTCATTGGCTTCTCTACAGAGAGTATAAAGTCTGCTAATTAATGATAGGCCGTGTAGTCCATTATCAATTCTCCTCAGTCATCCAGTTCATACATGTATTTTAATGTGGGTTGCTCAGAGCAACACAGAAGCAGCAGGAATCCTTGAGGTCCAGGAAAAGCATCTAATTTAAAAACATCAGCAGCCAGCCTTTAGAAATTATCATAACTTTCTATACATTTGTAGGATAGTGGCACTTGTTAGCTGCTCACTTGAACTCCTTTCTTTGACCTTATTTGCTTTTGCTGTAGAAGTAATAACCTAAAGTTTCCACACTTAGCAAAAATCTGGACAATGAGATTGGTAGATTATTTCAACAGAAGGACATGTATTTCCTAGCACTTAAATGGCCATCCATATGGCTTTCATTGAAGTGGGGGAGAGCGTGTGTGTGAAATGCAGGAATGCAAAGTGAAAGAATATGGCATGAAGTTGGATTTTAGACACTTCCATTGGGATCTACTGCAATAATGTAAGCAACTGAGTTACAACTAATAAAATCAGGAGGGGAGGAAGAGTTATTCTCATTTAGATATACAGTTGTGATTTCTATTACAGTCAATGACAGTCATAAGCTTATGTCTAAAGAAAAAAAGGTGACACCTTTGCAATGACCAGTTTGTTCTGACTTTTGAAATGTCAAGCGCATGACTTCTACATTTGACTTGGAAAGCAGATCCAATGGCAGTACCTCACATAATATGGTTTATAACAACAAAGGCTGGCCTGTTCACATGAAAGAAAATGAACACCACCTCTGAGATGCAAATTCTCCTGTTCAGTAATGCAATATAATTTCTGCTCATATCTTAGGTTCATGTATTGGCCAACAATGGCATTTGGCTTTTAAAAAGGGTTTGCTTGATTCACTGCAGAACAACTGCATACCAACAAAGCTACGTTGTTAATGTGCCACTTTGTATTATGCCTGAAAGCTGTGATACACTGGGGAGATTTCCACCAAACAGCCCACAATTAGACTAAATCACCCACAATGCAACAAAATACTCTATCACGCTGTTGTCTTGTAACTAATCTTTATAAATTTAGCTCATCTTTGCACACTAAGACCTTGTGCCTCTGACAAAGACAACATTCTGAGTGGAGCCCAAGACGGGAGCTGCACACAATGCTCCACACATCGGAAGGGCGAGAGAGCTCAGAGTATGAATCTGTTTATTGAAAACTGAACTTCAGTTCCAGGATTTACTCATTTCCCAATAGAATAACCACTGGGAAAGGAAAAAAAAAAAAAGAGCTTTGCAAAAAGAAAAGGCCCAGAATCAGGCCCAAAGCTCAGTTTTAATTGTACCACATTGACAGATCAAATACTTGCCTTTAGATCATAGTCGATTTGATCTGTATTATTAAATTTGTAAAAAATACCAAACATGAGCCAACTTGCAGAAACAGTTGCTGCTTATGTCCCCTAGCAACACTGTAGGGTACTTTAAATTGTTTGAAGACTGAAAAGCACCCACTGTACAACAGAGGTTAAAGGACTTCTGATCCCCATCCTTTTGACACTCTCCCAAAAGCATTCTAAAGGTCAAACAGCCTTTGGATACAACTGGAAGATTTTGATGTGCATGTGAAGCCACTGAAGCTTCTGATTAAACTCCCATGCTAATACAAAAATAAAAGATAACACATGTATTTTCTTCTACCAATGCATCAAAACATGACTGATGCTCTTGTCAGAGGGACTCACAATTACTTTCAAAATTAAGTGAAACTGTGAAAACAGTTCTTATTTCCCATCACTCACAGGGCATACTCTTAAGCTACAGTACAGTCTCGACATGCTGTTTGGCATTATCTCATAATACTCTTTGGTCTTTCCAACTCCTTCAACCAGTTACCTGCCGCATTTGTGGGTTTTTCCATAAAGATTACATAACCAAACAAGCCCCACCAAAGGGGAGCTAAAATACCTTTGCGCATCTCATCTTTTGGTCTTAATAGTTTAACTGTCTAACGAGTGTCTCTGTGGTGGCCACTCATTTGGTTTACAAATTTATCAGGCTCTAGCATCTTCAATACTTTGCAATGTCATTGTTGTTGTTCCTAAATATATATTTACAAGCACAATAAGGAAATGATACAGCAGGGAGCAGAGCACTGCCTTTGATCTCTGGGCAACAAGAAGTTGCTGGAAGTGCTACTGCTATATTCAAACTTCTGAAACCCATATTGTTGTGTAATACTGTATTCCTTTCTCAAATGCCTGGCAAAACCACATGTCCAGAGATCAATAAAGGCAGTTTAAAGGGAAGGAACTGCCATGATGATTGCTGCCAGGAAAATGTCTAAACAAACCTTACAAATACAGTATCCCCACAAGATTGTACAATGCCACATACTTGGAGTACTCCCCCATTTCAAGCAGCTGTATGTTACAATATAATATATATAGCTTTATTAAACAGTTCAAGCTCATTTTCATACCTTCTGTTTTTCCTTCATGTGTTATTACAACAAGGGGCTTAGTGAAGGTTTTCTTGTTGTGCATCATGGCCAAGATCATATCCACATTGAGAGAGGTGCAAGCTTCATCAGGAGGAATGCACTACAGGTGGAAAAAAAGGTGTGAGGTCAGAGAGTCACTTGTCTGCCAGGACAGCTGTGCTTCAGTAGTAGTAATTACTTTAAGATAAATGTTTTCTAAAAATCTGATAGCCAAAATGGTAGCCACCAACACACGTGCTGAGCAACAATGACAAATCATCTTTAAAAAAAACCCCAACATTTTAAGGGGGTGTGCATAAGCCCTAAAGTAAAAATAAATTCCAAATTCTTAGAACACATTCTTTAACAACTAATTTACAGCCATTTCCATTAGTTATAAAGCAAAATTTGGCAATTCTCTTTTGTAACAGTCAGATTGCAATATTATCTGATATTACGCATGTCTTTGGAAATTAAAGCTAACATTGTTTGTGCTTTGGATATAGACAGCAAAGATAAATCTGAACGACTTACATAATAAAAAGCAATTTCTATTTATTCCATGTAACCACCTAATGAAATTTAAACAGAAACTGTAAATTATGTAGTCAAAATTCATAGCATTGTAACTTTTATCTATTAAAATGTGGAGCCTAGAGATACCATGTTCATTACATCAATTCCACAGAAAACAGTTTATTCACTTCAAAGTTCAGGTGAAAAAAATAACTTATTTTCACCTAAATCAGAAGTCTAGACTTTAATAGACTACTGACCTTTGGCAGTCCTTGAGCATCTTTGTCTTTATTTGTACACAAAGTCAACTCGCAGTGAAGAAAGAGCAGTGAGATGTTGAACGTTGGTTTAAACACAAAGCTAAATCTTTTTTTGTCCTTCTGTGCATGTGGTATCGGAAAGTTCACCTTCTCAATGCTGTAGAATTTAACAGATTCATCTTTAGGACAAATGTTTTCTATAATAGTGTAGTCAGACATTCTATCTGGATTTGAAAATGGGGAAACAAAGCATGTTTGAATGGCAAAGCCCAAGGATCTGTCAGCTTTAGTCACAGACACCTGCAGTAAAAAGAAAGAGATGGTAAGATCTCAGAAATGACATTTTTAGTTCACATTTCATTAACATTATCAACAGTTTTTTAAGCAGTTTTCCAGTGCCACTTCCAATCTGAACTATTTTGAAGGCTAAATGTTAAGGGTAGACTGTCAAACTGAGACACAGAAAATCTGTCATTTCAAAACCAGCAGCTGTTTAATAGCATAACCGTACATAAATACAGCAATCCCTTCTCTTTCCGAAAGCAGAGGAAGAACCCAGTCCAGATCAGACACGTAGTTAATGACTGCGAATGCCACCTGAGATGGCACTGCTTCCCTTAGACACACAGACTATAACAGAGCTGTATGGAAGTCAATTACTAATTCCACATCTTTGTATCTGTTTGAAACTTTAATGAAAAAGAAAAAAAAAAAAAGAATAAAAAAACCCAACAGACACAACAGAGAATCCACCCCCAGCCAGGAGAGGAATGCAGAGGCAGAGAGGAGGTCATGGTCTGACGTGTGGGTGGCATTCCTGAAGTGGGGGGGTGGGAGAGCCTCCTAAAAAGCCATCATTTCTTGTGAAATGATCCATTTAGTTTATTGTAAGTCTGAAATCCATATTCTTTTATGAAAAATAATTAAGACTGCAAACTTCCAGGGCACTGATATTGTTCAGCTGGATTGGAACACAGACAACAAATGCTACAGAATAATTAGAAAAAAAATTTAAATGGAATTTATAACAGAAGAAGCATGTTGCTCTTAATAAACAACAGAAGTGTTGTGCCTAACCATTAACACTGCCTGATGAAAACAGTTCCTCAGTAAATCATTTCCTTCTAAGAAGAAATGTGCCTTAAATGCGTACTTGATCCATACATGCTGCATATATATTTAAGGAAGACCCTGTCAAATTTTCCTCTGGTCTATACAGAAATTTTTAGATGCTATGAACTGTGCAGTGAATAAAGGTACTTTTCATTTTTCTCTCCCTTATGTGAGCAGCAATCAAATTAGAGATGAAGGGATGTGCTGTAGCATCTAAGCAAGAAAGACCATCTTCTAAAAAGACCAGAAATAAAGACAGATGAATGAAAGTCAAGCCACAGATGCTGACAGATAAACAAGCTCATGGTGTAAACCAGTTAAAAAAAGAGATTATGGCAAGGAGGACAGGCATACTACAGTATGATAAAACGCCAAAAGGTAAATAAAAGGGTGAATGATATCTCAAGGACAGAAGAGAACTAAGAGGAAGAGGAGACCAAAATATGATAAGAAAACGACAGTAGAGAACAAAGGAAAAAAAAGCCGAAAGATTCAAGTGCAAAAAACATTTTTAGCAGAGAAGGAAGGTATCAAGTTCTTACAGACCTAAGCTATTTATTGACCAAAACCCAAAATATATGTGTTAAATAACAAAAGCAAAACAGAAACAAAAATGAAAAAGATTTTTAAAATCTGTGTTAGCTAAAAAGGGAGTCACAGAAGTTCAAAACTGATACAGATTTTCCACTGTGCAAGGACAAACAGAAAAAACAGGTTTCTGCCAGGACAGGTGATGAAGAAATCAGAACATCTGTCTGAATAAACAGGTCCAGAACCAGACAAATCTAAAGGGCTCAGAGCCAGGGGGATTCATCCCAGATCACTGAAGTAAGCAGCGGTTTTATCCAAATAAAAAAAAAACAACCAAAAACGTGTCTTTTATAAACATATTTTTAACTGAGTGTGACATACTTTCTTTTTGCTTCAATTGTCTTAAGTACTTCTCACTGGGTAGAGAATGAGGAAGACACACAACACACTGAAACAATGAAGAAAATTGCACCAACGTCAAATAGGCCACTATGTTTACCATGTGCAGCACAGGCTCACAAAGAGGAACTAAACTTGGGCCAGGGAAACATGGCACAGCACTGCTTCAGTCAATATACTCATTTCCTTGGTCTTACAAGCTCATAGCTCACCAGTCATGATTTATTAATCTATAAACTGGTGATACTACTTCATTGCCAATGTTGTATTTATCAATGCCTACAGTTACTTGAAAAATGGAAAATTGTGTTCATGTGACTACCTTTAGAAATACTGATTGTATTGGTCTGAAATTCCTCAGTTTTCATGAGCAACTTAGCAACTCTTGGAAATATTACCAGGTCCATACCACACCTGAAGTCAAGGATACCTGGCTGTTGACTTGCCGGTCTTATTTATCTAAAGCTGTAACATCTCTTGTGTGATAGCATTCAAAAGGAATGTAATTGGTGTTTGTAAGTGGATTGGAGAGAGATCAGAATCTGTATTTACTTTGTAACCTGAGAACACTAGCATATGGAAGACAGACACTTGTAACTATTTTTTGCATGTCTACATCTTTCAGATAAGATTCAGCCATATTAACCAATAAAATGGACCCTGAAGTCTTCATCAGGAAATGCCAGTTCAGAGCAAGAGCTCAGAGACCACCTTTAAGTTCTGCAGAGAAAAGCAGATTTGCCAGGAATGACCAATCTACCTTGTAGTCAAATTAATCTATTATGCAGGAATCCTTTCATTTTGACCCAAAACATTGTCCTGGTTCTTACTGCATAGTCTTTGTTCTCTGCAGCCACCAAAGCACCTACCCATGTGCCTAAAGCAACTGCACAATGAGACCTTTAAACTGACAAGAACAGATTTGGCTCAGTTGCATGGCGTTGCAAAATGTTTCCCTTAGTTTGAAAAACTTTTTCAGTTTCTTACCTCTACATATATTGGCCCATTCTCAGCTACAGAGAAGAGTCCTTGGGAGGGAGCAAGGAACAGGTCTGTTTTGTAAAGCTCCATGTTGAAGGTCACATTGGTGATGTGTGGTTCAGGAGGCCAGAACATGCCTCTGTCATCCTCTGGCTGGGGCATTGTGCAATTAAACTGAAATGAAAAAAACAATACAAATACATCCTGAGTCAGGAGTGGTAGCTGGATAAGTTTGGAGTGTACCATACAGGCCCACCCACATCCCGTCAACTTAGTGCAAATCTTCAATAGGGTCACAAGAAATAGAAGTGAGAAGAATTGTGTTAAAAGGCAAATTAATTGCTATACAATTAATGCAGTTTATGTGAAGTGCCTATTACAATAGGCATTTCTCTATTGTCAGGTGCAAAACCGAGAGTAACATACCGCTATTTCAGGCCAGCTTGAGAAAGCAACATCTCCCTCATCAGCATCCCCTGGAAATCCATTATCACCTGATTCCATGTCATCATCATCAAAGCCGCTGCTTTCAGCTGGTGATGACAGCTGAATGACAATCTGCACAAAAGGTATTGCAAACGCATAAAATTAGGTGACAACTAAGCACTCTCTTCATGGTTATTATTTTCTTCTCTCTTCAGAACAATGCAAAGGCCAAAAGAAGTGCACCAGCTAAGCAGATGGTGAAAGCACGTCTTAAATAGCCTTGTGTTGAGCATGTAACACATGTAGGTTGTATTTTAGAGAACGCCCTTTAGTTTTTTTCCAGAATTCAGAGCCAGCAAAGACACCAGTCTGGGTGCTGGTGTCTGAATGAGCACCCTAGCATTTCCATTCTATTTCTAGTATTTCTATAACCAACAGTGGAAAAAGAAATGGATTTCTGAAGTGACTTTTTGCAACTTACAGTTGCAAATGTGCTCACAGAAAATCACAGAAAGTGTTAGGGTGACTAAAGGATTTTCTCTACTGTTATTTGCATATTTTTTGTAGATATGTACACCCAAAACCATAATGTCCCTTTCTTCATTTTTCCACTCTTTGTTTTTCTCCGAATTTCTACCGAATTTAACACCCCCCCCTTTTTTTCTCCTTTGCAAACTTCTTCATTTCTTCACCTGAAAATTCCCATTTTTGTTTTCCAACATTCTGCACTCTGCTTCTGTACACCCTGCAGCTCCTCAGGTAGTTCCCTCCCTTCCAGGTCTACCTCTTTGTTTTCTTGGACATAGAGCAACTGCTATGAAGTGATACAGGCACTCTTTGAGACTCCACTGCATGGGATTTATTTTTAAGGAGAAAGGTTCACAAATTCTGAAAGATATCATACATGAGTCGGAGTTTAAGTGAGTAGCCAAGACTATTAAAAGACATGATGGAGAAAGGACAGGAGGCAAATATCCATTTTAGTTTGGCCCATAATAGAATATAGGGACAATGACAGTATTTAACTCCAGACACGTGCTGTTCTGTAGTTTGGGGATGTTTCTATCCACAGTCCTGGTTTGGGACTGTTTCTAAAGTTAGGTGCTACAGACTTGCCAGTATAGAATGGTTTTAACCAGGCAAGGTCAGATCAGATTGCTTTAGCTGTGTTTGGGTTGGACCACAGGCTTTCCATCATTTGCCAGGGTTACTTCTATGTACTGGAAAGCTCCAGCAAGAGAAACGTGTCATAACTTTCCAACCCAGATTAGCTGCACTCTACTCAAGCTCATAAACTGAGCCAGTCTGGAAACAGTCACTTAGAGCCTAAGTGTGCTTCTTAGCATCATCACTCATATACAAGTACTCAGAGTCCCTTCATCATGTACATCAACTGATAGCAAATATGAATCCGAATTATAAGAGAGAAGCAGGCACAGATAATGTTTTTTCCTCACATTTTGAAAGCCTTTTTCACACACAATTTTGGGAAAAAAAGTTTAACTTAAAATATTTCAGAATACGAATTAAATGGTATTGCTTTGTGCAGTCACAAACCTTTATTCCTACTTCTCCTTACAGCTGCGTAGCACTGCTTATGTACCAGTACATCAAAGCTGCACAGCGAAAGCTGGTGCAACTTCTCTGAGACTGGTACAGATGGTCCCCAAAGCACAGCCACGCAGTTTTGTAAAAGTATTTAACTCCAGCTCCTCCTTTTTCCTTTGGGATATTATCTGACCACAGAAACAGACTGAATATGCAGCCTTCATCCCTCCTTGAATATAGGGACTGTAGCTGCAACTAGCTTTGAGCTAGACAGGAAAAGATCAGGATGCCTCCCCTTTTTGCTAAGACTAAAGCTGACTACAATAGCTTCCTTGTAGCGCTATGATGTGCAGCGCAGAGGCTCCTCTTTGTAAAATACTCACAGAGTTAAAATAAACAATCTTGTTGAAGATATATGCTGTCCGAGTCCCGCATTTGTTCAGCAAAGACTCCAAAATGAAATGGGTACCATTCATCCTGGCTTTGCAAGAGTGATCCAGCAGTGAGAGCTCTGTCCTTGTGTAGCCGCTAGCCTGAAACAAAGGCACTTTGTAAGTGGCTGAAACACAATTGTGTTAGGGTCTTGCCTAAAGCACAGCTCAGAACACCGCTCATGACTGCTGATAGGAGGAAGTGAAGTTCATTGTACCGACATCCAGGGAAGGTCACTCTCAGAACGCTGCTACGGAGGACAGACAGGGAATAAATGTAACATGGAAAAAAGAAAACAACAGGTTCATTATTAATCCGCCAATTAATAATGCTGAGTCTGTTTGGTCTGAAATGAGCTAAAAATGCTGTCTGTATCAGGCTCTTTTCCACAATGCAAACGGACACAAGCAACCTGTCAGCTGGTAGATGGTAAAGAGATCTATTCAGGTCTCACATAGCTATCAAAAGCAGCTTTTTTCTACTTTGGAGATTTAAAACTCAGACTGATGGTTGGGTACAGTAACTTTTTGACAGAACCAACCCTGCAAAACTTTAATCAGAAATCCCTCTACAAAATACTAGATTGTTGGGAAGAGGAAACATGACCCGAAGTTATAGAAAAGGATATCTACAGTATAGTTTCCACACCAAACTATTTTTTGGGAAGTTGCATGGTGATGCCTGTAGATCTTAGAATGTTTATTTTTTCAATCAAAGTACCAATAGGAAAAATTTCTTCACTGAAAGGGTTATCAAGCATTGGAACAGGCTGCCCAAGGAAGTGGTTAAGTCACCATTCCTGGAAGTATTCAAAAGACGTGTAGATGTGGTGCTTCGGGACATGGTTTAGTGGTAACTTGGCAGCATTAAGTTTACGGTTGGACTCAATGATCTTAAAGGTTTTTTCCAACCTAAATGATTCTATGAAATAAAATGGTCTGCCCAAAAAACCCTGCTCAAATTTGAGAATAAGAGATGACACCAACCTGCAGAGAGTCTTTTTCTACAGCTACTGTCATGGCTTTGTCATCACACTTTATTGACAGGGCTACACCAGCACTGCCCTGAACCTCTTCTGGTTCTTTATGTTTTGAGAGGGAGTGCTCAAAGTCATGATTTATTAATGTATCCACCGAATCCCTAGATGGGAAGATTTCTTCTCCCACTGTGTCATGTCTTCCTCTGTTAATGTGAAAAGGAAAACCCAGGCCATCACTTAATGCAGGATTCTTTGGGGCAGGCAGTGGGTTAGCACCCAACAACTCTGTCAGCTCCGGAGGAAGGGAATGGTCTTCTTCATCATTCATCTCTTCTAAAAAAAATAAGGGAAAGAAAGAACATTAAGTTATTCAATAATTTTCATGAAAGTCTTCAGAACTAATAATTTTCATACAAAAAAAAAAAAAAATATCCAGAAAGGAAGCTCTTGAAGGACATCCAAAGCAGCATCTTTATACTTTTCAGGTAACTAGCCACAATTCCTCTACTAAGGGTTTACTTATTACTGAGGCATCTGATCTTGGTATATTTAGTCCCTGCTATAAATCTGCCTCACTAAGAGCTGAAAATGAGCTTTGAGGAGTGGGAAACCACAGAGGTAAAAGAAACATCCCATAAGCAAATACACTATTTTAGTGCTGCTGAAATAGCCTAAGTACAAATCATTGGGTGAAATTCTTCCATTACCTGCCCTATCACAAATTCAGTCATTCCACTGTTGTGGAGCTACTGACATAACCAGAATGAAGTTAAACAAGAGTTAAATTTGTACAGAGTAAATGAGAACATGATCTCCTAGCTTATACACGCAACTGCTCAGGACAGAAATCTCAATATCTGGCCCAAGTAGATAATTATCTGTAACCCATGAGAGTGAAATTGATAAAATTAATGTGAACATAGACTTTATCAAAACAGAAAAATATTTTCATTAATTAAAATTCAGAATTTGTGAAAAAGCAGATGCAACACCACTAGCTTCAATGGACCCAGACATCTTTACATCAGCAATGGCTTCCACCAAATAATTAGATTTTTTTTTTTAATGGTTGCACTTATTCCATTTGCTCAGACTTTTTTGGTAAGCCAGTTTTCTCTGTAAACAACTTTAAAATTTATTCAATTTTCTCAAGGAAACACTGTGCGGATACTTCGGTGACAGAAAAAAATACATTAATCAACGCTGGATTTATTAACTAACGCGATATTCAGTTGCTGAAGTCCCTTCCAGTGAACACTGAGCATGGTCAGCTATAACGGCTTGTGAGTTAGATTAACTATAACCATTTAATTCCACCAACATTTCATGAAATAACACAATTTGCCTGGACTTTTATAATCAGAAAGCCACAGATTACTTTTTTTAACCAGCATTCATAGATATTACCAGCATTCTTGATGATGAGCAGTGAAAGTAGTGCAAGTCCCCCCAAAAAAGCTTCAAAACTGAGAAAGCACCTTTCAAATCATCACATTCCTGGAAATACAAGATATATTTTTTCTGTATGTTTCAAGTTTACCTGTATCTTCAAGTTGCAGATGAAATCTGTTAGCAACAGGAGCTTTTGTGTAGGAAGTAACTGGACTATAGTTATGCTCATAAGCCCACTTGATCAAACTCTCATGTGATGAGGGAATATCAGGTATTATTGATTTAGTCATAGTCATGGACCGTTCTGTTTCCTTTCCGAAACCAATACTATTTGATGTCTGAAAACAAAGAAAAACTTGGTTCATAATTTACCATTTAAGACTACTTAAAACAGAATAATTACACTGATTGAACATGGTTTTTACTCTATTAAATAACAGCAAACTGAGAACACCTGGGAAATAAACCAATCTCTGCCACCTTAGGCACAGAACTGCTGCACACATGGAGAAAAGCCTCCGCTTCCTCCCAGCCTCTGCCTGGAGTACAATAAATCAAGGGAATCAGAAACTGTTAATCCCTGAACGAGATGAAGATATATTTACAGCCATTTGTATAATGCCGTATTTTCCTCAAAACTGAATTGAAATGACTTCTGAGGTGAGGTGAACTCAAGATGCCAATCGATTTTTCAGATGTCCCCTTCATTTCTTTAATTAGAGCACTACTTAAGCTACATACAGGAAAACCTTTCTTCAAACGAGCATTACTGACAAAGGCAAAACATAGCATGCTCATGAAGTAAAGCTGATACCAGCTAATGCTTTAAAGTCAGCTAGCAACGAGGACAGTCTGAGCTTCATACTAGAAATGTTAAGTATGTTAAACAGGATGGAATTAAATGCTTAATAGAGATAAGTGAGAGCACGTACATTTATGCAAGGCCAAACAACTTAAAAGACAGCATATACTTTCCACATAAATAAAATTTAAAATTAAATTTACAAGTTTACACAAATACATCAATACTGAACCTCAAAATGCACTTGCTGATCTCTTAGTTTTATTACTAAATAATTTACAAATAATGGCTTGTCAAAGTTGTCCATGGAATACAGATGAGTCACATAGTCAGTTAGCATCTGCTTTACCGTAAACGTTTTCAAAAATTTCAAATTTTCTTGTCCCAATGTGGAAGTCGAAAGAATATAACAAACATCTCTAGCTGTTAGAGGGGCAGTTAGAAAATATTAACTGGTATTACACTTTAAAATTGCTTTTAAGTGGGTGCATCTTAAACACATATTCACACAAAGCTAACCAGATACGTATTTATTTTTACAGTCACAACATTACCATTATCGCTACAACAATCATGTCAATGACGACAGAACAAGCTGAACACAGCAGGAAAGGCATGATGATCCACTTCTCAATGATTTCTGCAATGTGATTGAATTGCACTTTCTATATGCAGATGACACCACTGAATGCTCTACAACAAACACTTCCATTTCCACACCTGATTACCTTCTCCATAGAATCACAGAATGATATGGGGTTGGAAGGGACCTCTGGAGATCACCTAGTTCAACCCGCTGCCAAAGCAGGTCCACCCAGAGCAGGTTGCACAGGAACTTGTCCAGGTGGGTTTTGAATGTCTCCTGAGAAGGAGACTCCATCACCCCTCTGGGCAGCCTGTTCCAGTGCTCTGCCACTCAAAGTAAAGAAGTTCCTCCTCATGTTCAGATGGAACTTCTAATGTTCAAGTTTGTGCCCATTTCCTCTTGTCCTGTCACTGAAAAAAGACTGGCCCCATCCTCTTGACACCCACCCTTTAAGAACTTATAAGTGTTGATCAGATCGCCCCTCAGTCTTCTTTTCTCCAGATTAAAAAGATCCAAGTCCCTCAGCCTTTCCTCCTAAGAAAGATGCTCCAGGCCCCTAATAATCTTTGTAGTCCTCTGCTGTATCTTCTCCAGCAGTTCCCTGTCCTTCTTGAACTGGGGAGCCCAGAACTGGACACAGTACTCCAGATGGGGCCTCATCAGGGCAGAGTAGAGGGGGAGGATGACCTCTCTTGACCTGCTGGTCACACTCTTCCTGATTCACCCCAGGATGCCATTGGCCTTCTTGGCCACAAGGGCACATTGCTGGCTCATGGTCATCCTATTGTCCACCAGGACCCCCAGGCCTTTTTCCTCAGAGCTGCTCTCCAGCAGGTTAGACCCCAGCCTGTACCAGTGCATGGGGTTATTCGTCCCCAGGTGCAGCAGCCTACACTTGCCCTTGCTTAATTTCATCAGGTTCCTCTCTGCCCAACTCTCCAGCCTGTCCAGATCTTGCTGTACAGCAGCACAGCCTTCTGGTGTGTCAGCCACCCCTCCCAGTTTTGTATCATCACTGAACTTGCTGAGGGTACATTCCATCCCTTCATCCAGGTCACTGATGAATATATTGAAGAGGACTGGACCCAGTACTGACCCTTGGGGAACAATCCATCATACAGCCTCCATTTTTTTCTTTTTAAATCCCCATTGTTTTTCCTCAACATGAACAAATCTTAATTCTCTTTCATTCTAGAATGTCAAAAGATTGACTACACTGATCTCTTTTGCCCACATCGCTTTTATACAGTGATGGTATGGACCTGCTACCCAGCGTCATAGAGCTCAGTTGCATTTCTGTGCCTGACCTCAGAAACTGAGCTTTTGAACCAAGCGGTGAATACAGCTCAGAGAGTCCCACCGGAACGGCATAGTTTACTTTTAGCTCCCTCCCTCATTTCTTCCTAATGACCCAGTTCTGCATCCTTTAAACACTTACAGCTTCGAAACTGAAGTTAAAGGGAATTTTAGTTGCAAATTGTCTTGGTTTGTGGATACTGTTACTAGTACAGTTATCAGTGAGTAGCAAAGGCCACTGAAGATAAGAAACAAAAAGGAAGCAATAGGTATCCTAAATTTTAGTATCTGGTTACCATTTTGGATCAAATAAATTTTTATTGTTCATCAGATACCAATCTGGCCATGATTTATCACACATTTTCATATTACCACATGGCTTTCACTGATTGGAATTAGTATTCTATCCCAACTTTGCCGGATCTCCCTCTCTGCTTTTCTTTTTTGTCATGAGGAGACAGCTGAACAAATATTATCTCAGAATTTTACTGTCCTAGTTGGCACCTGACCATGTCCAGGGCTTGTTTATACCTCTCCACTCCACGCTGAGCCTGTAAATGTTCATCGCCTTAATGAAACAAAACCGAGCACAAGGGTTTGCGGGAATAGACACACCTTCCTTCACTTGCCTGCCCTGCCAACACCTTCACATGCAGTGTAGGAAACCAGGCAATCAGAGCCACCTACCAACCTACTCAGAACAGAGAGAGACCTTTTCAGAAACTGCTGGGCAGCTGCTCTCCTGTAAAGAACAGTCCCTCCGAGCTTTTGAAGCCTTCACAGGTTTGTTCTGCCCATTTCACTTCTCTTCCTCTCTGCTCCTCAACACACTTACTTTCTTTCTGCAGCTTCACTTCTTCGTCGACTGTGCAACCCACAGCTTTGTAAAAGGACCCCAAACCCAAAGGACGCAATGTGAACGGCAGTCAGTCCCATAAGCATGGGGCTGATGGAAGGACAGAGTGCAAACAGGAGTTAAACACAGCCTGGGAGGAAAGCGTTACATGTGCATTATGTGCACTTTACCTAAAATATTCCCATTTTTACTTTTTGTGTCCACCCTTTTTCAGAGTTTCAAGATATGCAGCAAGCTGGGAGATGAGCTAGATGACCTAAAAAGTCTTTTACATATTTTGTCTATGAACTTAGACCTTAATAACTCAGTCCTGGGTTTGAGGCAGCTTAGCACTAACCTTTCCCTCTCGGTTTGCCAATCCCCTCAAGACAATTCTGATTCGTACTGAGGGCAAGAAGTTAGGAAAATTGAAGTGCATGGAACTGATTCAACTAATAAAAAAGAACATTGTGAAACATTACCTAATTGTTTAGTAATGTTTTTATGCATTGTCTAAATTTGGGCTTGGAAAGGCCATCAGCTTAATAGGGATACGAACAGATCCTAAATACTGGATGTACAGGCATTTTAATGACATGGGGGTGTTCAGTTCCCTCCCACACTCCCCTCAAAATAAAGGAGAACAAACACGCATTCAGAAAATGAAGCATCTATAATAAATGAAGCAATATAGCAAACACTCACAAATCCTAACATAAATATACAAAGTCTTTTATATACTGACATTTCCATATATAGTACTTTCTCTTTTTGTTAGTCTAAATAAAATATTACCTTCTGCCCCTTGTTACAGAAAGAATTTTCACTTATACTTTTTACTTCTATTTTCAATAATTAATAAAGAAGAACTTTAAAAAGAATAGCAGCCTTGCTTTTCTATACTCAGGTGCAGCACTTCAGACACTTTAAAATCCTCCAGAATTCCTCTCCCTGAAAATTAATTGTTCATAAAGAGGTAGCTTCATGGATATGAAATATGGTACTTTAGCTATCTCCAAGCATGAAGGGCACAATTCTCTATCCTGTGGAAGTAGACCCATATAGGTCTAAATATAGAGTGGTGAATTTTATGTAATAATTTAGAAGGAAACTTTCAAGTCAAGCATTGGGTTTTGCCCTTCTGCTTATATATGTGGCAATCCTGGGCAACTAACCTTGATCTTTCTCTTTAAGGGCTGATTATTTAGGACCTGCAGAATGACCAGAACATCCTTTCCTGTCCATAAGATAAAGATGTGTCAGGGATTAAAAGGGAATTTCATCATCCACCCTAAATAACATTTCTATTCAATTTTCTGAGCAATACCATAATTTATTTTTTTTTCATTTCCTCTACTCTCAAAATCTAGCATGAAATCCTGCCTACTAATCTGTCCTCTTAGAAGATTTAGATCAAGCAGCCTTTGGATCCTGCCAGAATTGCCCTTGCAGTCATTAAAAGGAGAAAGCTACTAAGCAAAGTAAAATTCTTATAAATACAGATAGCTGAGTCTGAAAATGTATCTGAGCTACTGAAAAATTGTAAATTAGGAGGCCACTGGGTGGTCCGGAGCAAACATTCAGCTCAACTGTACAGTGTGCTCCTAACTGATCGTTTAAGACAGAAATAGGCCACACATTTATAGGCGGCAAGATCAGTCCGATTTTATTTATTTATTTATTTCAGAGCAATGGAAAAAACATTTTCTTAGTAGAAATGCTGCTGAGACACAAAATGTGTACAAAAAATCATTTCAAATCAGAACCTCCAATTATGCATAAGTATAGTTTCAGAAATTTAGGTTTAGAGATCCTGGGTTTCATTTTTTAAAAACCTATTTGCAGTCTGAGGAGAGGTAAGGTCAAGTTGACCAAACACTTGCTGGGGACAGAAGTACTGGCAGGGAAGAGGGCTAGAGACTACTGCAACCACAAGTAGAAGGATTAAAAAAGTTTCCACTTGTAAAGGGACATTGGTGTGTGCTGCATAACGAGGATTACCCATTCTGCGCTCATGGGTATCTTTCCAAGTTCTGAGACGAATCTGTAGATCCACTCACCAAAGTAACAGCAAAAAGGGAGACAGACATCCAACTGGGTGTTTAGGGTACTTCAACAGAAGTTGGAAAGACATAGACCCTAAATCCTTGCACTAACCACTTGGCTTGGCTTCTGTGATGTGCTGGTGAGCTTAATAGCCCATATATTAAAGGTTAATGAGAAAAAATACACGGTTTCTGTATTTATTCCTTGAAATCCAGAAATAATTAAAAAAGCAGCTAAGAGAGAACACATTCAGAAATCAATATGACTTAGCACTATATCACATTTAAATGGATTCCATACTGTTGCAGTATGATACCTCTCAAAAAATAAAGGTGCCTTAACTTACAATCACTTCCAGCTTTCCCTGGACATCATGCGACTTGATAACCCAATTGACAGACTTTTTACACTTGAGGATAAGTACGACGTCTCTGACAAGTTTGGCGCCTGGTTGAGATGGTTTAATGTCAACGATTATATCCACCTGGAAAGCACTGCATGTGGAAAATAGAGAGAAAGTTAGACTAGAATGCCAGAAATTTTCAGCTATCAACCTTCTTCCAATCCATCATGTTTCCACTGTCTGGCCAGCTGATTAAAATGCTGGAGATTATCCCAGGCAACACAACATGTGCAAAACAGATTGTTATTCCACGTACGCTTAAATGATTTTGCATAACAATAGAAACAAATACTTTTTAGACAAATAATATTTTTGTCTCTTGTTTACAAGCAGTGTGCTACTCATTTCAACTATTATTTAGAGCAGGTTAGTTATATGACTAGCAATTTGATTTATAAAGTAAA
Organism: Limnodromus scolopaceus; assembly: GCA_028565335.1. Lineage (NCBI taxonomy): Eukaryota > Metazoa > Chordata > Aves > Charadriiformes > Scolopacidae > Limnodromus > Limnodromus scolopaceus. Next base: position 16,316,746 of record JAOXNO010000004.1, on the reverse strand, counting down.
TATTGGTTTTTGTTTCACTGTGCCTAAATATAGCTGCTTCAGTTTCCTCTGGCTATAACTATATTAAAGCTCAAAATAATACCTTAAAAAAGGCAAACAGACAAATTAAGCAGGTTAATACTAAAAAAATGCACAAATACTATATACAGGGGAGTGTCTCTGCCTAGGCAGTTAAATTGTGGAAATTACTTTTCTTAGGATCTGCATGTGTTGAGGAATTAAGCCGTGTATTCAGTTTCCAATACTTCTGGATAAATACTTACTTTAAAAAGAAAAGAAAAGAAAACAGATGTCCAGCCTACTGCTTGCTGGAAAATAGATGAGCGCTATCCAGATTTTCAAGATCTTGGTAAAATAAGTAGAGCAAATGGCTTTGTACCCATCAATAACATCTCATTGAGCAAAATACTATTTCAACAGAAAAACCTTTACTTCCAGATCATCTTATGGGGCCATATGTCACAAGAACGTGCTCATCCCCAAGTAGCAGGTTTCAACTAATATTCTGCACTGAAACTTAGTGTATCTTGGGACCCTCATTTCACCTCCTGCAGTTTTACACGTGCCCAGCTCAGCTTCTGTATTTTTCCTTGTGGGTATAAACTTTGTAAAGATAGCTGTGGATAACATATAAAACTAAGAACAAAGCAAGAGGAATTTAACTTATTACTTTTTTATTTTTAATAAAAAAATATTTAAACATTTTGCAGTGTTATCATCTGAAAAACTAATTCCTATCATACTATCAGCCCAAGCCAAAAGTGCAGAGGGCTTGGAGACCAGGCTGTCATTGCATAATGCTGCCAGGGACTTAGGATGATGTTGATGCTAAAGAACACCTCTGTTCAGGATGGGACTGCAACTCATGCTACACAGAGGCAAATCATTTGGGCCTTCCTGCTCCACTTCCACTATGTCTCAGCACTTTCTTAACTCTCCCAAGGTCGGTAGGCAAGAATACTCTCAAGCTTTGGGTTCACCATCTTGCAATGAGATAATTACTCTTGCAAAGACCCCTCCTCCCACCTCTATCTCCCTGTGTGATTTCCTCATTAGGGATGGGATGTGCTCAAATGTAACTGCAGGAGGAGCACAACTGGACAATGCTGGATATCCAACGTCTGCAGTAAGCAGACAGGATTTTAATTCTACCTTATCTCTGACGAAATTATACCTTTTGCAAAAGGGAAAATCATCTTAAGTTTCATAGCAAATTTCTGTTCTAGCAACAATACTCAGCACTTATGAAAAGCTTTTCCAGGTATGACTATCTGAAAAAAACGCCATTCATGTGCTGCCACTAAGACCTAGGACAGACCAGCAAAGGAGGAATGTTTTGAATGTCTTAACCTTCCAAGCGTACTTTTGCCAATTTAAATAATCCTTGTAATGTGTACAAAGAGTTAAGTAATTTTCACTAACCACTTGTTATAACCCATTTTTGTCAGTGGACCACAGTCAACCCTTAACATTTCTTCCAATTATCAAACTATCCCTTAAGCTCAACTGGAAACTTGACAGAAAATTTTGTTACAATTCTGCAGACCAACCGTGAAATAATTACCATGGACTGCAGATCACTTGCAACCTCTGGATCACTGTTTGGCACTGCCCTAGGCCTTGCTGCCAGTCATCCCTACCTGTGACAGGTCAAGATTACTTTTAACCTCTCTCTCACCTCTTCCTATGGTGGTCCCAACTTAAACCTGCTGCCCTTATTCATATTCCCCTTATTCTTGAAAAAAATTGATTGAGCAAGAAGAGGGGCAGGATACAATCCACAAAAACTGTGCTTTGCAGACTTTCCAGAAGAATCCTGGGATCACGAAGCAGAATCCAAAATCTTCACATAATGAAGAACTGATTTCTATTAAAGCAAAGTACTAAGGTCCAAGATCTTCTTGTAAGGATGAAATGGCTCCTTTCAGTTGATTTTCAATAGACAGATGAAATCTTTAGCTGTGATTTCAAACAGATCTAGACTATTTAGACAATACTTTACCTGTATGGATTGGAATTTGGTGTGATTAGTTCAATGAGATGAACTTCTCTTTCTTGGACAAAGTTAGACATAAGGCACCCTTCTGCTGTTTTTGGTTGTAGGTAACCCGCAAGGTAATTTAAAGAGAGAAAATTCTTTTTTATGTTGCACGAGGGAGGAAAAACTTGATCTGGAGGGGGAAAAGAAAAAGAAAGAATTTGCACCTTTACACATAGATAGCAGCTTACATGCATGTATGTACCGTGTCTACTTCAATGTGTCACTATATTTTATGACATAGGTCTTTAGGCTAAAAGGTATTTCTGCTATCTACCATAAACACTTACGACGATAAATCAAGATAATATTGAAAAGGAGATCACTGTTGCAACAACACACCATATCTCTGATGTAAAAATAGATATTTCTAAATTGAATGGCTTCTATTTACAGATTTAAACATTTCATGAAAGAAAAATCCCGACAAAGAGAAATCTGAAAACAATACTGAAGCAAAGTATGTAAGCATTTTTCAAAATTAATAAGATGCATTTAATTTGTTCCTTGCACCTTTAAAAAAAAGATTTCTTTCTTTTGAAATTAACTCATAGAAAATTTCTGTGATCAATTCCTTCTCCTTTTAGAAATGTTTTATTCCTGTTATTATGAATTTACCATATTTAAAAGACCACAGAAACTATCTTCCATTTCCTTACTCAGTATATTTTTCTATATATTGTTTAGTCAGAGTCACTGTTGTCTAGAAATACTGTAGTTCTCTTGTGCATGGAAAATTGAATGTAGCAAGAAATGGATGAAATCATTGTTGATATTAAGGAAGCCTGACCATAATATCCATAACTGAAATGAAGAAATTCTAGAGTAGATATTCAACCTCTTTTTTTGGTTTTAACTGCCTAGCTGATCACAAGCATTAACAAGTGTACAATGTAAAACATAAAAAATAGTCACTTGGTATGAAGGACACATGCACAGCCTACATTGCTATACGCCAAGAAGCAATATTTCCGTTGAAAAATAGGAATACTTTGTATTTCTGAGATGGTTTTACATATGTATTGTCATAGTATGCAGGAGGACTAAGTATCATGTTCAAAAAGTCTGTAAGAATATAATCCCAAATGGCTGGCTTTTTGACCTTTGCTTTACAAAGGCAGCTTTCCTGGTAAGGTCAGTAGCGAGACAGAAAAAAGAAAAAAACCAAATATAATGCATTATGCATGTAAAACTGTGGACCAACTCTTAAAAGCTGAGCTGAGACCACTGTTAGCATTTGGTCCTTAAATGAGAGCTGAAATGTCACCCTTGAAGCACATTTGTGTGCAGTACACAACTTGCAGGGAGACCAGACTCCTGCAACCCCGGCCACTGCAAAAAACAATTAGGGGAGTTTCTTCTCCTGATCCTACACAAAGTAGTCTTTGAATGTTAACCTTGTCGTCTTCCCTACAGAATCTATGAAAGCTGTATGAGGCTATAACTATTCATACTGCCCAAGCAAAGCACTCCTCTAACATCTGGTATGTGCCCTGCCAGATTAGCCTTGAATGCAGCTGCAGTTCTGCCAGCTCCTCCCACAACAGCAGAGAATGGAAAATGATCCCAAATGGTCTACACTGAGCTTGAATTTATATATATACATACACACAGAGACAGAGATACTAGGTATTTGCTTCTCAGATAGTGCACAACACAATTCAGGCAGTAAAATAACAGCCTCTGAGCAGCTTGTGGATAATTACCACACATGCTATCATTTGCCATTGCAAAGAACTTGGTTCCTGCTCCTGGCACTTCCATTAAACGTCTCTGGAGCTCTCAAGAGCGGCTGCTCTGGCTGCCACCAGCGCGGAGGCTCCCCAGCCTGGGCCTCCACTCGATAGCACGCTTCTCCTCTGCAGCAAATTTTAACTCCTTCACTGGTTACTTGGCGTACACATTTACTTCCCCCCTTCACCAAAATCTATTTACTCTCATCCGTGCCAGCTACCAAGATCTGGCCTGGAACAGAAAAGAAAAGGGGATCCATTTCCTCTCTCTTTGCTCACTGCACTTCTTTTTTTGTTTCAGGGCTCTCTACTTACTTTGAAAAGGGACTGCAGGTGCCTGCAATCAATTAAAAACCTTACTAAACCAGCCAGCAAACAGTCAATTCACGGACCCTGTGCCTCTCCGTTCTCCACAGACTCCCAATATGGGATCAGACGTGAGGCTGTGCTGCGCGAGGCAGCTGGCAGCCGCCTTAAGGCCCCTCCGGCCTGCGCCAGGCCGCTCCCCTGGGGAGGGAGGGCAGCACACGGGGTTTCCGCGGGCAGCACCTCCATTTCACAGACAAGGACAGACGCCGTCTGCTCTGTTCTGCACAAATTAACTGTCATCCACAGGTTCTTCGCTAAGTTGGACACAAGCTGAGTATCCCAGCATAAAATCATGAGGAGTTTGTTGTGAAAATGAGGGCCGTTAATTGGGCATTGCTCTCCAGGCCAGGCACCCTGGGCAGCAGCAGTTCCATTCAGCAATATAAATGCCATCCAAGCAGAGCTCGCCTTTCAAAGTCTGAGCTGGGGATAAGCCAGGCGTTTGCGATTTTCCTCAGCCACTCTGATGGTGGGGCTTTTTCGAGTGTATTTATTTTGGGGTTTACCAGCCCTTAGCATGAGGGACAACTGACATTTAATGGCAAGGGGAGGGAAGGGGACTGCAGTGGTCTCTGGAGGGAGGGTGGAAATACTCAGCAGTACTTACACCCCAGCAGGACACACAGCTAAAGCCTGACAGAACACACACACCTACAAGTATTAAAACCAAGCAAGTGGGGTGTGCAGGATACGTGCACTCGTGTGGACAGGCCACAAATTCAGAGTCAGGACTGAAGCTTCAGCTTCTGCCAGGACAGGAGCCCAGTGTTAATGACTGTAAACAGACTGTACATTTTCCAGCCTAGTTATTGTTATGGTTGACTTTTTTAAAAAATTATTTAGCTAAGAAATGTGTTGAAATTAGGCTCCCTCCAGGCTAGCACATCTGTCCTGGATTTACACTGGTGGTACTCGATGTGTTAGGTAACATTTAGCTAACTGATAAGCCTTCCGGACTTGTACAAGCCTATCTTATTGAAGCATTAGGAATTAAACTGACTTCTGCTGAAAAACACATACTAAGATCACTTTCATGATGAGCAGTCCCACTTTCTAGAATCTAACAGTGATTATCCCAGCAATCACTTTGCCATCTCCTTCACTACACGAATCAAAGCAAGAACGAGAACCCCGCTTCTTGTGCCCCCTTCCTTCAAGCCCTCATTCTGGCCCCTTTAAGTTCTCACTGTGCTCACCATCCCCGCTCTATCTGATCGGCCACTCTTTGGAACCAAGAGGGTTCAGATGCACTTGGCCCTGACCCAGTTTGCTAACTCACTCAGCTGCCTTTCATGTGCAGCTTCAAAAGTGACTTCAGAGATCCATGGCGTCAGAAGCAGTTTTATTCTACAAAAGATCATCCTTCTTCAGACCTTTTCTCTGGCTTGCGTTTTCTGTTTGCTGTATTCACATACAGCCTCAGCTTCTAAAATATTACATCTTCCAGTTTTGGATTTTTCTAACTTGAATGAAGCTGAAACAGAAAATTACATTAATACTGCCACTAAATTCTGTATCAGTCACGTAGCAAGGAACTACTTCATATGACCACCTATAGATTATGAGTAATACTAGCTGTGATTCACAGACTGGCAGCTGAGGGTACCTGACTAAAGCACTTGAGGAGTGTGAGTTTTGTATGAAAAGCCTGAAATGTCCATCAGCATACACTGTGGTTTGTGGAATCCAGTGTTTCCATCATTCACTCTGCAGATACGCAGACCAGGTCCGTGTCCCACGTGGTTTCCACAGAACTCCTTGCACAACCGCTGCAGTTCAAGAACTGACCCTCTCCCCACCCCTGAACACATGCATAACCCCCACACATACACATTCTTCTGCCAAGAATTTAAATCAAAATCAAATACAGTTACAGCTGAGCTAGTTCGTAGGAGCCTTCTCAGAAACTGTCTATTTTGGTTGCCTGCCAAGTTCCATTTTCTGTAGTTACTCCTAATTAAATTGTGTTTTAACACATTCTAAAGATGATGCAAAGCTCTCCTACTTAGCTGCTTTGTTTGACTGGAGACGTGCAAATAAGCAAACAAAATTTTATCTGTTTTCTGACATATCTAATTAAATGTTCATCTCTGCAACACAGAGACCACTACTCCCATGTATACGTTCCAAGAGCACTTAAATAAGCTAATAAATATATTTCTGAATGATTTTCTGGCATTAAAATCTAAGACTGGTGCCAAGTAGAACAAAAATCACGCAGGGGAATCCTGTACAAATTTGGCAGGCTTTGGATAAAACCAACACAAGCATGTTCCGATTTTGGGGGGCAAGCCTCATGCTTTAGGAAATCAAATTATTAGATACAGGTGGTTAGGAAAGAATGTTTTCTTCACATAAGGTTTTGGGGTTTTTTTGTGTAGCCAACTAGTTCAGCCATGCAGGAGTTTCCCTAGAAACATTGCTGAAGTACTACTAAAATAGGCTGCTGGTGCTAGTAAATGCTGAGCCCACCAGTACTCTTTGGATATTGATAAAATGTTCTATTGATTTCTACTTTTCCTGTCACTGAACTTCTTGAGAGACAACAATTAGATTCAAAATACCTGGACTACTAGCTGCAAGGAAAATCAGTTCCAGTTCACTTTTACCAGCCTTTATTCTTGCTGCTTTTGGTTTAGCCTAAACCTGGATGTTTGCTTTAGCCTGAACTTGGATGACGTCTTCAGAGAACAGAAAACCACACTGAATTGCAGGCCATTAGGTAAAGAACACTACCAGCTTAAAACATCCCATACCTGCAAAAAAGAAAGTTTTACCCCTAATCATCCTGCACACTAAAGGAAAGTGCTCTACCTGCAAAGTTCCTTTTACTAACTATGTATTTTCCAGAAAATAAACCTGAATAGAGGTAAGTAGGGCGTAGACTCCTGAACCAACTGCCTTGATCCAAGAACATAGCCCTGGCTCTTATGTTATCCACAGTTTATGACCAGCTCAGGTGGAATTCCTCTGCAGAAGACATGCTATGTGACTGGCAGTCAGCTGAGGGAAAGCTGGAGCCACAAGGTGCTGCAGAGACTCGTATTGTTCCAACTGTTCCAACACTGCTCAGCTACACAGCTACAGCCCAAACCCTACCCTAATCCTGTGAAATCCCTGAGGAGCTGGAGTCCTCTCCCACCTGCCTAGACCACCTGATGAATTTGGCGTGCAGCTCACAGGGACAGGAAATCTTGTTCCTTGGGATGAAAATAAACAAGGACATCAGACTGAGGTAACTTTTCTTGGTGAGGAAAGCAATAATTCTTTGCCCAAAGTAGTCTGGATCCTTATACAAGCAAATACGGAAAAAAAACCCCCAACCTCAGGTCTTTCTAGAAATTACCCCCTACCTCATGTTCTCTACTTCAGTCCTTTAGATGAAGACAACCAAATGATCACCATGAATTGTTTACTGCTTTTAAGAGGTGAAGCTTTGACTACTGTAAGATTCTGGCTGATTGCATACACATTAGTGAGCATAAAATTACAGCACCAGCATCCATTAAAAGTTGCCTAAATCCAAGGTCTGGACTTTAGACTTGGTCTTATTTCTCTGCCTTCCCCTTTCACATCATCTTTCTTGGAAAATGAGAGGTATGTTTGAAGATTAAAATAAAAAACATGAAATAATACCACAGCAAGACTTAATTCTCACCATCTAGAAGTGCCTATCAATTCTATTGGTTTTGTTTTGTTTTACCTTCTCCTACTTTAATATAGATGTTTCTTGATATTTTGAGTTCAGTGAAAGATGTTACTGCGCCATATTCCTTCTGGGCCCACTGTAGCAGATGTTCATTTTTCTCGGGAAAAAGCTTTTCTTCTGTTTCTGCTGACAAGGAGAAATTTCCCTTCTCAAACTGAACAACGGAACCTAAAGATACCTGATGGGAATAAAAACATATTTTTAATGTGGTACATTTATCTGCACAGACAGGTAGCATGTTTAAACAACGTGATCTGTCACACCCAAATGCATTCACTGAAGGCGAGTAAGGCTTATTTCCAACAATGCCTAAACTTCACATATTTTAACATCTGCATAATGATTCCTTTTTCAGAAATGCTTTTAAAGATGAAGTACCCATCAGCCCAGTTCAGGTGCATATGGCAACTGACTAACAGAGGGCTCTGAGCCATTCTCTGAAGTTGTACTGCTGCAGAAGTGGTACAACAGCGGTGCAAAGGCAGCTGAGCTGTGGGGGCGAGAGGAGGGCTGGAAGACTAGAGGAAAACTAAGGCAGGAGAGTGAGAAGAAGATGGTCTGAGGAACTGAAGGGAGAGAAGGATGTGAAGCTCCATAAACTGTGAACTACTGAAGTAACTCCCAAATCAGAAAGAACACGAGTCCAAGCTCAGCAACAGATAAAGGCCAGCAGAGAAACACAGAGTGAGGAAAGAGAAAGGCTAAGAGAAAGGGAAGATATTTACTGTTGCTTTATTTACACGACGTGAGGAAATATTCTAACACACAAAGGAGATGAATTATACATCTTTAAAAAAATCCTTATAAATAGGTTATGTGGACTCAGGTCAACTGGAAAAACTAAAATGTTCTTTAAAATGGTCAAAATGGAAAAAGTAAGTAGAAGTGGAACGGGTTCTGTGGAAAATTCTAAAATTTTCAAATACAACTTCACCGGAGCGGCAATAGTATCATTCAAGAAGAGGGCACAGGGTCAGACTTTTTCAGACTGGGACCTGCTTCAACTTGTGTTGGTCTTGAGAGATAAACAAGTCATTCCAGATTTACTGCAAAGCAAGATCACCCCAACAGTAACCTTTTGACTTTCCTGTCCCTGCACAGAGATGTGGCCAACACTTCAGAACATTTGTCAGCTCTCAAGATGTCAAGATGTCCCTATAGCAACTGGTGAAAGAAGAGCATTCCTTCATCTGCCCAGCCTCAGGAGCCATCACCCATCCATGCACTTCATTGTCTCTTCCTTCAAGGTGCTTGAGGACTGCATGCCCTGCCTGGCCTGGTGCTTCTATGCACACTTTCACCAAGGTCTAAAACATCAAGTCAAGAATAGTATGTGCTTGATTGAGAAAGTACAGCAAGATGAATATGCTTTCAGGTTTGAATGCATCAGAGAAGATTTCTTTGGACATATTCCCTGCAGCAGTGTGTAAGCAGTGTTTGACCAGACACAACGCACAGCCCCTTCTTCCAGATTGCTGCAGTAGAGAAGGCTTTAGGAACGAAGTACCGTTTTCTTGTGCTGTTCCCAGAGCAGCCTGGGAACAAGTGTGACTTACTCTGCTGTTCTCCTCCCTCTTTCCTTTCCCTGTCCTTCTATTAATCCAGATTTCTTTGGTGGAACAAAAATATATATTTTTTCTCCAACTGAAAATCCGAAACTACTGATGATGATGATTGGAAGAGTGAAAAATACATCACAAAAATTTCTAACCTGTCCTGAGCATTATTTACATGTTATAGCAGGATAATGGTCATAAGTATTTCTCTAATCTTTTAAACAACAAAATATGTGAACAGCAATTATTTAACAGAGATTATCTGAAGTCAGGTTCCAGTTACAGAAATTAACTAATGGCAACCAACTATTACCTTCCCTGGAGATATTGTTCCCAACACTATTTCAGGATGTTATATATCAGTTGTTTAGCACCTACAAATATTTGTCCAAGTAGACATATAAATTACACCCTTTGGCACACTGAAAGAATTTCAAAGTTCTTCCCCTGTGCCTCCAGCTATTGCGTTACTTTTTATGCACATATCACTTCTTCTCCTGTAAGAGAAGGCCCATGTAATTCAGACTTCAATTTGACCAGACCTGTCACAAAAAACAGCTCAGGAATACTTTTGCAAGAATAGTTTTCAAAGTTTAAACTAACATCTGTTTCAATTCTGAGTGATCTTCCTTATTTGTTGTTTTTCATATGACTATGATAAAACATTTCCTTTAAATAAAAAAGGTCTATATTCAGTGTAACACAGAATACACCCTATTCTCTCAATACTTTCACACTTCTCAAATAAGAAAGCAAACTGCCATTAGAAAAATTCCACTGTCCCCAAATCTTCAACACTAGGAAAAGAAAGCAATGGTTATCTTTAAAATTTATTTAGCCAATAGCATTCACTTTCTATTTCCACCAATTAGAAGCAGCTACACCAGGATGTTAAGCAGGACTGGTTTTATGCGGCACCCCTACAATGCTTCTACCACACTGAATTTTACAGCGTGCAGAGTCCTGTAGGATGACACTGACATAGCAGGAGACAGGTCATGCAGGGATTGCGTTCAGAGTGCCTCTTCGCAATGCTGTCTTTTATAGCAGAGACATGTGGGACACCTTTGTAGAGCCCCAGCCTAATTAGAAAAATCTCCTGTGCATAAAAATTGCAGGATTTAAGGACTTAACCAGTTATTATTTTGCAGTGATACCAAATAGATGCTGGTATTCCACTTTCAGGAACAAACCTCCTTAACTACCTCAAAAATACTATGGTTTATCCAGTAAGTACAGTAATTGCTTTTCATTTATGCAATGTTTCTGGTATTTTTTATGGTCAGTATCAGAGAAGTCTGATACTATCAGAAGTATCAGTGTAACCTTTTAAGCCATTTGAGAGAAGCCTGGGAGAAAATATTATACCTTCTAAATACTGACCAAAGAAGTGCATTATCTTGTAATACTGCATTTTCACTGTATTTTTCATTTGGTATTTGAGATATTTAAATGTCTGCTAACACAGCAGCTTTCTTCCTCAGAATACACTTGGTTTTCCACTTATTACTAATTAAAACTTGAAAAACTTCTACTTCATCCTGCGGCATGACAAATGTCTTCCTGCGAGACAGATCCTATCAATGAACCCCAAAGTTACTGAGTCCTGCTAGGGAGGAACTGACAGACAGAAAGCAGAACAACTAAAAAGTCTGGCAGAAGCATCCTCACTAAATGATCACGCAGTAAACATCTTCAAATAAACATGAAGCTTATCATGATTATTTTTTTTTAATCACATACTAAAGTCTATTTGAAATGCTGGTTCCACTACCAGGTTTTAGAAAGGAGTGCGGAGTTCTGTTGTGCCTGCCAAAGTTGGGATTTTTACTACATGGACCTTAGGCAAGGTTAAGTGAGCCAAGCACGTTATTTTTTCTGGAAAGAATTCAACAGACTCTTCCAAAAAAGGCAACCATCACTGTTTCAACACCTGCCTCAAACATTAACTACTTACTCTTCAGAGCAAACCAAAAGCAGCTCACTCAAACGTACTTAGGATAAACCAGAGCATTAAAACCAAAGAATGTTTTAAATATTTGAGAATCTATCAACAATTTTTATCTGAGCACTCATTACACAGCCGACAGGGTGATTAAGAAACTGATGCCACATACACTTTTATCTCCTCATTTCATCTCCTTCAGTGGTTACTTTCAGAGGTTGCGGAGTGGAAAAAGTGCCCCAGCTCTATTTCTTCCTGTTGTTGTGAGGACATTAAAAGTGACTGTACCAGAAACATCCCCTGCTGATGAGTTCACCTACATGCCCTGTCATGTTTCTGAGGCTAAATGAGGAAACTTCCAAGCCTGACATGGAAAATCAGTTTGCAAGACCAAAAGATACTGGCCATGGCCACTAACTACAGCGGTCCAAGGGGCTCTTCTGCAGTCGGAGGAAATGAGGATCAGGTACAGTATTGTGAAAATTTGCTACCAAAACCTGAGTATTCCATCAAAGAACAAAACATGTTTAGGAACACATTTTGATTACACACAGTATTACCCTGCTGGCCACTGGTGGAAATTGGGATTGTAATTCTCTTTGCACTCTACAGAGGCAAGGAAACATATATCCCTCATGTTGGGAAAAAAATGGCTTTATATGTCCCTTAAGAAAACCTTCCAGTCCTACAAAAACTGCCGTTGCAAGGCTGCCATGGAAGTTCAGGACATCAGCTAGCTGGCAGAAGTGCCAAATGGCACAAGTTACTATTCCCCAGAAGGAACAACTCTCAGGACCAACCTCAGATACATAGACTGGTGAGCCTGAACACTGCATACACTCAAAATAGCATCTTCTGTTTCTTATTTTACCTATTTCCCTCTCTCCTTTTAAATGTTTATTGCCTCTTTTTTTTTTAGTTTGAACCTGATCCAGTGGGGATATTAACTTTGTTTGCTTTATGACATTTAAGTATTTAACGTAGTTATAATTCAGAACTCCCAAGTAGGAAGCAAGGTCATAATTTAGCCTTGAGAGAGAGGTAGGCACCTTTGGGAGATGACTCAGAATACAAAGTTAAGTGTCCGTAGCTACACAGTACGAACCAACCCCTCTCCTCACAGCAACACCTACACCACTACTCACCAAGGCCCCTCCAGCACAAGTAACCAACAAAGCCACCCATAAAGCCAAGAGTGAGGCAAATACACTAGGCAGAAGAAAAGCAGCATCCTTCATATTTTTATCTGAGCTACACAGTATTAGCCCTATTCTGTGGCTGAACGTGTAGGAAAGGAGTAAATCTGCTCAGAATACAATTCAAAAACCTGAACGAACTTTCAGAGCAGCACGCATGGGGTTCAGACTCAGCCGGTGTTTTTTGGTAACGTACTTTGATGTGCTTTGGTGCCCTTATAGGGGAAAAGTAAAGCCATGGATGGAGAAATATCAGGTACTTGGAAACTCAAAAATATATGCTTTGTTGTTCATAAATCCTCATACAACATACAGTAATCACCAAGAGAACAATTCTCTTTGGCAAGTGACCAGGAAACTTGCTGCTTTTGAAATGACATGCCACACGTGTGAATCATCTATCAGCTTTGCACAGTCTTTGTGGCACCAGCCACAGAGGTACGATGCTTTCAGGCAGTAGTAAAATTTTTTATTTTCAGTTTAGTGCTCTCAAGACCACTTACAGTCGTCTCAAAATTCCACTTTCAGTTTTCACATTTTTGAAAACAAACACGTAAAAGAAGCAGCATTATCTTTATTACGCTTTAGATTTTAATTCTACTTCCTAGGAAATGCTCAGTTTGCCAACTACCAAAGATCTTGATAGGAACTATGGCTTCTCAATGCTTTCTCGGGATGAAAGCAGAACCTTGCGGGATCAGATTCTTTCACATCTTTATGTATCTAGAGAGAAGATCCTTCCATCAAAGCTAAAACTTCATCAAAGCAAGTGTAACTCTCATAACCCCATGGAACAGTTACTAGAATGATAAAAAGGAAACAAACAAAAAAAAATTGTGTAAAGGCGAAACCTTTTTCCTAAGTTTAGGGCTGAGCAGTGGTTTATTAACTGTGCACAGGTAATTGTTCTCTCATCTCACATTAATCCAAGAACATCTTAATAGACTCAACATAACACTCGTATGATCTGAACAAAATAAGGTAGCAGAAGCTTTTCCAGAGATTCTGTTTCAAGTTAGATTCAATTTAGTGGAAGAAGAGAAGGGGAGAATTAAAGCATATCTATGCAACTGCAGCTATAGTTTCCACTGGAATAGATGACTCAGTAACACAACCTGCTGTGATTTATTATCTCCATATCACTAACACCAGCAGTCTGCCAAAATCTGCTGCCTGCTTCTGTAAACTTCCACTGGCTAAAACCCCTATTTACTGAACCAAGCTAAGAAGGGAAGGGGCCGTGACCATACAGAAGAGAAAAGACCATCACAGACACCTGTTCCAGGCACTCCTGCAAGATGGGTCTGGCAACCAGACTCATGTGGGTGGTGGAGCACTGGAACAGGTTGCCCAGGGAGGTGGTTGAGGCCCCATCCCTGGAGATATTCAAGGTGAGGCTCGACGAGGCCCTGGGCAACCTGGTCTAGTTGGGGGTGTCGGGGAGGTCGGACTAGATGATCTTTGGAAGTCCATTCTGGCCTGGATGATTCTATGATTCTAACACACCTCAACCACCAAATGCCAGAATGTTGTTTCTTCCTTTCTCTTGCAGCCTGGTTTAACTTAAAGCCCAAGTCTTCCTAACTATCAGTCTCTCCTACTCTGAAAGTGATGGGTCTGGGCTCCTAGAGGGACTGTGAGAAGGAGCAGCCCTCAGGATGAGTCAGGGGCAGCAAGGAGAAAGACCAGCATCAGATCCAAGAAGCAACAGCACCCAGACATGGCCCATCCACGCTCTAAATACAAAGTCTTGGTTCGTGAAGAGAGGCTGCTCTTGAAGGTGAAAGAAACACCAAGTAATAAAGTCTGATTTTTGAAAGATGGCTTAAGTCACCCGGGACAGGAGAAGATCTGGTATAAACTATGTGATACTCTTAGCAAACCAGGCTTGAACATCCCTTGAAAGGAGAAAATAAGGCACATTGATCCGCCTTGCTTCCTCTGAAATATACTGGCAAGTTGGTATTTTTGAAATATTTCTGCGCAAACCAAAGTGCTTACAGTAAAAGCAGAGGACACCTATATATCATAAAATTTCCCTATTTTGGGACATCACACTACCACATATAGACATCTTTTACTGCACATTTGCTTCACGTACTATATCTTGCTTCCTGAGCCAAAAATATCACTTCTTTTCTGTAACGCCTTCATGAAGCAAGCTTTGAATGAAAAAAACACCCTACCTAGATATTTAAAGATGCCTTACTAGTGTTACTGTACTCAAACTCCTTTTACTGAATGCGGAAAATGCATCACTTTCAAACATGTATTTACCACCCTGTCATTTTCTGCCATTCATACTTCTGACAAAATCCTTTCACTCTATTGCCAAGAACGCAAGAACAATCACCATTCGTAGCTTGATGTCTTCTTGATATTTCTGGGAGTAAGCCAGTTATATAGCCTTTAGAAAAGCAGGATTTTGCAGGAGGTTGAACCACAAGACAAAGTCTTTAGGGAAATTTACTATTGTGAAAAGCATAATAAGAGTTACTGTTTACTAAACACTGCTTTTAATTAGATACTTAATGTTATTTTCACATTCATTCAAAAGGCAAGGAAATGGTGTAGGGAATGGAAGGGGGAATATGAACTCTGCCAAGTGTAAAAGGGCAACTACAGGATTATTGCCAGCTCCTGTGTGGAAGAATGATGAAGATCTACAAAAAAAACAAACCCAGGACTCTATAGAAATGTAAACGTCCTTTTAAATTCCTCTTCACACTGTTACACAACACTGAGAATCTATGGCTTTTACTTTGAATAGTGAAAGGTCACTATTTATACCAAATTTATCACTAGTCATGCATTTCCTATCCTTCCTCACTCTTCTAGCAGAGCACTCTGTTCACATCTGGGTCTGTTTAACCAGTGATTGGAAATTTAGCCTCCTGATTTCCCGTTAAATACTAGGCACAGGAAAACAAATAGCACTTGTTTTTCAGTGAGTCTTGTCAGTCATCCAAAATCTAGTGCAAACCATAGAACAGCCTGTGGTTTGGTGGCAAAGACCCAAAATATGTGAACCATATTTTCATGAACTGAAAGGAATAAACCAGCAATTGGCTGAAGTAATAAGAACACGGCTTTTTTCTTCTTAGAAATACATAAATGACTAATAATTAAACTCTTCATTCTATCAGTTCCTCTTTTTTAAAGCTTTTATTTTTTCTTTTCAAATCTGAAGCCAGAAGCCATCATTATTGCTGTTGCCTCCTCCATTTTACTAACTTAAAACACACATTCAGTCCTATTAAAGGGGTTCTTGTGAGTAAGGTTATTTGCTTGCAAAAGTGCTTTCTCATCCATAATTCTTACTCATTCAATTGCCTGAATAACCAATTCAGAGAAAGAGCTGAAGCATCCCATCTTAAATTAAATACTATATAAATCACATATTTAGACATTTAAGGGTTTTTTTTTTATCTATTCTAACAGTGATTTCTGCCAGGAAATTAGAAAGCATCAGATCAATTCTTTCATTGATTTAATTCTCACTACTTTCACTTGCCCAGTAAAGACACTCCTAGGCTATAAAAGCAATTGAGAAAGCTACCAAATCTAAAGAAAAAAATTCACTTGTTTAGTAGCACCTATAAAACCCTCTTTCTGGGCAGGATCATAAAACTTCTGGGCTTCTGCCAAGACAAGTTTGCAATAAACTGCTTTTAGGGAAGGAGAGAAGTAATGACTTGATGGAAAAGGAGGAAATTATTTTGTTATATGAAAATTTAAAGTGGGATGGTGGGAGAGGTCTGGTAAGGTTTTTCTGCAAGACTGACCTGTAACAGGATTCCAGGTAAAAGCATTTTCTACAGGTTTTGCCTAGCTTATGTAAAATTGCGATCTGTCATAATCTAACCAGCCTAATCACCAGTGAAGATGTCCTTCAACTTCCTCTCCCACTTCTCCTTTCTGATATAATTTTGGCATTTATTTCCTGCTGAGGAAAAAGAAATATTTAGCACAGATGCCAAATATTCCCCTTGCTGAACTAAGCAGACCTTCCCACCCATGCACTGCTCTTCTAAGTGATGAAGGGGGACGATGGTCCAGCTCAGGAACACTTGAACCAAAAATGTCCATTCCAAAACTGTCGTATTTTTGTGACATGTAAAAATATCCAATCAGACTAATATGACTAGACACATCAGTAATCAAAGGGGTGATTTTCAATTACTTAGGTCAGGCAGAGTTCATGCACTAACTCATTTCATGAATTTTCAGATTGAAAGGCCATGAAATTTAGGTGTGTTTATTTTTAACACGATGAGAATAAACTCAAGACTTACTTTACTAAAATCACAATAATTTTCCCAGCACCACCTACTTAACCCATCAAAATATATATATATAACTCATGAAGAGTCTGAAAATAATCCTGTCTATGCCAGATGTGTTGTTAACACTAAACTGTGCAGTCACCATATATTCACTTTTCTCTAACACAGAAACACACAGAAATCTATGTCAGGTTTTTATCAAGATGCTAACATTTTCTCTTAAGACTATTCACTAGTGTTCTCTCTGGTTTACAGATGGGGAAAGGTGACCCACTAAGCAAAATGACAACACAATAAGGCAACAGACTAGTAAAGAACAACTCCTTTTAGCACCCCTACCCCATCTTGGATGGCTTCCTCCAAAGTACTGTCACTCTGTAAGCATCACTGTGCTTCCATGTATTGCCATGGGTTTGGAAAAAAGTCTTCAAAACATGACATTAAAAAAACCCCTTGTATTAACAGAACACAACCGTTGGTTTGGTTGGGACATGCTATTTAATTTTAATGAGAATTTATTCCACTGTGATGTTGAGCCACCAGTAAATATTTTGTGAAAGTGAAACTGTGAGCTGCCTCCATGAAGATAAAGCTTCTGACGAGTCACTGCGCTGAGTGAAACTATATGTGTCACATGATAAAAATAAGTGCAAACCTACATGTATACACCAAATTTACATTTTTATACTGAAAAATGTTTATCACGAAGGTACTTTGTGCTTCCCTCTATACTATAAGCATACACCCAAAGGCTGGATTGTCTCCCCCATTCATTTAAACTTCTGCCTAATGGGGGACCAGGCCCCAGGCAAAAATCCAAGCTTGAACTAAACAGTAAGAATTTAAAGTCCAGCCCAACTCAGTAGTATAGTACTTTCCTGGTCTTTCAATGCATGCTGACATGAACTTTAAATCTTTTCATCCTTTCCTTTAAATAAAGTGATTTGTGGTGGCTTAGCTCTAGTGGAAACTCAAACAATTAATTCACAGAGCCAAGGTAGCAAAACATCTTCCTAATGAGGACACTGAGAACACACAGCCCTGACAGTTCCCTCTTCTACAATATAAACATCGCTTAAGCTCAAGCGTGCCTTAGTTTCGCTACCTGAACAATGGTACTAACAGCACTTTACAGACTGCTCTGATTCATTATCTGCTCATATCTTGGAGTTATCTTCTTTGTTAAAAATTACAAATTAGAAGATCCAAGGTTCTTTCTATTTATTTACTTATTCAAACACATTTCCCTGTAACAGTTTAAGAACTTTATTATGATGCTTTACAGGCAAAAAAATAATAGCTGGTAATAAAAAGAAATAAGCAGCTAGGACTTCATTATAATGCTTACAAGATCCTTTAACTACAAACTTTGACTTGGCTCTAGCAGTGTTGTCTTGATCAGCAGCAAGCCCCTTAAGTCGCTGTTTAAACTTGTTTTCACTACTTACCTTTCTAAATAGGGATCAATCAACAAAACTGTGCAATTCATACTTTACATACGGTACATTACTAGAAGTGTGAATGAATGTATTGTTTGAAAAGTCTGAAGGAGAAGCTGGAAAGTCAACAGTTATTCTGCTTGATGCTTCCATAGAGACAGACACAATAGTTATGACACTCCTATGGTATGCGTGACACAGATTACTGTTTTCAGCATAGAATTCATGGGCATGAAAAAAAGTTTTTTTTTAAATTTTAAATCTTTAATGATTCAAAATGCGCTGTTTTCTGGCTTGGGTATGCATTTAAGGAGAATGGACAAGACAGAGCAGCAGAAGTAAATGGGTAAGCCAAGTATTTTCAAACAATGGCCAAGGAAGCGAGCCCTGCACTACGCATCCCTTGCAGCTGTGATTTACACTCCTAGGCTCGGTTCTCCGAAACTTACTGAAGGCTCTGGCAAGGAGGCAGGCAGTCTTTCTGCTACTAAAGTAGAAGCCGTATGTCCATCTGCCCTACAACTCACCTGAAATAAGAACCCTTGACTGTGCAAAGGGACGGGCTCCCCTAGGCCAGAGGCAGTCCTGGGCATTGCAATCTGGCATGGCCCAGACAAACTGTTCTGCTGCATAACTACAGCCCCTCCGTTTCTTTTTGGCGTATTTCACTTGCCCACAGGAGCTGCTAGGACTTACTCAGGATTTCCTACATCTTCTGTGCTGCATGATTCTGTGCTCTTTTCCTCAGAGAGCTTTTGGGAACACAATGCATTTCTCCTTGTGAGCAGAGTGGAACTGTGGAAGAACACATAAATTATACAGCACTTGAAGAGATCAAAAATTGTTATGGAGAGCTATTCAAATGTTTAAACATGATTAGGGATGAGTCAACACTGAAACCTAGTTCACTCCTTGCAATGGAAAAGCGAGCTCTGGTCTCTGCACAGCTTATGGGGAGCAGTGTTACCCCAGTGCCACAGGCGCATGCTGGGGACATGGCATAAGTGACAACCGTCAGCTCTTACTGTGACCAGCAGAGCCTAAGAGAGGCTGAAATACTGAGAGGAACTAGTTGAGTCCCACCAATGGAGAGCAGAACCTGTAGCATTTATCAGGTAATGATGCCTCACCTGAGAGAGAGCCCACCCCTTACCACAGCATCAGTGCTGTGGCAGCTCCTCAGGTCAGACAACTTCTTGTTTGGCATGAATTGTGACTGCTGCTGCTCACATTTTCAAGCCTGTTTTTGTAACCAGGAGAGCTTTAAACAGTTTTCTGAAGCAAACACTTAGCTAATCATACAGTTTTGGCAGCCAGGGCCTTAGGCACATTCCTATTGTTCCTATGCCTTAATGCAGCCTGCTGAAGCCCTGATGAGCCAAGCCAAGCCAGCCCAGCACAACCACAGCCCAAACACCGGCGCAGTCTGCTGAGCGGAAATGGATGGCTCTTGGCAGAGCACCTCTTCGCTCCCGGAGGCACGGCAAGGAGAGAGGGAAAAGCCTGCAGGAGGAGGAAGAGAAGGGAAGAGATAGCTGAACATGAACCAGCTGATACAGAATGGGAGTGATGATGTAGTAATTGTAGAAGATCAAAACTAAACGAAAAGTAGGTCCAAGACTCGATTAACTGATGAAAGGTGTTGTTCCTTTTGGCCTGGAGAGGAGTGAGGAATCTTATCATACTGTTGTTCATCATCTTGTTCCTCAGACATTTTCTGAGCAGACCTGAACTGTACTGGTTGCAGTAAAGACCAAGAATGGTCAACAAGAAGATAACAGTTAAGAGTCTCCAACACAGTAATGAGAAAACCTGAGATTGTGAATACCTTAGAATACAGACAAGTCCGTGCTCGTTGCAACGGTCAGTAACACATTGCACTGGAAACAGGATAGGGTCCTTCAAAGTTCAAAATATCAAGGGTACTCCTACTCTTGTAAATTGATGACAGGACAAAGAAAAAAAATCCTAGAAAACTTTTGGTGTACAGCAAGTGATAGGACTCTCGGTGCACTTAACAATGTCGCCACCATACCAAGTCAACTGAGAGAGCAATGTCCCTTCCCAGTGCACTAATGCTGCAGCACCATCCATCTTTTCCTCCTGCTGATGCACAGTGACACCATTAAATTCCCACCTGGTACTGCAGAAGCAGTCTTGCCTACCTCTGTCAGCCGTGCTGGAGGAGCAAAATTAAACCCTATAAGGATACAGCTAAGAATAATAAAAGTTTAGTTCTGCAATTAGAGTTGAATATAGTAAAAGCTGCAACTTTAATAAAGACAACTCATGATTAGACATGATGTCATATATTAAAAATTTAATCCAAACAATTTGTCCGTTTCACTACAAATAGCAAACTTGAATGTCCTGGCAAACTCAAAGGACATGATTTACAAATACTAGGTAATATTTGGATCCTACATTATAAGCAGTGCTCCAGTCTTTCTGAGAAATAAAAATGACTTCATTCTGGGCTTAGCTCGGTCATTTCAATAGACCAAGCTTCATTAGAGACATAAACTGTAATTGTACATATTGAGCTTAACACATACAGATTTTTATTTTGGTCACAGACCACACAACTAGTGTCCACCCATAACATTTCCCATTGCTTTGAGGCTTTTTGCATTATGGTACTATTAAACTTCTAATCAGGACTGGCAATCTCTTATAACGTCACAGCTTTTTGAACTGGGATGGCTGCTAGTGTTAATAACTACACGATATGCAGATTCTAAAAAAGCAGTTTTGGTTTCTTTTCCTTGAATTCACATAACAAGTAATTGGGTACTTTTTCCAAAGTGCTTTGCCCTGCCACCTAACTGTTCCCCAGAGCCATACACTGAAACTTGACCTCCTGTTAACTTGTTGTTTTTTTTAATGTATGTTTAAAAACTTTCTAAATGAATGCCATTAATTCTATGTCTTATGCAACAAGTAGCTATGATATAGAGCAGGCCAGAGGACTGCATATACTTACAAAGAAAACCCTTTGGATTCCAGGTGCCAGCCTTTCTGTTTTTAGCTTCCAGACCAGAGGCAAAGGAGAGTTGAGCAGAAACACCAGAGGCTTCTGGTGAATATGCACTGATGAAATTGGATTCAAATGTAACGTGACCTGCAAAGAAATACAGAAATACATTAATACCCCCTTATAAGTTTCAAAACCAAACTGGAATTTGAAACAATGAATTGAAGGCCATTTTTATATATATTACGGCTTCCACTCTTGACCCAAGATTATACACTAATCTACTTTCAAAAAAATCAGTCAACAGAGCAGAGATAATATAAAGAATGAAACAGTTAACGTTTGCACTCTACGCTTGCAAAGCACTGCTAAAGTGTTTAAGAAAACCTTGGCAAACGCGGATGAAAAATAGCTTATGCAAAAGGTCAAACCACTAAGCTGAGAGTTGGAGAACAAGGAGATAAAAAGAATTGCAAAGCAAACCTCGATTTCTGGTTTCTAGATGGTAACCTACAAAGCTGGCTTCGAGTACAAACCTCATCTGCTGATGCTATTAGGGCATAAATCTAACCTGCAAAACAAATAAAACCGAACAAACAAAAAACAGGAGGAACGAATCCAGAGACACAAGTGAGCACTACACTAGTTTATGGAAGAAATTCCAGCAGAAATTTTAACGTACACTAGGGAAAGAAAATGCCTGTCTTCAGGCACTACAAAGATATATGGGGAAAATGATCCCAGGAAAGTGGGCATTGCAGAATTGAAGCAACCTGTTAGAGGTGATTTTTAAGCAACCGGTTTGTGGTCAGTGGAAGCCCCCTCCTGCCCAGCTCCTCATATCCCAGTGCTGCCCTTCTAGAAAGGGGCGGATGGGGGGCAAAACTCTAATCAAATGCACAGCAGAATAACTTGTCAGGTTTTAGCACGTAATAACTTGTAACTGAAATAATAGCGTTTTTGCAGTATCTAATTAGCTTTTTAAGAAGTCAGCATTTGGCTTGATAGTTCATCCTGCTTTATAATGAAAAACCTTTATTGTGCAAGTTCAAGGAGTGCCTGGACGATGCTCTTAGTGATGTGGTTTAGTTTTAGGTGGTCCTGCGAGGAGCAGGGAGTTGGACTTGATGATCTTGATGGGTCCCTTCCAACTGAGATATTCTGTGATTCTGTGACTAAGTAGGCAACCAGTGTCTCATAACAGTGGGTGGCAGGTGGGTTCCCTGACAGAGAATCACGGCTCTTTCTAGAAAAGGTATAGAGGGAGCAAACACGAACACAACCACTAATTTGAGTGGTGGCACACAAAAATGAGCATACGGGTAATTCAGAATGAATTTTGTCTTCTGCTAGAGAATTTGAAAGGAAATCTGAGACATGAAAGCTACTACATATAGTTTATTGCATTATTCTAGGCATAAGCATCAGTTAGTTTACCATTAAAGTAAACATAGATTCATCTGGCAAACTAACTAGATGAAATCAAGAGATCAAACTGAATATTAGGCACACATTACTGTTGAAAATATTTTTAAAAAAAAGTTAGCATGTCTTTTTTCAAAAATTATTTTCTTTATTTTTTTTCCCCACTCAAAGGAAAAAGTTCTCCACCATAAAGTGAAAGTCAAACCTAGGTCTCAGGGCTGACAGACACCTGAAAGACAGCAGGGAGACCTTTCTTGGCTACTTAAGAACTTACGAAAAGCCGGCAAACAACCAGCTGTGTTAATTACCACACCAATCTGTAAGCAGCAAACAGAATTTACTAGATTCTTAAAACCCACTGAATGAACATATCTCCAGTCCCCACAGCGAAAGAGACATCAAACCCCATAAGCACACCTCTGAGGGCACTGAGAACATCCATATCTTCACCTTTGTTATGCTTCATTAAAATTTGTTGGAAAATTGATACTAAAAGAATAATTCCGTATAAAACAGAACTGCTTTAAAGAATGAGCAGCTCTTCTCTTCAGCAGCCAGGGGCAGTGATAGCTTGCCTGCAGGAAAGCTGGGCACCACCACCTTCCACCTTTACCTTTTACCTTCCAACTTTAGTGGTAACCACTGCTGCTCTCCTGGCAGGAGGCCTAATTGTATTTAAGCATTTCCAACAGAAAACATTAATTACCATAGATTACTGTGTCTCCCAGGAACCCAATTTCTCTACATTTTCTGCCTCAAAAGAATGAAATACTTCCTTTTAGGAAACTGCAGGATGTCAGCACTCTGAATGCTAACAGGATGACTGAGACTTCAAATGCCAAACAGTCATGATCTTAGCTACAAAAACTGCTTTAGGGTATCAAGCTATAGAGCCAAAATAATTGTGTTAGGTGAAAATAAGAGAGAAGATAAAATAATTTGTTTTACAAGGCTCCCTGTTTGTTGTTCTGTCTAGAAATGGAGAGGCAAAAGTGGAAATAAAAAGGTGTTTAGAACTGCTATTAAATTCACGGCTATTAAAAAGCTTCCATTAATTCTTGGAGGTTTTCAGCTATAATCACAGCTAATTAGTAATAAGCTGTTTAAACTATTAAATATAATCACCTTGTTCTGGAGTTACGTTTTCTTACTAAGCAATAAAAATCTCGTAATCTAAGTTTACCAAAGTAGCCCAGTTATATCTTTCGCAGTCCTGATCTGGCAAATATGAGTTCAATTTTATTCTGATATTTTTTTCAGCTCCAAATGGCATAGGTGCATTAAATTTTAAACTCCCTTAAATTTCAAAGTGTTGAAGAGAAAATGTACTACACTAAATGAAGTAAATATTAAACACATCCACTCTTATATGCATCCGTAGCCACATTTTCACACCCAATGATAACTGGTTTCTTCTGCTCCCAAAGTAAAGACTAATGCAAATATTGACAAAATTAGGTATAATACAGGTTTAGGTACTTAAATAACCAAGAATAGAAAAACAGTAACAATCCTCTCACGCTGGCCAACAGGGGCACTTGGGTTGGATTTGCACCTTGGTGGTGTTTTTATTAGAATGTCAAGTCAAGGTAAAGAAGAGACTCCTATTAGAAATTTTAAATTTTTTTGATATTTGAAACCTCTGGTATTTATTAAAACCAGAAATGATACAAGAACTACAACACGCTGAAAACTTCATCTCAGAAACAGCTAGGCCAAGTCCTTTGGGTAACAGGGAAATGGAGAAGTATCTCCATTTCAACTGATCTCAGACAAGTTTATTCAAAGCCAACATCTATCACACAAGACAGATGTTTTAGACTTCATGAAGATTTTTGCCTGTTGTTTTGGTCACATGAAAGATCATACAGAGCAATCATACTACTTTAGTGAGAAAATCAGAGACTCTTTGCAACTGCATCTACTATCAGATTTCATGGTTGCTATTCCTTTAAGCTTTGGAAATTAAATATGTATATAATATACACATATATGATTATTTCCAAACATGTATGGAAATAATCAACAAAGTTTGAGCCATATTCAGAAGTGGTGATATATCTATCCATCCCTCTGGCTGGAAATGCAGGATAAGTTATATCACATAATGGAATTTTCCTACATTCGTGCCTGAAAAGCGCAGACTGACCCTTAAGAAAAGCTACAAAATCAGTTAATTTTTCATAAGTAAATTAAGTGCTCCTATGAAAATTTTCAGAATAAATGTAATTTTGCATTACTGCACTCCTCAGTTTGCTCATAAGTAAGACAGCAACAAAACACATAATGTGGAATTCATATTCCTAGTCCTAAACTTGAGAAGGAATATAGTTAACGTGAGCATGCTTCTGCAGCAGCCTCTGTCACTATATTCCTTGGCATATATATTCCCTATCACTATACCTCTTGGCATCACGGAGTCCTCAGTACCAGCTTGGTTTTCCAGACTGAAAAAAACACCAAACCACAGAGCTGCTCAACAACTGCTCAGGACCATCTCAGTCATCCTATTTTTCACAATTCATTTTTTGCTTCAGAGCTAGCCCTGCTGAGGAGCAGCTGGGTAGTCTGGCCTGAATGTGACCATTCCCACTGAGAAGTCACACAAAATTAGTAGTCTCCTTCTAGTGTAACTACACCCCCAACCCCTAATATTTACCATTGCCCCCATCATCATCTGTGCTTAATGATACACAACAGTGATATCCATTATGAGAGATTGTTTCCCGGTCCTTAGAAAAAATTTCAAGCAAACTGCTCTGCCCATGTTATTTTGAAAACATATTAAGGGACAGCACATTAACCAAGCAGACAGCAGCATAACAACAGTACAGAAAAATAAGTCGATGTGGTCCAACACATCCCTTGCGCCCAGTGAAGGGCTCATTTGATCACTGAGCTGTTGCGTAGCCACATTGTGCAATCAAGACTTAGACCAGACCTTCTGGACACATGTCTCAGCAATGGTCCTCTCAGCTTCAGCAGCCGTTTGTCAGAGCAAGCTCCTCTTCCAGACTCACGTCTGCCCGTTGCGGCCTCCTTTGGCACACGCTCCTCCAAACAATACTTGACTAACTTGTGAGGAGTACGACAACTCAGTCACAGGTGAAAATTAAAGTTATTCTAAAAATCTTACAAATACATTTTTAAAAAGCATACCAACAACAACTAATATAACTGCAACCACAGAGGACTTTTGTCATTTTTGCTAGAAGGCATTTTTATTTTTCAATATATGCTATAAAAACTATAAAAAATACGATAAAATAAAGACTTTCAGAAGATACCACATTTCATTGGTGCCATGTCTATCAAACTTATGCTGGCATTACTTAGCCAGCTACATTTGCATATATTCATGCTGGGCACTGCTGTTGCACAGTCTGCACAGAGTTCCTTTAAGGTCTCTAGCAGCAGCAAGGTTAAGGCGGCTGCAGAGGCTTCTCTGTCCCCGGAGATCAGAGTTTCATGGAAGGCTGAGTATCACCACAGAAACCAACTACAAAAACAGTCTATGGGCTCCTGCCCCGTTACTCTGGTAAAGCAATTTGTACAACGTGAAAGGCAAGGGCACAAATGCTGAAAACTGATCAAAGTAAACACTGCTGCTAAAGTACCATTTTGTTTTGCTGACTTCAAGGCATCAAATCACAGACTCTGTGTTTTGTTCTAAAAAGATGAAAGTCAAGTGCCAAGGACTTGTAAGGTTGAATTAACTATTCCAGTGTGAAGGCCTTTAGATAAATTCATAGCACATTTTCCAAAACAGCCATTACGAATTTGTGCTAATAAACCAGGACAAAATATGCTGTGTTGTATTGAATTACACTGCCCAGGCTAGGGCAGCTGTTCTCCAAAAGAGAAGAGAAAAAATGAATTTTAACTCTCAGATCACATAAACACATTTTCTGACTCACAAGTGATGCACTAAAGATGGATTTACGACATCTTAACTCATTACTTCACTGCAAAGATTAATTTAATCAGAACAAAGAAGGCAAAATTTAGAACAGAAATCTGAAAATGTATATCACTGCCCTCTATAAGTGTTTTCACTCTTTTTGTTAATATAATATTTATAGGACATAAATTATTCTGGTATTGCAACAGTCAAAGAAACTAATATGAAGCAACTTCTCTTTACAGTTCATTAGTGTATATTATCCAATATAAGAGGTTTAGAATTTCTACTGAGATTCACTTGAGAAATATAATGTCAATACATTGGCTATAAAAGAATCCAGTCAATGACTAATCCATGAATCTACCTCAAGTGGTGGGATCTAGAACTGCACCACTTTTAAACGTGTTTATCAGTTGTTTTAGAAAGGATCTAAAGGGTGGCAGAGCACTGGAACAGGCTGCCCAGGGAGGTGGCGGAGTCTCTTTCTCTGGAGACGTTCAAAACCCGCCTGGACATGTTCCTGTGCAACCTGCTCTAGGTGGGCCTGCTTTGGCAGGGGGTTGGACTAGATGATCTCCAGAGGTCCCTTCCAATCCCATACTATTCTGCGATTCTTTGATCTCCAGGCCATTTTTTTTTCTTTTTAAGATGACAGTAAAGAAAAAGTGTATTCTTTAGGCAGGAACTGTGAATTCAAAATGGAACACTTCTTCCCACCCCCCTCATATTTTTCCTATGCTCATTGAATATTGTGTTACAGATTTGATACCAAGCCAGCCATAGCAGATTGCAATGTCCAGCGTTCAGGAGCCAGCAGTTTTTGAGAGACAGCTTGCTGATCTTTCCAAGAAATGCAAAATATATTCACATGGTGTTACTGCTTGAAGGTAATATTTTCACTCTTAAATCGAACGACTGTATAAGTAAGTTCCTATCAGCACGTGAGACCCCACCGCTTCCTTTCTGGGAAGGTTCTGCAACGCAGACTTTCTTATTCATTCAGGGCAAGCACCTATTTTTTTGAAAACTCACTCCAGCAACGAGATAGGAGATCTGCAGAACAAGATCAGAGAAATAAGTATCTCCAGGAAAATTGCAATGCCATTAAAAACAAGCACTCATACCCACACACAGTTACTTTTTCTCCTTCAGAACTCGAAGCTATGCCATCTTTGAGACTCACCGTGCTTTCTTCTCTCTGCCAGGCCAGCACTAATGGATGCTGCTGGGGCAGGAGAGGGCAGGGAGGCTGCGATGCACGAGGAACACATGGGGAGGGAAAACCCTTTTTCTTTCTTTCACTCAATCCTCAGGGAACAGGTCTGAGCACCTGGTAGCTGTGGTAGCATTTACCAGGTGTATGGAGGACTTGAAGTTTATTTCCAAGGCTCAGGTAACACTAAACTAATATGAAAAATCAACCTTTTGCTTATTTTATCCTAAATGTATGGTCGCAAATGGATTGGCATTGCCTGGACCTTCTCACCCATGCTCCACAGAGAGAATCAGAGCAACTATAAACGGCCGTCATAGCTCAACTGTGAAAATCATGGGAAAGATTCACCACTGGCATAATTCCACTGAAGCTACTGGCATTAAGCCAGAGGCTGATGTGGTCCCATACATTACCTTATAAAAAAAGAATACTATTGCACAATCTGCTGACCCTTATGATCTACCACCCAAAGTGGAAAACTGGGCTCCACTGAAAAGAAGGCAAGAGAACAGAAAGGTTAATAAGGACTACCCAACTGCGATCTATGGCCTATTGCCCTCTGTTCATTACAAAGCACTCTCAGAAACCTCTGACCAAAAGGTGTTTGAAATCACACACACCCCTTTTATTTGATTTTATTTTTTTTCCCTATTTGTCCTGGAACAGGGGCTAAAGGTCAGAGTGTACTGTGCTAGACACAGTTCCCTCCCCAAAGAGTTTACAAATCAAGACATTCAAGTCCTGCACCACATATGAGTGCCAGCATCCACTAACAAACTATTCTGAAGTATGCATGGTGTTCCCAGAAGGCAACTTTAACATGAAGATGCATTATTAACGACTCAGAGGAGAAATGGCAGCCCCGAGGCATATGTTCAAGGGGAGAACTAAGCAAAGCTCCCTTCACCCTCAGTGAGGACAAAGCATCACCCTTGCACTCGGCACCTGTTACGTCAGAGCAAAGCAATGTACTCAAATGCAGATACTGTCTTCAACGAAGATCTCAGGTTTACCTTCAGAACCAGCTTGAAAACTGACCTGCCCATCCACTGACACAGTAGCTGTATCCAACAGACTGATGAAAGAGAGTCCATCAGAACAAAAGCCGAAGAGGCTGCAGCATATTCAAATATTATCTGTAGTTCTCCCTCCAGCCTAAAGTCTGGTACCTTTCTAGCCCGAAATATTAAACGGCCAAGCTGAGGATCCATGTAACAGAATGGAATGAGAGCACGTTTAGATCTCCTCATACGGATTCATAATTCAGCTGCTCCAGACGACAGACTAAAAAAGCAAGTTATGAGTAAAATTAGCACTATCAAATATATTGTGTAAGATGAGTACAGTATAGTACAGTGGCATGCCTCATGGCACTAAACATACTGCTCAGTACCTGGCAGCCGTGTCATTTGTATCTGGTTCATAACTCCTCAAACTCCAAGAGTAGGCAACCGTGCTGGTAAGTTTTTACTAGAAATGCAGTGACTGAAGTGCCCATTCAGAAAGCAGCACAGCTCACACAGTGTCAGAAAGTTCTGACACAAGGAGATGTTACAAAATTAGGCTTCTAACCATGAAAATGCTGGACCATTTCTGCCCACAGTTCAGTCACATCTGAGTGTATCTTCAAACAAAAATGTAGCCAGTTCATTTCTAGTGTTCCAAAGTTGTTATTTTAAGCTGGAGCTGGCAAATGTGATCGTGTTATGTTAGAAACTAATCATTTATGCAAATACCTAGGTAATAAAAAAATTAGGACCAAAGCTATTCCTGATACAAATAACTTGGCAAACAGGCAGGACAGTTATTGAAGCCCTATTTGCACTAAAAAGTGGCATTCCTTTCATAGTGCAAGAATAATAAGAGTGAAGAGTGAAAATACTTGAGGCTTTATATCAGGAGAGCTATTTCAGAACTCAAAGGGTAATAACTGTATTAGCATAAGTCATACTTAAACTGAGAGAAGCTACTTCTGTGACAATGACCTTAAAAGTATAACCCAAAATGTTTACTGAGAAATTTTACGTAGAGATCATACACGTGTAAACTTTAGCTTCATTTACCTAAATAATAGAAGATCCAACTTTCCCTGCGCATATATATTTCAATCCAGTTTTTATGTGTTCAGAGTCATCTCATGCTTTATATAGTTTGGAGAATCAGAGTTCTCCTGAAAAAATAAGATTTTTCAAGAACTTCTGGCTGCAGCAAAGAAAGCAGGTGGTCTCTGCAGAAGCACCTCTGCTCAGCGTTGCCAACCAAATCTAATCTTCATATGCTACCCCCATTCTGGGCATCTGCAGAGCAAGCACTGCCCATGGCTACCAGCCCCAGGCTTAGTTCAATGGAAAGCCCGTGCCCACCAGTGCAAGGCTGGGACCACTTTGACTATTCCTCCTGTGACCCAAACTAGACACTCAGTCTCCCAAAGATTAAGTGAAACCATTTGTGCCATCTGCCCTTCCACAAAGCAGTCAGGCTTCCCAGCACTTGAGACCTAAAAACACGATGTTTCACTCAGCTTTACATAAATCAGTAGATGTCAATACTGTTCACATGCCGTATAATGAATCCTAAGGGGAAAGTCCTCCTTTTATACATTTTGTGGGAAAATTTCTTGTTGGCTTTAGATCTGTTTAAGGGTACAGGATCCATTTCTGTAAGCCACAAGTACAGCATCTCCCCTACCGTCGTTAGGTGGCCTATTCACAAAGCAGTACCACATAAGACTTCAAGTTTTACTTTAACAATTAAGGTAGAATACTCATGTGGAAAGGAAACACTTTCCCAGACAATATTCTATTCTGCAATTCTACATATATCGCAGAACTACGCTTTCCTTTGGGGAATCCGCTGGGCTGCAAATTAACTTTAATTTTATACTCCTCTTCCCTTCTCCCATCCCTAAACTAGTTGTGGTTTTTCACAGGGCCCAATGCCCTGAAAAAACAAAGGTGGAGGGGGAATCACTACTATGTTGGACAATATAAGAGTACATACTAAAAAGCAGCCTCTGTCCTAAAGAAAATGCTTCTTAAACTGACAGATTTTGAGCAACCTGCTCTAGTGGGAGGTGTCCCTGGCCATGGCAGGGGGTTTGGAACAAGATGATCTCTAAGGTCCCTTCCAATCCAAACCATTCTATGATGATTCTATGATAGATAAAAGATAGATGACAGAGTTTTGCCGGAACCATTTTACTTAAATGCATTTGGGACATTATAAGCAAATCTATCCAACTTTTCCAGGTAAGCAGAAGTTTCTGCTGCCTGTATTTTCAGCAAGTTAGATAGATACTAGCCACCCAACCAGAAATTACATAGCTCCATTAATGTACCACTACAGTATTGATACATCATGCCTCTCAACAGGTCTCGTTAGCCACAGCTCAGTGCAATACTATCCAGGCGTTCAGAGATCAGCATTAGCACTGTCTCATCTCTACCAGGCTCTGACGGTAGACACAGCAAGTTCGCAGATCACCTCAACTGCAAAACACCATGCAGATGTAATGTAGCACGCGGTGTCATAGGAACATCATGGCAAAACTGGAATCTGAATATAGAATTTCCAAATCTCAGAGTAAATCCTGAACAGATGCTTTGCACTGTTTCAAAAGGTGCAGGTGTGGAAGGGGAAAGGGCTGAGACAATGGGGCTTCACATAGCAAGAAAAGATTACAAACAAACATGAAATAGATGATGGGAAGACTGCAGGACAAAGGGTCATGCCATTTGAAATTTGCTCCTCAAGGGTTTTGCAGCCAGACCACACATGGATCCAGATGACTGGAAAACAGAAACATCATTCTACAGGTGTCTTTTAGAGAGGCACAGTCACATAGGGAAGTGTAAAATGTGGAGTTCACATTTTTATTGGACATGTAAAACTAAATTCTTGCTTTCTGAGCCAGGATAAAGAACAGCGTGTGTGCATGAGTCATAAAAAACTGAAAACCTAAGCAGCAGCACCAGATTTAGGAAACAGTTTTGTTTACTTTATTGTCAGCAACCCACCAGCCTGAGTAACAGTGCAAGTGTGTGTCTGTAATACATACGCTCAGCAAATGTTATTAGAAATTAAATAGAAAGGTAACTGCTTTCAGAAGGTTAAAAGTAACTGTAACCAATACATTGCCTCTCTACTCCCCTGGAGCAGGTCTTCATTCTTCCCAATTTTTTTCTGTTTTCGAACTTCAAAATAAAAACAATCAGAACTTTTACTCTTTGTACAAACAAAACGATATTTTGGGAATATTTCAAAGAATGAGTTTATGATACTGACTACATGGAAAAAAAACACCAAACCTCTAAAGAACAAAATTTTCTATTTAATCAGGCCTACCCATATAAGTGAGACTACTCACATCTGTATGTATTTGCAGAATCAAAGCCATGAAAACTGACAAAGTCCTGCAGAAGATAATACTGAGGCTGTCATGCAAGTATTTTCTTGCACAATGATGCCATTCCATGCACTTCTTATCTGTGCTGTCTTGCTGATTCTTGCTTGAAAACAGATTTACTGAAGAAAACACAGGCTTGCTTTCCAGCTTACAGTGTAAGAATAGTCTGCTGCCCCTTGCATACGATATTTTTCCATGTAGCTTCAGGTGCATTTTCAGTGTCTAATTTATCTCATTGCAAGTATCACGTGAAACTAAATCAGGAGAAAAGAAGGCATGTTCCAATGGTCTATTCTGAAAAGGTACCTACAAGGTAAGTGTCACTGTGCTTTTTGGCAAAACTAATGTCATACAGAGTCGCATTTCTCAACAGGCCTCAAAACTTCACTTATGTATCTACATGCACTAGCAGATCGTGTCCGTGCAGAAGAAATGAAGACTCTTTCCTTGGGTAATGAGAGAAGAGCGAGCCAGACTTCAACCATTCTTCAGGGTTAGAGAATGCCCATTATCCCCAGAAAGGTGACAGTTTTTAATACTTTTCCCTCACTGATGAGATTTGGGTCATCACCAACTATTACCTCTCATCTACTGCCAGCATCACGTTTATCACATCTGACGTGAGCTCAAATCATAATAAAAATATTTCTCTATTATAAATTGCTATGGTAATTGTTAAAGAGACACTATCGCTATAAATTACCTACAATTCCATCAAATTTTTTCAAGCAATTTAAGTTTCAGATGTTCGTACCTCATGGTGGTGCTATTTTTGCATCTTCTCCTTTAAATAACAAGTTTTACTACTGTAGAAGTACTCTGCATATGTTTCACAAGGAAAATATGAGACTCTTCTAGAGAAACACAAACTTGAATATATGATAAGTGTTAGCAAAAGCATGATCTACATTAAAAAAAAAAACCACAAACAAAATAATTAAAGCATTTGCTCATCTTGCCACTGCGAAGTTTTACTTCTTCAGCTGATACAGGAGCATAGCTGTCAGGCACAAGCAGCTCCACACAATTTATGCTGGAAATTTTCCCCGATGCTGGGAGGTTGCAGGAGAACAACTTCATTAATTCCAGCTTTTGGTTCAAACAGACACTCCAGAGAACAACATCAACATGACCACTCAGGAGAAATGTTGTTCCACATTTCATACACACATACACACACATGTAAGAGCCCAAAGCTACACTGGAACCTGCCCATCAAGTTTGTGATATAAACGGACTCCTGGAAATGTCATCACTTCCTTAATTATCTTTTCTTGGGGAAAGTAACTATAGACAAAGCAGTAATTTGTAAATACTCCAAGGCATGTCAGATAGAAGCTTGGAGGAGGGAAATGGAAACCAGGAATGTGAATCGCAGTTTAGGATCAAACTCAAAATGTATGCATCTGCCTGAAAGAACGTGTGAGCGCCTGTGCACAGCCTGCTTACACACACACGAGCAACAGAGAGGGAGGAAGAAGGGTCTGTCCAGCAAAGACCGTGGCAGCAGCTGCCCCATTCTCTCTACAATCCTGCAGCAGCACATCAGCACCTGCGGGCACTCGCAGCACAGCAAAACAAGAGAGTCCAATTTTCAGCTTCCAACAGGTCCTTTTAAACAGCAGTTGGCAGAACTGAAAAATTTGAGCTATCAGAAAAGTCATTCTGACATTTTTTTCTTTTGAAGCCCTTAGCCTTCTGTGGTGGGCCTTGGCACGGCTTCAGACCCCGTTCCATACAGCTCTCTGGAACCGAGAGCGGGTCTCGCTTTCTGCGCGCAGCAAACAGTCCCGTTTCTAAAAACGGAAAACACCGAGGGTTTGCACAGCACTTTCCAAGTCATGAGAAGTCCCTGCTGACTCTTTAAGGGTAGACGCACATCAGGCCATGCTCCTGCAGGACAGCAGGCCCTGCACAAACAGCCTCTTCTGGCAGACACATGACTTCCTCTGGCGGTTCTGGTGGGCAGAACTTGGAACGACTGCCAAATCCAGCGACCAGCAAATCCTGAGCTGGCTGAAAACAACCCAGAAAGACTGCAGTCCAGAGCAAACAAGATGAAAAAGCCACATTAAAAAAGGCTGGATTTTATGCAAGCGCAGATGCTTCAAAGTACAGATGAAGAGAAGTTGTGAAGAGACGTTGTGAGGGCTCTTTAAGAAACAGAGACTGGGGTGGCAAAACATGGCAATGCAGTGTCCATCGATCAAGGCAATTAAGACATCAGTGTCATTTTAATGTACTAGCTGCATGGGAGTTGCAGCTTTCAGTAGGCATGGCATCATCTGAGAAAGACATTGAACAATTACAATTTCTGTGGAGCACACTGTTCGTATCTTTAAGGCTTTATCAGGTGTATTGTATGCTTCACTTCTGATTCAGTTCAGTGGTCTGGCAGCCCAAACAGGGCTCTTGGGCAGGGCTTTGGGGATGGGAGTAACAGCAGCCTGGGAAACCACTCTGGTGAGCCAGGGGAGCTACCACAGGCTGTGGGCAAGCTTTGGAAAACACCCAGGGTCAAGAGATGCACGTGATGAAGAACTACTGCTTTCCAAGCAACAAATACAGGGTGTTCCTGGAGTACGTCTGCCACAGCGTCACTCACAACTTGACTCCGAGCGAGACCTCACTGGCACAGACCACTGGTGGAAGTAGTAATTCATCTGGGCTTCCCGTTCTCCGTCTTCTGATATGGGCGCTTCCCCTCGCTCTTACAAGTAGTATGCAAAACATCGTGAAAGAAGATTGTGATAAAAAGCAGCAGTCAACCTTAAGCCTGGCAGAGATGTTTGCAGGTGGCCAAACTCATTTTCCACTGGCACTCTGCAGGTCCTGTCCTGGCTGGACTGATAAAATTGTCTCTGCATGACTTTGTGAGCCACAGATCATCAAGGAACAAGCACTAACAGGGTGAAAGTGATCAGGCTCATCTCAATGGCCTCAGCAGAACAGGAGAGCTGGCCTGCATGTATGAGGTTGAAGCCAACCAAGTGCTGTGGAAAATCTGAATATTATGCACCCATGCAGACCCAGAGATAGTATTTTAGTGTCCACAGTGGCCCACAAAAGCATGCAGTACAAAAGTAAATACTGCTTCTTAGTAACATTGGGCCAAGAAAGATCTACAGCCCCACTGAAGCTGAGGAAGCCAGTGTGAGGAAAGCGTGGCATATATGTTGCAGCAAAACTGCAAAGTCAAGCACAGGAACTTGGGGCAAGAACCTCCCAAATGGCAGGAGTCACTTCCCAAACTACTCTGAAGTCTATCAACTCCCAGTACTGAACTGGCTGGCTACATGACTTCAGGTGTCAGGCTCCAAGTGAGAATGGCAATCTTTCCTGAAAGACGCTCTCTTGTTGGATGACCATTGGAGCTGGATGAGATCAGCCCACACTTTCACCAAACCTTTCCCATATTGTAGTCCTCCTTTTAAAGTTTACCTTCTCACATTTGGAATGAGATCCTTTGCCACCAAGTTATTGGTCCTGTCATCTGAACTCTCACCTGGAGTCTTCTCCATCCCCAGAAAGAGTAAGCATCTCCACTACTTCCATCTCTTTTCCTTCATCCCTACAGAGACTGAGCAGCAACACAGCCACCTGCACCACTCCTCTCTCAAGCCATCTCACTACAGGTAGCTCATGCCGCTCCTGGTTCAGAAACCCTCTATGTACTTCCATTGCCATTTCAAGTCTGCTGTCGTAGTTCCATATCCATTACTGCTGCCAAGCAAAGGTGGTCAGAAAGTGGAGAGGCAAGAACAGCAAACTACCCTGGCAATGTTCAGATCTGGTCTGTGCCTTGGCAGTGGCACAGGCACGGTGCTCTGTTTTATCTTTGAAAGCTTCTTCTAAAGCAGCAACTACTTTTTCTGCAAAACAAAGGCCTTTGGCCTAACAGAGGTTGAAGTCAACCAAGTGCTGTGGAAAATCTGAGTATTATGCACCCATCCAGACCCAGAGATGGTATTTTAAAGTGTGCACAGGGGTCCACAAAAGTAAGCAGTACAGAAGTAAATACTGCTTCTCGGTAACATCGCATCAGGAAGGTTCTACAGCCCCTACCATAAGTACCAAACATGCCCGAGTGCAGCCACGTAGGCTTCCCACTCAACTGCAGTAAACGAGCAGAGAGCAGACGCCACGCAGCCTGGCAAACCAAGCAACATGACCTTTATTTCCCAGCCTAATTCTACACCACATATTCTAGTCAGCGCACATTATCACCAAATTTGCACAGCCAAGTGATCTGGCAGTGCACAGGTCCAATATTAATGTTAGTGAAGTCTGTGGCCTTACTCAAAAGTTTAATGTCACAGAATTAACAAACTCTTTATTCTTGAGCCTCTAATTTTAGTATAAGTTTAGGACTGCATAGGATAATGATCCAATTATTTTAATTTGGATTATTAAGCCCAAACTGCAGGGTGCTTCAAAAATTTAAATAAGACTAGTCTGTCTTTTAAG
Organism: Limnodromus scolopaceus; assembly: GCA_028565335.1. Classification (NCBI taxonomy): domain Eukaryota; kingdom Metazoa; phylum Chordata; class Aves; order Charadriiformes; family Scolopacidae; genus Limnodromus; species Limnodromus scolopaceus. The sequence continues at coordinate 16,280,084 of JAOXNO010000004.1, read as the reverse complement.
TTTTAGAGCAGCTAGTCAAGCTGACACCAAGCTCAGCACTAAAAAGCCACGAGAGAAAAGAAGCTGACCTTATTTTTACTATATGTGAGATCTTGAAGTCTCAGAAAACAGCCTTAGTAGACATTTGATTGGTACCAAATAGAAACTTGTTTTAACAAACGCACTTCTAGAAGAAGAAATAAATAAAATGGAATCAAGCAAACAACTAGGTAACAAGACCCTCACTAACTCCAGCCGTAAAATAACAAACCTTGAATTCCCTTCCTGCCTGCTGTTGGCACAAGACCTCCAGGCCCCCTCTGACCATGGCTCCGGTGCAGCAGGTCAGCATGTTTAAACCACACTTAAGAGAGTGGCCCCTTTATCACAGCTTTATCTCATGGCTATCCCCAGATCTCTGGATTCTTGAGCACAAAACAAAACATTTTTTCCCTGACATAGCCTTGGGTAAGGCTGTTGTAGTGGTAAACTTTTGAAAACAGCTAAAATGAACACATGGCGAAATACAGTAAATATGTAGAAAAATAGGCAAAACAAACCAGGTTTTCATCACCGTCATTGCCCAGATCTTCACAGTCCTAAACTGCAAAGCCATTGTGACACAGAATTATCCTGCATTCAGGAAGCACTGCGAAGATCAGGATGTAGAAATACATTATCAGGTGACTGTTCCAGAGTCTTCCTGTCCCATTTTTACAACTTAGAGGATCTTTTCAGAAAGTACTTAAATATTGGACTTCAATAATTTCGCCCACCATGTTATCGCTATGTCACTAGTATGTACCTGGCTATTATAATTAGGCTGCTCCACAGGAACTAACAGGCATTTTAATATCAGGTTTGATCTCAAAGGAAAATATTTTTTATTATGAAATTGTTGCCAGGTAACACTGATTAAACTGTGGGGGAAAAGTCTGTCAAATTATTACAGCCTCAGTGGCATTACTCAAAATTGTAAAAATAAAAGATGAGTCCTTGATTTTCCTGCCTTCATTTCACATAACACATGTTAAACATCTGTATCAGGCATAACATCTTAAAGCTATTGAGGATGAGGATGTCAACGAACACAATAGTGAATCCATTGCCAGGAACTCTGGTTCCATGTATTCACATGTATTCAATCCTAAGTAGTCACATGAGATTAATTTTATATGCCCCTGCTCCCCCTTTAGCTATTTCCATTGTGGCTGCGTGCCTGAAGCAGTTCAGGGAAATTCAACTGACAGGTATAATAAAAGAATCCTCTACTAATTTAGGACTTGGTAATACACCTATCTAAGGAGTTACTTTCATCTGAAAGTAATTTTTACATTTTTCTAAACACATTTCTCTGGTGCAGATCTCCAGAGTTTCCAAGTGCCACCACAAACAACAAATCTTTCTCAGAACAAGCACCTTCATGAGAAAGCAACTATCTCCTTTCTAAAAACTGGTGAAGTGAAGCAGAGAAGATGCCCAAAGCCAAAGACAAAGTTATTGCAAGAGTTCAGTAGTTCCTGGCTTTCAGCTGAGACCTAGATCAGCACAGAAATGCACACATGCACTCACTTCCCCAGGAATATTTGATCAAATAAAACAAACAAAAAAGGCTTGCATTTTTCATGCCAAGTTCAATATAAACACTCGTGGCTGTTACATGCACCCGTATTCTATTTCCTACGATAAAGCATGGCCAATATGAATTGTGATAAAAGAAATTTCTAAGAAATACCTGAAAAAGATTGGAACTTCTGGGGTTTTTACTTGAAGAAAGTGTCTTCACAGTCTCAACAAATAAGATGTCACCCCAAGAAGGATTAACAAAGTGAAATACAAACAAATTCCTTGAAGATCACAAATACGATTACAGCATTTCATGATGTGCCCTTATATTTACCAGATTTCAGCCTTAACTTGAAAGTGCTAAATTACGGATTTAGTTTTGCAAAGTTTGTTCAGAATACATAATCCCATATATTTCCATATTTCCAGTCCATCTTTTTTTTTTTTTTCTTTCTTTCTGTTTACAGGGAAGAGAAAGCACCCAAACCTCACTAATTGTTACAGAAAAGCCTGCATGTGTCACAGGAGGAACACATGCCCCTGCCATGCCCTCCCCCTGCATCAGCCACCTCTCCTATGTTTAAATTTGTGAACGCTTGTTGTCTATATATTCTACAAGAGTGTCAAAATAAGTTAAATTAATGCATACATGTATGTTGCATATTTATGAGAACCAGGATAACTGCACAAAGTATGTTTAATGCATGAGATCTCCAAGGAATTTGCTAGGGGAAGTTTACACTCCTCCCAGCAAGTAAGGAATGTGTAATTTAGCAGCATCTAGCACAGGGCAGGTTAAAAGCAAAACAAAACCCGACGTCCTCCCCCAAAGCAAGCCTTCACTTAAAGATTTTCAGATCTTGCATTCCATGTCATCAGAACTTCAGCTAACCTCTGAATGAACGCATGATTTATTTTAAACATGCTTTCGAGGCTGCCGAATCTAACTAAAGTACTGTCAAACAAAAATACTGACTTTATTCTGGAGTATACTGGAAATACTGTATGACAAACAAATCTCTACCTTTGCTATCAGTATTTGCAGGCAACAGGAAATACCTCGGCTGGTAAATCAAACTAATGTAATTTGAGGTGATGGGTACATTCTACTTTAAGACAAAAGGCCGCTTAGAGTTGGTTTTCACGATAATGGAAGAGATAACATTTGCTCTGCTTTGTTTTCCGAGTCTGATCCTGTAAGTAAAATCCTATCTTTCCAAGTTGTTTACACTCTTTTGCTCAACACTGTCTCCAGCAAGCCTTGCTCCAGCTTCCTGTGCATTTTTCAAGCAGCCATCTCCACGGGCTGTGACTGGAAACTGTTTGTGAGATGGGAGAAGGAGGCTAAGGGCTACGAATTGTGAAAGATATTCTGTGCCCTACACTTCAGAATACCGCAGAAGTACACAGAAAAGACAGCTTGGGGCAAACTGCTTTCTTACCATAAGCACGTTAGAGGAGGCACAACCAGCCTCTTTCTGCTAGACAGCAACTATTTTTATTCAAAGCCCAATATTTAAATCTTCTGTCGTTCTGTCAAGATGATTATAGGCAGTAGTGGCACAGCCTGCAACCTCATGCATGCGTGACTCCAGCCCTGTTGCGTGTGCACACACAATACTGCAGAAGCTGCACTGTTATGCAAGTAGTTGTAGAAGCGTCAAATCAGAGGGAAATTTGGTTTTATGCAAATGTGCGCTTTGCAGTTGATTCATTCCAGTCTCTCAGGAGGTACAAGATCCAGCTGTAGCCTGCCTCATCCCATCTCTGGGGAACACTTGAGTAACTAAGAAATTACAAGTTCCCATTATACCACATCCCCAAAGTAAGGGCACTCTTCTGCCCATTTTCAACAGAAGTCGTGACTACCTTGTGAGATCTATCCCTCGTAACAAATTTGTCTATGTCTTGCCAATGGATTCAAAGGTTCCTGGGTGATAACAGAGGCACTGACAAATGCATAGCAGAATCACATAAGGCTGTTTAGTTTTCCCAAGAAAACTGTGTTACACCAGAGAAAAATAAAAAGCGAAAAAAAAAGAAAAGAGGAGAGATTTCAACTACATTTTGGTTTTCATGCCCAGATAACTGATTGTACCAGCACTTTTTTTCAGGCCTACACAGTGCACTCATCAAGCTGATAAGCCTGTACCTGGCAAACTATGAAAGGCTTTAAAAAACAAGAAAATACAAACCAAAACAAATATAAAAATCTCTATTCCTCATTCACAGCCTCATAGGAAAAAAAAAAAAAAAGCCGTAATTTTTACATTTTTTGACAGTTGAACTGAAGAAGACCTGACTTTTTTGATTAATGGGAGCCAATAAGATGCCTACTGAAAAAACAGCAAATAATTTTTTCATCATACACTAGACATTTCAGACAGTGTACATACTGAAAATGAACACAACAGCTGAAATTTCATGGTTGCATACAATACACATTGAGCTGAACACACCACAAACCCAACAAAGGCTGCTATTGAAGTCAGTGGAAAGACTTTGATTATGGCCAAGAGTATCTGCCTTTATTTAAATCACTATCAAAGACTCCACTTAGAAGTTCTTTCAGCACAGATTTAGACCCTCTTTTTCTAAGCTTCCGCCTGCTAGATCATCATCTTTGTTCTCTCATTACAAATTCTGCTAATTGTGTACATGCATGTTGCTCTCAGGGGACACAGTACTAAGGATTTGTGTGTGTAATACTGTAAGAACATGAACTAAGAAGCTCAGCTGTCATGGCATGCAATGTTTTCTTTTCACTTTGGCACTCTGGTTTGATGTGTTTGAGAGTAAACAACAGTACTGCACAACTTAACATCAAAAATTTCTTCTTGTGCTGTTGCTTTCAGAGCAGCTCAAGTTCTTGCCAATGCCTCCGAGAGTAACGTACATAAATAAGTAATTGGACAGTACTTCAGTACTACCATAGTCAGCAACACTTGCTTTCTGTACAGCAGTTCCCCCTCAGTGAAGCACTAAGGATGTATTACAGGGGTAAAAGAATCTGAACTTAAATATTTGTTTATAGTGGTCATGGCAGGGATCCAAAGGTATTCAAGTTAATTTACAACACATTTAGGTAAACGATCTGCTTTTGAAGACAGCCAATTCTGTAAAGGCCTCTTGTAGATCTAAGTCTGTTTCTTATTTCCTTTGCCCACCCCGCCACCTTTTTAAAGTATACTTCGTGGTTGTGAAAGGTGATGGAGAGTGGCTGGGTATGGAAGCGGTTTACTCATGTGACATGCAAAGCATAGGTAGACAGTATTGACGCAAATTGTGCATGCTTCCTTGTAGTCTTTCTGGTCACAATTCAGAAATAACTTTATTCAGCAAATTAATGTAGAACAGCCCCATTTACAGACACACTTGTAGCCAGGGATCTGGACGAAAAGTAATTTCTCCTTTACCTCTCTTTCATGATGGCCAAGACCCTCCTCAGGATTTCTGAGATTGAGGACGTGCACCTCTTGGGGCAGGCCTGTTGTGCCTCGGCTTGCACAGCCGGATAAGACTGTAAAACTCTCCAATAAGGCATGGACTGGGTGCGAATTGTTAACAGGCGATAAGACACATTCACTCCTAGGCACAGGACCTGCAGAGGAAGACAGAGATGCACATCATTTGGAGGAAAAAGCAATACATAGATTACACCTGTCAAATAACGATCATCCTTTGGGTCACAATACCCACGGGAGCACAAACACAGGCTTCATGTTCATTACCCACATAATGAAGACATTTATTTCTGTTGCCCTTTTAAGTTCTCCTGAATATGCTAACCTGTTGGCTCATTTCTCTCTGAAAGTCTAAATTTAAAGTATGAATTCCAAAACTGAAGGTAGTCTTGTCTTTACCACGGAGAAAACCAAGGATACAAGAGAAAAAAAGCAAAAAAAAAAACCAACAAAAAACCTGAAAGAGAAAAAACAAAGCAGCGACAGTGGTAGAAGGAATTGGTTCATCTTAGATGTGAATTATTTGTTTACATCAAACATTGTTATCTCCAAACACTGAAAAAATGCAATCATGTATATACAACAATGGAAAGTTAATCTCTAATATAAAGTAATTACATCAGGAAGGATTTGGGCGAGTTGGATTTGTTGCTTTTGAAGCAGTGCTGATTTATAGTGAACATCGTTCAAATACACTGTACAAAACAGCAGGCATCTGTCACATGATAAAATGAAATGTTTGTTTACTGAGTCTATTTTGTGTCTGACAGCAATTATCTACACTGATAACAGATATCTAGTCCAAAACAGAGTGTACGCCCTTTCAAATAATCACCACAGCATGATGTAGTGCCATACTCTTATATAGTACGTGAGACAGCGTGATGTGATGTAGCCAGATAGCACAAAAGCCGAAACATACGGAGCAGTTTACATTTAAACTATATCTCAGGAAACTAAAGCAAGACAAATATTTATGAAAAGCAGCCCTGCTTTTCCAAAACTGCTCAAACCCACCCCTGACCATAACAGATACAGTATGTTTTTGATTCAGAAGGTCACAGGAGAACGTCAATTGACTTAACCCCTAATTTGCACCAAAGTCACTCAGATCAGAATTACACTCACGTGAACCAGTCAGCTCAGAGGCTGCAAGGCATAAAGGAGAAATATAAGGAAGAAGCATGATTTATTTTTTTTCCAGATAACATACATCTGCAATTGAAGTAAAATGCTTCTTTCGAAAAGAGTTAAAAATAAAAGAAAATTCTCAACTGATCAAATGAGAGAGCTCCGTCTGGTTTTGTGAAGTTTACATCCAGCTATTGTAGCATTAAAGTTCATTTGACTTTGGTGTATGCATATGTTTAATTATATTAGCACTGACCTACACTCTGCTGGTTAAAAAGACAGTTCATTCAACACACAGTTAGCAGCTGGCCATGTAGAAGTCAGAAAGCCCATCTTAAAACAGATTTTATCTAGAAAAAGCAAAGCCCCTGAGCACAGTGAGGTTTCCGCAGTGCCTGAGGCCACGGGTGCCTTGTCCTGCCACGGGGGCTGCTCCTGAAACCCACCAGTGCATAGCACGTACCCTCCAGCTCCCACAGAACAGGAGTATTTGTTAAAGGTAATGCTTAAGGCATAAATTACACATGCCTGTGCCTGGGGTACAGAGGATAAACAAACTTTCTGCTCTCTAATTGAGGAGCTTGGTAGCAGCACTGACCACCAGCTTGGAGGATTTGAGGCTTATTTGTTTGGGGTTTTTAAATTCCTTTTTAAGAATACACATAGAAAATGGGACCAGTCCAAGCAATGATAGTTAACAAAATACTTAAAAATCTATGAACAAGTTGCCCTCTGTAACGGTTGAGGAAATATTTAGAATTTGTAATGCTAACACAACAAGCAGAGGCCTCATTTTCCTGATGTACAAGTGCAGATCAGAGAACCTACTAATCAATTAGCCCAGCCACTGATGTGCAAGTCCTGCAGCAGACCGCATTATACAACCTGCACAAAACGCATTTCTAAGCTCCACAAGCATTTCTTGGGCTGGGGAACAGAGAACCAAGGAGCGCTTTCATTGAATTGTTTCTTGCAGACCAGATGGAGCTGACATTTTTTAAGATGCTTCTAGCGTAACACACACATGAAGAACAAGGTACAAACTCAGAACAAGACAGCTATGGAGTTGCGGAAAAAAATGTGTGCTTTGCTTCGCAAAGGTTCAGGAGAAAGAGCTAATACCTCCCTCTCAGCAGATGGGTTCCCTTGTGAACACCCATTTCCACGCACTACATCTACCAATCCTCCCCTCCAGCCTTCATCTGGTCTTTATACTGTACAAATCTGCCACACTAGAGAAGACACCTGGACTTTCCCTTCACTTCTACGAGGATTCATCCACATGAAGAAAATAGTGACAGGTACGTCCAGGCTGTCCACAACTGCCTCCCTCGCTGTCACCTCAAGTGCAAATGAAGAAGGCTCCTCTCTCAGGGCCCTCTGTTCTGCTCGACGTGCAGGATGGCAATACTTCCAGAGGGAGCAGAAGTTCACATCCTGGATAACCATGGGCAGCTGAGCTTATCTGCACAGAGAAGGGCAGACGGAGGCATGCCCGCCCTGCCTGCCTGCCCTCCCGGCTGGACGGGGGCCAGATCTCCTGCCCAAACCCCATCACCCTACTGGCAGCAAGCCCGTGGAGCTGCACCAGTCTCAAGCAGGGCTTCTTAGGCAGGACTTACTGGCGTGGGTCTGCTTTTACACTGCTACAGCTGCGTGGTGTCCAGACGCCAGCCTGGGGCACGCCACTTCTGTCAGCTCTGTTCTGGAGGAAGGGGTGCACGGAGTTGCTCTGAGCCGCTCAACAGAAGAAACCAAGGGTTCGGGGAAATCCAGAGCAGCCTCATGAGTGACTGAGATGCAGCCCTAGAAATTTGAATCGATGATCAGGGTATCTACTGGAGACTGGCATTCAGACCACATATACTGTAAAAGACCCCCCATATACAAGGAACGATGGTGGGATAAATAACAGAGGTGAGGTAAATGCAGGTAAATGTTGCATTTTTGCCAAGTTTCACATAGGTACCTGTGAAGCTCTGTCCCAGGCCCATACTACCCTTCCTAGGAACTCAAGACTATCATGAACATTATTTCTGTAAAATGTGCTGGCAGTACCAGACAGCAATCTTTGTGCACTGAAATTCACATATCTGCCCAGCCACTACAGTGGGTGTAGTGCCGTGCCCAGTGTACATCTGCAGGTCTGGAACTACTGCCCAGCAAGAGGAAAACTTACTTCTAGATCACAAAGTCCACTGATACTCAGCCTGTACATGGCACAAGACAGTTCTTTCTGCCACCTTCTCTCCAGTAATGCCGTATTTTAGCCTACTCTTACACTGCACGCACCCCAGCGCCACCTGAGCTATTCACTAAACGTTCATTAACAACATTTCTTCCTACCGCACCTGCGGGTATGTCCCAGTCGAAGACAGGCAGGTGCCACTCTGAAGCACTGTCACTCCGCTGGGAGCAGTGAGAGCAGTCCTCTTTCTCTTTCCAAATTTGCTGCTCTCACCCTTTTTGGCTCCCTCACAGACCCTGCCTGCTTCTCTTCCTCCTGCCACCTTCCTCTGACTAGAAAGCTAGCTACTTCCCTAAATCCTAAAGTGCATATTTACCACTCTGAAAGGGCAACAGAAAGCCCTTTCTGTGACACTACTAATCTGAGAGTTTGTCACCTCTGCAGCACCTGCTTGTGTTTGAAAGCCAACATGAAACCACAGCCTCATCCTGCCTGAGCTTTACTGTTCTGCTGCTCTGCCCTGCACAAACGCCAGGACCAGGCTCACCAGCTTCCCATTCCAGTCCCAACCTCCCCTGCATCAGCAACACCAACATCCTGCCAAAATTCACCATCATCATTGCTTAAGGGCCAGTTCATCCTTAACACATGGTGATTGCCTCATCAGCTCCAAACACATACAGATACTCTCTTGCATCTCATCCCCATCAAACGGCACATGAAGAGTCAAAAGTATCTTCCAGTTTATAAATTCTAGGGCAGGTCCAAGCCTTTAGTCCCATCTCATTCTATGATTCTATGATCTCTGCTGAGGAGGTCGCTGTGCAAGCACAGCCATCGCTGGGCTTTTGTTTAACTTTGGACTGCGAATCCATCTAACTTTGTTAGCAAATCCTGGATCTTACCACAATCAAATTTTAGTTGCTTAATGCCTGCAAAGCCTTCTGAAGATGGAAAGCAGGTTAGACAGTTTCATAAGAACCGCTTATTACGTATGTGTTTTACAATGGCGAATTATTAGTGAACTTAGAATTCTACAGAATCATTTAGTATTGAATTATTTTCCACTTCCAATTAATAAGAATATTTTGAAGGAAATCTTAATGCAGACCCGACCTTGTTTGATACTAACATCTGGAACGTATTCAATACAATTTCAACATTCCTGTTTCCCATATCATCCATGCTACTAATGAGTAACATGTGTTCTGCTGTAAGAAAATAGCAGAAATGGGAGTCCGACACTAAGGGGGTTCATACAACAACCCAAGACCAACTCATAACTGTGATGGATTTTATTCAAATAGTAAAGGCTAATATACTTTCTGTTGTATTTCCATGGAGATTGCTACAGTGTTGTCAGCTGAAAAGTGTGACCAGCTCCTGCAAATTGTGTGAATCTGCGCTGGGGGGTCCACAGCACATTAGCATGGTTCCTGTATGCCATGGCAGAAGATACAAGCCACACCAATGGGACATAACACTCCTTAGAAGAAGGACAGATTTATTCTAATTGATTTTTGAATGACGGAGTGACACAAATCTAGTCATTATACATAAAGACAAAAATTCAAAATCCAGACTTGAGGAACACGAGGGATCTCTGTGCTGTCAGGTACAAAGTAATATAAATTACTGCAGATCCTGCTAGAATTCATCACTTTGTACACTGAAAAGCAAGTCTTAGAGGAGGCTGACTATCCAAGCAGAGATTTCATTATGCCCAAATGACAGACTTTCACAAAAGTTCTTTTGAAGAAGGTTAATTTAAGGGCATTTTTTCATCAGCTAGTGACAATGATGGCTGGAACATGGAGGAAGAAAAGAGACAGGATCCTGAAACCTACTTTTGAATAATAACTGGGTTCTTTAAAAACAAGGAGGGGAAGCCATTTTCTCTTGAACTGAAAAGCTTAAGATTCACTGCAGAGCACTTGAGCAGACTTAGTAATACCTTCTTCCTAGAGCCTCCACCACTCGCTTCTAAAGGTAAAAGCACATGGGTGAAGGGCCGCTGCTCCACATGGAGAAATTGTTACCACCTACACAACCTTCTTCTTATAAAGGGTTTCTCACCAAGGGAAGCATTTACACCAAAGAATTATACTCAAGGATTAAGGCAAATAAGAATCTACAGAGAGAAGTTATGCCTATCACTCAAAGAGAAAATACAAATTGTTACTACTTATTTAGCATGGGTGGCTCCGTAACAACAACTGAATTCCTTCCTGTGCACCCCTTCACAGAAGACCACCTGGGAAGCCAAATTCCTGGTGTAGAGGGTAACAGACAACCTCCACCATTAAAACAAAGAGCAGCTTTCACCGCAGATGACCATGAGAAAAGAGCTTCACACTCCTAAGCAAGCACTTGAGTAAGACATCCCCGCTCAAGATCAGTCAATTCTGGCAAGCAGCCTTGAGTTCTGAGAGACGAAAAAGACAAGATGAGACAGTAGGAAATATCACAGCTGGTTTGTTGTGAGAGGCAGTGGCATAAAGGAAACTGCTGCATTTCATCTCATGGAAAAGGAGAAGCATTTCCACCATGATCACCACCAACAAGGAGCTGGACTGTCCAAGACTCTTCCCAGAGTACGTGATTTTCCTCTCTGAGTAAGTGTGATCACCGCAAGAAAGATGCAGGGGAGAGAAGCAAGATATTGAAAGGAAGATTTGTACATTGGATCTTCATATTGGCCAGCAGGAAGACTAAAGTAGAAGATTACTGTCCAAAGCATTTTATATTTTTATAAATCTACTCTCAATTCATTTTTGTATCTTCTGCACTGCTTGGCTGGGGAGGAGAGCATTATGGTTTTCTTGTTCTATACAGCTCACGGCAGCAGTTCCAACTCTGACGAAATACAGCACACATAACGCAGAATGATACTACTGCTCATCTGCCATGATTCTGGTAAGAAGAAATTCAGTGACAAAATCTTGGTGTGTTTCAATATCACTTTTCTGCCTTAGTGCAGAAATACATGGGAGTAACAAGTAGATTTGTTCTGAGAAAAAAAATAAAATCAATTCCTGGATTCTTAAATATTAAAGAAATAAATTTTATAGTATAGGGGTGGGGTGTGTTTTTTTAGTTAGGTTTTATTTGCACTGTGCACCTAGTAATTTAACCCTACGTTTCAAAAACTAGCAGTTACAATAGGATATGCTCAATATTGCAATAAAAGGTTTAATATTTTAGAGGGCTGGGGAGTAAGAAAAAAGAAATAAGCTTGCAGTATTAAATAAATTTCATTCTAATTTGGACACTCTCTCCTCTCAGTCATTTTTATGTGTTTATCTGATACCAGGAAAATAAAAGTTTGGCATTTTTATAATATGTCCCAACACTTAACTATGTACTTATTTTACCATTGCTACTACATATTAGGTCTTACAAGCCTTTCCTCATGCAACCATGGACTGTGTTGAAATGCAGCAGATATCTCCCTTCAATGACTATTTACATAAACTAGGAATTCCACACGAAAAGTATTTTAAAACTTTTTAAAAGCTCACGTTTTCCACATTTGAACAAACTCTCATCAGAGCTACTCAACAATCACTGCACCATAACCACTTGCCGGTATCAATGAATTTAGAGCAGATTCTACTTTAGCAGAAGGAACAGCAGACCCCTTCTGAACTGCAACTGAAGCAGGATTGAAATTGAGTAAATGTTCATGAAAGCCCTTGAATACATTTTAGGGCTTTGGCAGAAATGGACAGAAGGAGCAAAAAAGTCCATGAGAAAACAATATGCACAGAAAATCAAGTGTGGGCATATGACAAAAAGGAGACAGAAGCATTGTACTGAAAACACAAACACAGCATAGCTCTTGTACATGGGGCTGGGTAAGCTTCCCTTCATATCCTTAATTTTCAGGGAGTTCTTTTACCGCCACATCTAGCACAGGCTTCTTGTCAGCAAGAAAAGAGTATTTTTCATGGTGGAACTACTTTTGACTGAATTACCATAGGGACAAGGAGGAGAGGTTTAAAATTACAGGGGAAAAGATTCTCAGACCTGGACTGGTTTTGGCTATTTTGAAAAAACAAACTAAACCAAACAAACCAAACACCCAAAATCTCAGACTCCACATATATCTATTAGAAATGAGTGAGCTATAAAACTTGAACTCAGAAGAAGAAAAATACATCCTCAAGAAATACTCAGTACAGATGGCAAGTCTTGGTTGTAGGAGGAGTTAAAACATACAAGCTGTACTAACTAAAAACATGTGCTTATGCAAAAACACAGCAGAGGTTCCCTATTCCAGTGCTCAAAGCCCACTAATCTTCAGCAACTCCACGACACCATCCCTGCTCCTTCCCACTTCCTCCAAGGAAAAAAATCCCTGTCCTCTGGAACTATGCATTAACCTACATACTTCACCTTTACACTGGTTTCTACTGATAATGCTACGTGCAATCAGACCCTTGCTCTACGTGCTCTCAATCCCCAACTTACCAGTCCCCAATTAATTCGCACTCCACTACCATCAGCTCTGCCCAGACCTATGCCACGCATCGGCCAAACTATTCAGATGTTTCAGAGTATTAGATTACACTTAATCTGCAATGTATTTTGATCATTTATTTTCTGCAGTCTTTCTAGCCACTTCTGTTATGCACAGTAAAGCCTTTCTAGCATCTTCTGCCTGGCCACTGGGAATCATTCAGACCTACAGATGACATGCCCCATACCTTTTTTGGATTGCTGTTACGTTTGGTACAAACTCCTGCTGCTGGTTTCTCCTTTCGAAGCAAAATAATCTTTTATGTCTCTGCAGAGGATGTGTTGCAAAATATCCATTCCCACTGCTCCTAGCTATTGGTAAAAGCACGAGGTTTATCTCGTCTGTTTAGCAAAGGTGATCTAACCTCAAGTGTTGCCTGCACAGATCTCACTTTTTTTTTTCCATGAGGGAAAAAATTCAAATTACATTTTGAAAGCAGAAATGCTTTCTTCTACTTTCTTAAAAAGTAAGCTTCTATTGATGTTTTGCCCTTATCAGGATGTAAAATTGATGCAAATTCAATTGGGAAAGTTAACCATCAAATAAAACTCAGCTTCTGTAGCAAGGTACTGCTACTTAGAAATGATGAATTACGCCTAAACTATACATTTTATTAAAAAATGTAAATAACAAGGTCAAATTCTTTCATTATACAGCAAAACTCATTTCAATACCTAAGCAAGGCAAAGCTAGGCAACGTCAGTCTGTTAGTATCCTGTTTAACAGCAGAAACTCTAGCTGTCTTGTTTATACCCCTATTAAGCCAATAAAACAGAAGAGGCAATGAATGAAAAACCTGTTTGGTTTAACATCCGCTGAACACAATTTTAAGACATCATTACGCATGAGGCATAATCTTAGAAAACAAACATCTGTACCTGGAAAACAAAGAAGTCTTTCAAAGCAGATGTACTGTGCCACAGAGCTACATTTTATGTAACCTCTGCTGCACTTCCTTCTGACCAGAAGTACTGTCAGAGCCCTACCTGCCCTTGAGGTTTGCAGCAAAATGCTGCTTACAGGAACTCTTCTCTAGTATTTTTCCATGCCTAAACGTGCACACTCATCCATACACGCACGCTTTCTCTCTGCCCCCACCCCCCATCCCTCCTCCCAAGCGGGTATTTGGAAAACACTCTACGAGCATAAGAGCATCTTTTAAATCTGTATAAACAGAACAGCATTAATGTGTTGACTTTCATTTAAATAAACAGGGAAAGCACAACTTCTGTTTTCCATGCCAAAGACCTGAAAACAGAGTAGTCCACCGGTGTTTCAGAAAGGGTTGCTGAGTTCCAACCATTGGTCTAGAATTCAAATGTATGTGATCCTCTTGCATAAATCTCAGGTCCCATGGAGCACCTATCCCTTTTTAAACTGTGGCCAACATTACTCAGACCGAGGGCTACCCACCCTCGGACATGGCTATGTTTCAGAAAGGCCTGACTTCCATCACAAACTTGTATTAAGGCCATAAAAGATACAGAATTACTTCAGATAACAAGCAATACCGAAAATGCAAGTGTTCATTATGCCTTGACACCATAACAAAAGAAACAAATGTAGCATTCTGTTTTCATCACTGTTAATGGATGAAGTAATCTTCAGCACTGTGACTGCACAGAGGAAGAAATTAACAAACACCAACTATTCCTAACATTCCTTGTTCATTATTCCAAACAATATTCAAAGTTTTTGTTGTGAAAGTCTCTTTTCCCCAGAGACAGCCCATAAATTGTCTCAGATTTATCCCTCTTTACGGTAGAAAGGATAGGAAGTTGCATGGAAACAATGAATGGAAGTGCACTTTTTATCAGACAACGCAGGAAGCATTCTGCTTGGTTTACATGAGAGCTCCATATTGAGGCCAAAAGGGAAAAAAAAAAAAAGCCTATAAAAATTAAATGCCTCCTTATAGCAAAAATAACTTAAACCAGGTTTCAAAACCATTGTATTTTTAATAAATCAGTATTGAAACTCCTCAAACCATCCTACCCACACTATTGCTGTTACTGTATTCCTGCAAATGAGTAAATTAAAGATGACAGAGAAGGAAATTCCAGACTTCATAAACTCAGTTTCAGGAGGCGAAGAGAGAGAACCATACTTACTTTCACGATCGGCCGCACAGGAATTCATGCATCATCAACGAGCATGCACAAAAACACACGCGTAAACACAGATCAGACCTCAGCAGTCTATGCTTATCTAAGAAAACAAGTCTTCTGAGTCTCTCTCTCTCTCAACAAAATGTAACCTATTTAAATTGCAAATATATACTTCTGTTCTTTGTATACTCATGGGTGCTCTTGAAAGTACTGCTACAAGTTCCAACGATTTTTGAACCAACACAGGAAATGTTGGTATCTCATCTCAGGCAGCAGCAATAGGTATTTATAAAGGTACCAAAATACACAGTAATAGTGAGATTATAGAACATGATCTCTGGATTGGGAGCAGGGATAGGAATTTTGGTTTAGGTGGATTTTGCGGTTGGTTGTTTCTTTCTTTCTTAAAATTCAGTTCAGAATTACTTAAAAATAAGAAAATCCTGTAGCAGATTTTCAGAAACACAGGTAGCTGTCACATGCTTGATCTGCACTGACTTCCAATTGGAGCTACATACACAGTCATCTTTTGCCCAAAAGTACATAGTGTTATATTGGTTGTCCAAGGGACACTACCATGCAGTGGAAAGACTTGATACCCAAAGTCTTATCTGATGGCCAATGAGAGCAACCTCAAGGAGATCAGGAGATATCAAAGATGCCTCATGTTAACTGATTCAGGGTGCACACCAACCACAGATTTGATAGCTACTCTTTCAAGTTAGAAAATTTTGTAATTGCTGTTAGCAAAACTATTAGATACTCAATAAACATTTCTAAACAATTACAGTATTACAGGCTCCTACAAACCATGAACAGATTTTCCTTTAATTCATAATATTAGCATAATTTTTGATAGGTCATCCAAGCTTCAAAACAAAAGTATAGCCAAAGTTTTCTTTTTTATTTAATTTATTTTATTCAGGCCCAAATCGCTCCCTTTTCTTCATATACACTGAACTTACAGGGGCTCTGTCTGTGCCTTTTTATTCCTCAATGCACTCTTTTCCACAACTCTAAGTTTCCTTGTCATTTGTTTTCTGTCCAAATTTTTGTTTTCTGTCCTTACTATTCCATTAAACAGTTCCTACGCAGCCTGCTCAGGTTCACCAGCACTTGTCATTCACTACACCTACATACAAAGGGCTCATCTTTCAGTAAGATGTCTTGCTTTTATCCGTCAATTGGATTATTGGCAGGTCTCTTTTTGGTCTTCAGAGAGGAAATAATGAATTCTGGATGTTGGTGCATATGGACGCATGCACATCTGGAGAGACAGGTGATTTCCTTTCAAAAATACATTGGTTTTGACAGCCACAGAGATGTAGAGTACCAGACAGCACAGCTTTCAGTCCAACAGCAACTTCCATGCCATCTTCTTTTTTTGCTTTAACTTTATCACTACCGCTGGGGGCACATGGAAGAATGGGAGACTTGTCATTCGTGTCTGAAGAACAGGCTAGCAGCCACCACCTCTAGTCCTTGGCCAGTACTGAAGCATGTGGACCCTGCTTGCAACACCAGGCATTCAGTGAAGAGCAGATGGAGAGGGCTTTTTGGTTTGGGGTTTGGGTTTTTCTTCCCCCCCCTCCCTGCCCCTTGGTTTTGCCTGTCAGAAGCCCTTCTGTGCTGATGTATAGGTGCTCCACTCGAGCACGAAACTTTATAAGCCTTCCCCTCCCTAATCTCAGCTAGCAGGTCAGGAACATCGCTTTATACTAAAAAAGGGAAGATCTGCTCAGTGCCGAATGTCAGGACGATCTGATAAACACGTCGCTGGCCGCGGCCTTGGAACAGAGAGCGGAGGCTTTCAAACGCGTGACTCGCATGCTGCCAGCCAGCCCGGGATGTGCTGCGGCTGCTTTACCCACCTCCTCAGCTGGAAACGGACTGAAAATGCTCATCAGTGGACAGGCCCCTTCATAAAATGAAGAAATGTGGCTCTGTTACTCGTGCTTCCAGTTGCGGCAGTTGGCAACTGCTTGGCTTAGTCCCATCAAATGCAGTGGACCTCAGAAGCAGCAAAAGCCAAAGGGAAGGAAACAGTCTTGGGGGAAGAAAGCTCTATAACCAAAAGAGTACCAACCCTTTCCTAATTAAAAATAACAAGATTACAAGTTCAATTGAAGGCTGAATTCCCGTAACTGACCCTTTAAGGATGAGTTCACTAAACGTCTCATTGCACAAACCTTGGAAACTGATCCGTGTCAAGTGCTTAAACAAAATAAATCTTCCCTCCTCAAAAAACTTAAAGCTTCAGTCCTGTCTTGAAAAATGTAAAAAAAAAATACTATACAAATGAAGAGAGTAAAAAAAAAAAAAGTCAAAAACTACTGTACCCTTCCCCAGCCCCCACTCAGTTAACCAATTCTGCTCAGCCTTGGTAGGATCAGCAGGAAATCAATTCTGGAATATGCCCTGCTACAGTTTTTCTCTTAAGACTTGTGAAATTTATCTGGTTTGCTTTTAACTGGGAAGGAACATGTGCCCAAAATTGTTCAAGGCTCTGTGCCTCATGGAGAGCAGGAAACACCAGGTCAGCCCCAGTGTTGAGGAATGCTTATAAAGTCCTTGCTCTGCCCTGAACTCAAGGACAGCGTCCCCTTGGACAAGTGAACAGTGTCCACACTCTCCTCTTTGAAAGCCATAAAGCCAAATGCTAGCAAACGTTTTTCCAAGTTCATCAAGGTACCTCAGACAAGTTGGCTGGATCAGACCCAGTTCAAGCCAGAGCTGAACCTCCAACAAGGGCTATAAACATAAACAGAGCAGTGATCCACAGGTCACTGATGGCTACATGGTCCATGTAACCACATCTTCTATATACCAAATTAAATTAAAAGGTCTGATGGATAAGGTGCATGGCGGTCTTGCAAAATTCTGAGGGTTGACTACGCACCTAGATTTTACTGCAGAAGACAAAAGAAAGCCCACACTTCCGAGTCATTATGAAGACAAGTCAATCAGAACACCCTTCAGTCAGCACCAACAATAAATAAAAAAGTTTTACCAAGCAAGCAAAGACAAAATATTTGGAGACCTCTCAGTGATCAGCAAAGGGATAGAAATTAGCACAATGTCTAGCAGGACATGGACAGCCCAAACACAGTACATCCCACCTGCCATCAAGTTTTTCAATAATGTAACTTGAAAAAATTTTACTTGAGTACCTTTCCCCCCACTTTTTATCTAAACACAAACTGATCACCATCAAACTGACAGTCTTTATTTTGGCTCAAAATTTCCCCTCAATTTCATTTAAAGTAATAGTATACCAAAAATCCAAAAATAGAGGAAAAACTTGGGGCGCAAAGAAAACACATGAGCAGCTGACCTAATTTAGGCTTTTAGAAGTGTTTATATTCATTATTTCCATATATGCCAATTATTTCTCAAAAATCTCTCATTATGACATTTTTATTTAAAATAATAAGAAATCATTTATCAAGTTAGTTTTCAAGATCCTTGGTGAAGATGTACATTATACCATGAATCCCATATAGACCTGATTATCTTAAGCTAAATAATAAGCTTATATAATATGTTAATACAGACCCACAGCCATCTGCCTATGTTTTATAAACAGTGCCAAATGACACATTGTATAACAAGACAGAAAAAGGCAGTCTTTTAAAATCCACATGCTAGGAACTTTAAAACATTATTTAAAATACTTATTACCAAATATTCAATTCCCTGCTGTGTGACAAAGCCAGCTACAAAACAACTTTAACCCTCAAGGCAGGCAAATAATTACAAAAATAAAA
Organism: Limnodromus scolopaceus; assembly: GCA_028565335.1. NCBI lineage: Eukaryota > Metazoa > Chordata > Aves > Charadriiformes > Scolopacidae > Limnodromus > Limnodromus scolopaceus. Next base: position 16,261,359 of record JAOXNO010000004.1, on the reverse strand, counting down.
AAGCAAGGCCTACCCTACTGAAACTTTCAGCTGCATTTTCTGTTTAAAAAAGAAGGATCATTACATCAGAGACACAATCTGCCTTTATGTTATCACAGTAACAGGCATTACCCATGCAGTTTACCATTGCAAGCTAATCCTCACAGTCATCATTTTTAAGCCATCTAAGCACAATCAGGGTTGGCTGACTGGAGGCATGATGGCTCACATATTTTAGCAAAACTACGACTATTCCTAAAGCCAGCAACCAGCAGGGACTTGGTTCTGCATATTCAAAAGCGCACAGAAAAACCCACCAACGAACATCTCAACGGATGTCCCTCACATGACTTTGGTAGTGAAAAGCAAGGAATTTAGATCTTGCACGTGCTCTACAATTACAATCTCCCTCCTCTATATCGAATCCCAATTTGTACTTGGGATTCAAAAATCTCAAGTCTATTAGAGTAGACCATCCTCTGAACTGAAAAAAATCAGAGGACAGCCAGTAGAATAAGTTAAACTCTGTCTGCAGAAACTGAAACACTACTTCATGCCCAGGAGATGGGAGACCTTACACCAGAGGATGGCACGGGCAAACAAGTGGGGACATGCAGCAGTTTGGCCATGCCCTGGGGTGAAGCCTCAAGCCATGGTAGCAGCTGGGCACTGTGACTTGGTGCCAGGACATTCCTTGAAGCTTGACAGGACCTGGGCAGCAGAGAGGTGCCAAATATTATGCTTGGCATCTAAGGCATGGCTCTGCTTCATGTACATAGGGTGCTGCACCATCTGCATGGGACCATGGGGATAGACTCAAATGAGCAAGTGTCTCATGGGAGGGCAGGTTTGACAGACCTATACAGACACAGCTAATTCTACAGGCAGAGGAATGAAAAACCACTGAAACCTAACGCTGCAGGTTTACGAGACAGGATGAATCATCCAACATCTTACCGCAGCCAAAACCAGGGTGTCTCATTCCCTCCACCTCTCTTCTCCTTCCCACCAACACTTCCCAGCTACCTTATGCCTATTTTGATGCTCACCAAACCTAGTGAGCTGATTCAACTCACTAACACGACAGGAAACTCACCCAGCAATAAAGAGACTAAGCAGGTTTCCATTGGTCTTTGGTGTGCTGAATGGCAGGGAGGAAGGCTTGAGGAGCACCTAGGCTGGCTCCCACCAAGGGCAGTGGGGTAGTCTGCACCCATGTCCCCACTGTTGGCAGCAGACAGCCATCAGACTTGACTGTACCCAGAGACTGAATGCGAAAAGACCTTCCTAGAAAGAGATACTGTTGATTTTAAAAAACGTGCTGACTGTGCAAATACGTTTTCCTTCTAGTCCATGATCAGCACAACAGTGACACAAACTACCACTTTCAAAAGCCCCTCATGCGTTTTTCACTTTGACTAAATCTTTCCACGGTGGAGAACACAAATAATCACAGCTTGGCAACTGCTCTGATTGCCAAAAAGGCTTCATGCAATACTTCACTAAGTTCCATGTACAGACACGTGTGTGTAAATAAATACATATACACACACAAACACACATATTTTCCAAAGCTATTTAACCTATATGTTGACAAAAAGTCAGTGGAAATGAGAACAATCAATCACACTTAAGTCATATAAATGTATTTGTTCCACTTTTGAAGAGCACACAGGAGACTGTTGTTTTTTGAACATAAAAGCATATTTCCTGAAGCGATTTCGTTTACTTTCCTCAGTGTTACTAAAGTCACCATTTACAATGACAGGACATTGCAGTCATGACACAAGGTCTCTTAAAATTACTTCCCTCGCCAGTGTTCCCGTAAGCCCACTTTTAATGCTTCAGATGGAAAGCAAGGCTGGGGCTACCTCCTTTCTAAGTGGGAACCAAATTGCATTTCAGCACGCTCCTCCTCATCCTCATCTTCACTTTCTGTGTTTAGCTCCTGGAAACCGCGTTTACAGCTACACTGTGAAGATTGTCTTAGATGTAGCAGAATTAGACCTGATGTGGGAGAAGTCTGAAGTTTGAATTGTTTTAATTGTAGTCTTGATTCATTTACATATTTGGGATCCCATGGCACAGTCCTTCAGATACCATAAAGTTACTGACTCTTGTTGAATTAACCTAATGTTTATTATCCAGACAAGATATTTTACATGGAGACTGAAGGAGCTGTGAAATGCTTTCACCAGATCAGCTCTCAGTCCAAGTTAGACCTATCTCTGGCTTTCAAGGGAGGAGGAAAGGGGCAGGGGGGAAAATGCTATCAAAAAAAAAAAAAAGCTGAAAATTAGTATCAGAAAGTTTTACTTACTGTTCTGAATAAACAGATCCTGAGTAAATCCTGTTTGGTTTACCGATTCTTATAATTATGCCAGGTTACTATTACAGCATCTTTTTATGGGATAAAGTATATGTTTACAAGATGCTACAGAATTTAAAACTACTGCACATCTCTTATTTTGCAGACAGTTTCTCTACATATTCACCTTGCACGATCACCATACTATCTGAAGGCCTAAAATAAGATTCACACCGCACATAGCTTCACCTACATAACTAATAAAATGGGGTTATTTGCTAAAATATCACAGTATGTCCAGGGAGAAATTTAGAAGGATATAGGAAGGATCAGTATTAAAAGTTAGAGTCTTCTGGCCCTGGCAGAAGAGGTGGCTTGTACACAAATGCCCCGCAGTAGAAGAGCTTGGGATAAACTCTTTGGATCAGTATGAAATGCTGTCTTGCCCTGCACTCACTGAACTTTTTCCAGATAAAGAGGAGCAACCATTTGTCAGATCAACACAGAACTTGAATGACAAAATTCAAATCCTTTTCCATTATTAGTTTTTATTGCGCAGAATGACTTGATACTCAGTTTGTTGCCTCAAAGGAGGAAAAAGCCTTCTATTGGAGGAAAAGGACCTCTGATTCAGACCAGCTCTGAAACCATCTAATCATAAGCAGCTGTATCTATGGTCTTTAACCATAAAAAAACTTTCTTTAAAAAAAAACTAAAAAACACAAACAAACCAAAAAACAAATCCAACAAGACATCTCATCAATAACATCCAGAGGTTTGTTTCCTGGCCACAATATCTGTCCAGACTAAGTGAATGTTTTTTCTCATCTGCTGCTGCTGCTTCTATGAAACTGTCAATATTAAGACAATTAAATAAGTCTGCTCTTCAAGCCAACTGCTTTTGGATTATAGCTATGAGAAGCAAAAACCATCTCTGTTTTTTCCTCCCAAAACTGGAAGAAAGTGAACTTTGTTCTCTTAAATAAGGCTGACTCAACAGGATGAGCGAAATACAAGTGCAGAGATCAAGTGGCCTAAGAAATCCCTGTTTTGAACGTCCACACAAAAAGGCTGACCAGAAACAATACCTGAACATTAACAAGCTCAGTGCCTACACCACACTCTGAAAATAGGCTCTGTTTAAAGTGTGATGTTACATATTAAACTCAGCTGTTAAGCTTATACTGAAGTGTGAAAAACAACCAACCAGGTCTCCCCAAGTTCCACCTCAACCCAGTGTTGCCATCATCACAGTGAAGTTATCTTGAAGCAGGATGACCTAAACCAGAAATGCCAAGTCCTTCTATAAGCCTAGACAAATATTTTTCAGACTATTTTCAAACAGTCAAGGATCTGAGACTTTTGAAATGGCTGGATTCAGCAAAACTGATGCAGGTTTCCCAAATATGTAACCATCATTTAAAGGGCAGTTTTGCACTAACCTGACTCAATTTCCCCCTTTTATAACCTGTTAACATTACTGCCACTAATTTATAGGGAAAAAGAAATTTAGCAGTTAAAAAAATGAGCTTGTCCTTAGGCAAATAACTTGATGCCTTTTAAAACAGACTTCAAATTAACCCTATTTACCTAATGCAACATGTTCTCTTTGAACACTTCACACAAAAAACACCACTTAACTGTTATTCACTTCTTCCCTTCTTAAGAAAAAAAAAAAAGAAGTATATTGTTAAACACACTTAATGGAAGAGAAACTGACAGTGGGAGTACATGACCATACTATGCCTGCCAGAGTGCCACCGTACAGTGTACTTCCCATGTCCTCCTTGATCTTCCCCTCACCTCAACATACCAGTCCTGCCATGAAACACAATGCCAGCCCTCAATAGGAAACAACAGAGACTCACAAACCCTACTGAAATTAAAACCTCAGAATTATTTAAGGAAAATTGGGACTGTGAAGATTATTTTGTATCAGTTGCCAGGAGAAGCAGGGCATGGAGGCTCATGCTCCCTCCCCTTCCAGGCACTGCATCCTACCAGCTCCTTTCCACAGGGGCTTGGGGACACAGAGGACCTCCCCAGCTGAAGCCAGACAAAGGCATTTAAAGGTAGGGGGGAGGCCCTTATGCCTTCTCCTTCCTGCTCTACCCCATGTATCAGTGATATCCATGAACTACACGATACTGATTTGATAACAGAAATTATGCTTTATTTCCTCCAATTCTTTCCTTCGTGGTCTTTGCCTTCTACTCTTTCCTTCCACAGCTTCTCACATCTCTTTTCAGTCAAACCCCATATTTACTTCCTTAAGCCTCTACAATAAAAGTTAAATGACCACAAATTTATTGTTTGATATCATAGAATCATAGAATCGTTAGGGTTGGAAGGGACCTTAAATATCATCAAGTTCCAACCCCCCTGCCATGGGCAGGGACACCTCCCACTAGACCAGGTTGCTCAAAGCCCCATCCAGCC